>CM074444.1:551098-873598 GCA_037101425.1 Elopichthys bambusa
TCTCATGTAATCGATCAAACTGTGTTTCAAGACGCCAATAAAACAGCTTGTCACATAACGTCACATTTACCTCAGGAAAAGACATTTAACGACCAAAAACTCATTAAGCAGAGGAGCATTTTGATAAATATATGCACTATATTACATACTCGTTGTATTTCTGCGTGACGTGTTCTTCAGTATTTAATGTATGTTTGAATCCATCATGTTTTTATGACAGCCACCATTTAAATGTTTATAGTTCAAAAAAACAAATAGAAGCATAATTATGTCATTAAAAATGTATAACTTCCTTATGTGTAATTTAAATGTAAGTATGTAGCAGAGCTGCACGATTAATCATAAAAAGATGGCGATCTTGATTCAGCTTTGAGCTTTTTCAACCACACAGTATAGTTATTTCATATTATCACAGAAGTACTGAGATAAAAGTTTATAGTTCAGATATAAACACTGATGTCTACGGTAGGGATCAAAATGGAGTAAATTACCTTTCAAATAACGGTTGTGTCATTGTTACACCACTAGGTGGCGACAAGTGACAAGTTTAAAAAATGTAGTTGTCATTGAATCATGAATTGAAAAGATTTGTTCAAAAACACTGATTTATTCAAATTATTTAAACATAGACTTCAGTAATTTATATTTTGTCAGAACCTCTAGTAAATTACATGTTATTTTGTTTAGTTGTCTGTTTGTTTAAACAAAATAAAT
This sequence comes from Elopichthys bambusa, assembly GCA_037101425.1. NCBI lineage: Eukaryota > Metazoa > Chordata > Actinopteri > Cypriniformes > Xenocyprididae > Elopichthys > Elopichthys bambusa. Next base: position 551,813 of record CM074444.1, read on the forward strand.
GTGATTCTCATGTGATTCTCTCTACAAATGAGTTGATTTTAACCTTTAACATTATAGCCAGCTGGGGTTCTCGGTACAGTTTACAGCATTAGTTGAGAGATTTTTTGCCATGTACTGTACCTGATAGGCCCCAATTAATCGATATTGAATTGAATCACAAGCTTGTGAATCGAAATCGAATCGAATAATACAACTGGCCCAAAGCAGACTCCCAGCATATTTCCACAAGTGATTTACCAGTATTTCTGAAAAGCTCAAAACAGTAACATGACAGTCATTTTTATTTGTTTTTGCAACTAAAAGTGCACGTTTGACACGGTTCGTTTAACGGTATATCTCTGATTCTGTGTTTTGCAGTGTCGTGTACATCATCTCGGCTCCTGCGTCTCCTCTGCTGGGGTTTCTGGTTGATAAGACAGGCCGAAACGTCCTGTGGGTTATGCTGGCCGTGGTCACCACGCTCCTGTCACACATGATGCTGGCTTTCACCTTCTGGAACCCCTGGATCGCCATGGTAAGCTGCACCTCCTCATGGCTGTCCTGAGGATCCTTCAGGTCATTAACAGTGTGTGTGTGTGTGTCAGTGTCTCTTAGGTTTGTCGTACTCTCTGCTGGCCTGTGCTCTCTGGCCCATGGTGGCGTTTGTGGTGCCGGAGCATCAGCTGGGCACCGCGTATGGATTGTAAGTCCCTCGTCTGATGTTCTTCATCCCTCTCCTGATGCTCCTGATGTTGTGTAGTAACGCTGGGATGTGTTGTGCAGCATGCAGTCCATTCAGAACCTGGGTCTGGCCGTCATGTCGATGGCTGCAGGAAGCATCCTGGACAACAAAGGTTACCTCTTCCTTGAAGTCTTCTTCATCGCCTGCCTGTGTTGTGAGTATATACGTAACATAAGCTGTTTGACCTCTAGGAGGCGCTGAGCGGCAATCGCCTGTTGAGCTGCTTACAAATGAAACTCTATAAAATGCTTGCATAAAATATTTATCCAGAAGTCACAGATGACTTGAGTGTCATGTCGAAGCCTCGCCCTCCGGAGGTCACATGTGTCATCGAGGAAATGCTTCTCTCTAGATCTCACTGCGATGTTATTAATGCAGCGGCGAATTCAAACGCTCTGGATCTCCCAGCGCTGTGTAGTAACGGTGTCACGTGATCAACGATGGGCCCGTGAGTAAACCTGTTATGAGCTCGCACTGTCAAGTCTGTGGTTTCCCCGTGTAATTGAGCTACTTTAACACTGTTGCCGCGGGTTGTTTTTCATGTCTGCAGGTTGACGCAAACCCCAAATAACATGATATTTGACCCTTGGAATGAGAATTTTACCTGAAATGTGATTGGGCTAGTTTTGAGTCGAAATTTGGCAGGTTTTGTTGTGAAAACCTGGCAATCCTGAGCTGATAAACGCTCCGCCCCGCACGGCTCACACAAGTAGCGCGCTTTCGTTCCACTTTCTACGCAACAGAAATGGCCGCTCTTATAAGTTCGGCAACATGGTGGTGGCACCAGTGTGACTTTTGGTGCACCACCAGGGAAAAAAGTAGCAAAATGCAAGCATTTGGTTCAGTCTGGAGCCCTGCTTTTATGAAATAAAATGATGATGGCTGACAAATGTGACCTCTAGTGGACGCTGCCTTCGAAATGAGACCCAGCGATTGGTCCATTATTGGGATTGCTGAGAAATGTAACAGATGTCATGTGACGGCAGCAACAGCCTGCTGCTTCAGCTGTGAAAATCACCAACTTTAACCTAACAAACACATGAGGATGGAGCCCTGCGTACAATGTCATGATCACTGATGAAGAACTGAGCGTTCCTTCCCACGAATTCACACATTTTACCTAAAATTAATGCGTTTCTTAACTTGTGGTCATGATATCTTGTTTTTCTTGTTCAGAAGAGTACAAAAAAGGCAGAATAATTATTTAGGTCCATCATGCTAAATTTAAAGTGGAGTTAAACTTGTGTGTTCTTGCCCATGTTGTGTAGTTTCTTTAAATTGTAATTCAGTAAATTCTGTCATCAACTTCCTGTGTGAACATTGCAAATCAAACTGTCACTTGAACTGAAGGAGAGGCGATCTGCTGTGTGTTTCAGTGGCTCTGCTCGCTGTGGTGTTGCTGTATCTGTACAATTATCACAAAGGTAACGTCCACTCTCACTCCGGATGAGTTCAGCCTGTGACGGCCCGTTATTCACACGCTTCCTTCACTTGTGTTCTCAGAGGGAGAGCTGAACCTGTCTGCCTCGACACGTGCCAGACGAGCCAAATCTGAGTGAGTAAACATAGCGCACTTCAGGCAGCAGCTCCAAAACATATCTGGACATATCAGAAAATATACTGTTCGTTTGCAGGAAAGATCCTCAAACGCACTATTCAAGCAAAGCCTTTGACAGCGTTGATGGAACGTGATGAACAACACTTGATACGGGACAAAACTAAAAAACACCAAAGATGTAGTAGAGTGAATCTCACACAAGAACACATGGGATTCATATTTCAGCCTGAACATTTGAGACTATTTTTGTGACAATTCAACACGTTTAAGCCCCAAGTTCTCATTTTATGTGCGACTTAAGTGTCCAGATATTGTTTGGCGCTGCTGTATGCTCTGTACAGCGTGTCTTCAGACCTTGCACTTTTTTAAATCATGTGTCTCTTCATTTGTTTATTATATACAGTGCTCGGCGTAAATGAGTACACCCCCTTTGAGAAGTAACATTTTAAACAATATCTAAGTGAACACAAAAACAGTTTCCAAAATGTTGACAAGTTTAATATAACATCTGTTTAACTTGTAACATTAAAGTAAGGTTAATAATGTAACTTAAAGAACAAACTTTTCACTCAAATTAGGGTGATGCAAAAATGAGTACACCCCACTGAAAGTCTCTGGAGAAAAGCAAAATTTTAGGCTGCAAATGTCTAATTTAACAAGAATTGGTGAGTCTAATTATTCATTACACAGGTGTCCAGCAGACAGCTGACTATAAAAGGGTGTTAAAACCCCTTCCCATTTCATGCTGTCAGCAATGGCACCACATGGAAGAGAAATGACCTGAGAAAGAAAATCATTTCTTTACAGCAGAAAGGTGAAGGCTACAAGAAGATCAGCAAAGCTTTACTTATCAGTCAGAATACTGTAGCAAAAGTGGTACAAAAATGTAAAAAAGATGGAACTGCAACCATCTCACAGAGACGTCCAGGTCGTCCACGGAAGTTAACACCTCGACAGGAGCGTCTTCTGATGAGAAGGGTTGAAGAAACTCGGCATGCAAGTTCACTGCAGTTATCTAAACAAGTAGAAAGCCAAACTGGGGTGACTATTTCCCGTGACACAATACGGCGTACACTGCAGAGGAATGGCACGCATGAAAGAAGCGTTTGCCAGGGCCCACGCTGACAAAGATGAAGACTACTGATGAGACCAAGATAAATGTTTATATATATTTATATCTTGTGCTTTGGGAAAACCTGCAAACTCTTTAGGGTCATTCTGTGTCAAATCAACCAGAGGTCCCCGGCTCAAATTTTTAGATTTTGTTCATATTTTTTTATGTAGAAAGACAAACAAAAATAGTGTTGAAAGCCAAAATATTAAGTGTCATAGATGTTTATTTACTGCGTAATCCACTGTTTTCACCTGAGTTTTGGAGCCGATTTACGTAAGTGTAAAAATGATTTTATAAAGATGCCAGCATCATTATTTTATTTTTACAGAGATTGGTAGATCTATTAGTAAAATCTCTTGACTTTATCAATCTTTCTTTCATTATACGCCAACAGTGACCGTTCAAAAATGACAAAAAGCACTTCTTGGGGTTTTTCCTCAAGTTTGTAAGTCGATGTTTTCGGGGTTCTGCTTCAGATGAGTTCTCTGAAATGACCGTCAGCATGTTTCTCTCCTCATCTGTGTTGTTTGCTGTGGCGTTCTCGTGTCTCATGGTCTGTGCTGTGTTTCAGGTGAAGGCTCTTCTGCACTGCGTCTGAGCGCCGATCGTCCGGTCGGCGTCCTTCACCTCGGGCCTTTCTGCACTGACCACTTTCCTCTGACACGTCACTTCAGATAAAACCACACCAGACCACCCACAATCCGTTAAATGAGCACCGAACAGCCCAGATGAGTCTGAACCGATGGACAGACAACATCCGCACATCTAGAAATGATTTTAAATGATCTTGTGACATTATTCTCTTTAGTTTTAATCCCAAAATACTTGTTACTTTAATGCGAAAAAACATTTATAATATGCAATTTTAATTTTCTTTTACCATGTAATACCTATAATTAAATTCATTACGATTTTTTAAATGAAGAAATTGTTTATTTGAATCACTGTATTATTGTAGTAATGGGTTAAATGTGTTTAATTGTCATGAAAATAATGTCACATGGTCCTAAAATATTCTTAATGTATTGTTTCCCCCTTTTCTTCCTTTCTTTTTTATTTTGGGATGAAATGACGCGGATGAGTGTCTCAGGGAAGCATCTTGAACATTATAAATTCTTGTGTCTAGAAGTCCACTCCAGCCTTTGAGACGAGAGAAACATTCAGGGTCCGTTCACACATCACCATTGACCGGTTCTCGAACCATTTTAGTACTTAAAAAACATTTCGACATCTGAAAACACTGACGGCACTTTTATCAGGAGCGCTGTTTGTGCGTGGTCTGTTTAAAGTGAAGCGCTGGTGTATAGTCCGGTGGACGCACATCTGTAGCTCTGGACCGGTGAGTGACCTTCACTGGACACATGCAGTGTCAGACTGTAAGTGGTTACTGTCTTAACTTGGCTTATTTGTGTTGTTTTAATCATTTCCATTGTTCTGGTTTGTTTTGCACGTGGGTTTTACTTGAATGATTTTATTCCCAAAAAAACTGTCAATGTAAAACTGACTATTTACCACCTGTTTTTCAACATAAACTGTTTTACTCATAAATATTGCAAATGTCATGTTGATTGTAAAGCATTTTTCTTGAAGATTTCTTTTGTACATTAGTTAGGTCATGAAACGCTAGAGGGCGCAGGCTGATCGGTCTTTAACATGAAATCTGTAAGCAATCACATCATTACCTCACGGCCTGTGCTGACCCTGCAGCCAATGAGATCGCTTGCTCGCCCCTCCACCTCCCCAGCTCCACCTGCCTAGATCTGATACAGGATTGATTATACAGCAGATCTTACACGATCACAGCAGCGTGTCTGTTAGCAAGACCAAATGCAATAACGTTGCCATACCATATTTACCGTATATATTGTGAAAGTGTTACATTTTGCTTTAAAATATAGTGGAATATGAACAGTAGCAAACAATTTTCTATCAAAAGAATCTAATATAAAATCCCACCATGACATTCATACATGTTTTTGCCTATATATTCTGTACTATGATTACGACTTCAGCCTCATCTCTGTGTAATATTTCATTGAGAATATTTGATATGAATTGAACAGATATTTTCAGTTTGTAAGCTGATTTTTTTTTTATTGGCACCGCTGCAGCGCAGCTCCAAGACTATTGATTGGTCTTCACTCTCAATCTGTCACTGACTCTCTTGTAATAATAATAATAATAAAAAATGAGATCTGCCATTTTGTTTTCTATTTTGTGTGTAAATGTCAGAGGTCAGTGTAGTCAAACTGCAGTTGTGTTGTTGATGTCTCAGGGATGTCCAGCGTTTGCGTGTGCATCAGCAGGCCGTGGACGACCGTGAGCATCTGAAGCCGCTGTCTCCGTTCGGACTGCGCAACCGCTATCTGTCCAGACTGGGTGTGCAGGTAACGGAAAACACACTCGAACATCTGATGCTTCAGCAGAAACCAGGGCTTTTCAGTATTGATTTGTCAGGAAAAGAAAATACTGTTTTAGACCTTAAAGATTGTCGCTACATCAGTCTTTGCTGCAGACGGATATAACAGCCATTATCTTCTCTGAAAGTCATGTGTTGTTCTGTCGACAGATGCCGGACCACTGCAGCCCACATCTGTCTTCACTGGCCTACAGGAGTCTGCTCAAATGACTGTGTGTGTCACATCAGTGCTGCTTGAAATAGAAACATTTGTATTAATAAACCTTTATTTTTGTATGCATTTGTTCGATTAAAATCTGGCCCCTCAGTACATGAACAGCATCATCTTCCTCATAGGGTCCTTAAACAAAATACACCAGTTATCATGTATGAACACATCAGCTACTGTATAGTCACTTCATTTCATTAGCACTTCAGGCTTTCTTATAGGTGTTTCCAAAACCTCCTTAAATTGTGCACATTTTATTAAGATAATGTAATGTACAGCATAATTATCTCGTTACATTCATAAACATTTATCTTGTATTGTTTGCTAGAAGTCAAGTCACCTTTATTTCTATAGCGCTTTTTACAGTGCAGATTGTGTCAAAGCAGCTTTACAGTGATAACTGGTATATAATTTTGCTCTTAAAGAAAATGGTGTCATTGCCCATCTTAAGTAAATTCAGTATTGATTCATTCCGTTGTAAGAATCAATAGTTATTAATTTAGTCAGTTTATGTATATCAGCACTGGAGTAAACAGTGATGTCTTTTTCCACATATTTTGTATGTATGCAAATTGTATAATATCCAAGGTACACATTTCTAGTAATTGTATAGTTAATTCTCATATTGTATTTTCAGAAAGTTTTGGAATATTTTTCCTCTCCTCAAATTTGTCACTACCGAAACACAATAATAAATAAGAAGGATTACATTGACCTATTAAGATTTTGTTTACATCTACCTCGTAAATATATATTTTTTGCTATTTTTAAAAAAAGTTTTCACAGGTAAGTCAATAACAATTACAACTTTAGCAATATTTCTAACGTAATTTGTGAATTTGTTGTATTTTGAATCCAATCTTTCTTTGTAAAAGGCGTAAAGTTTATCATACTGATTTCAAAGTGAAGGATTCATTAGTTTGAATAAACATTGAACCAAACACCATCATAACATCTTTATTTTTGATAAAACATCCCATGTTTCGGTCGTGACAGTAATGTGTTGGTAGTGACCACATCACGTGACAGGATTTTAACTTACATACTAAAACATATTAAAATACTAATGATTTGCATAACTGTACTAAGTACTAAATTGATGTTATTTCCCCCAAATAAATTATGTGTTCCCTTTTGTCACTACCAAAACATGTGGTCAAGTTTTGGTAGTGACAGTTTTCAATACTTTTGAGCCTATCTCAAAGATGCTAATCAGTACATGGTTAGCTAACACAGTTCTGAACAGTTGAACACAGGAAAAAAACAAACTAAATTTTGTCGAATAACACTCTAAAAGCAATGATATCACAACCGAAACTTCTCCACGTTTCGGTCGTGACTGTTTCGGTAGTGACAGTTTTCAATACTTTTGAGTCTATCTCAAAGATGCTAATCAGTACATGGTTAGCTAGCACAGTTCTGAACAGTTGAACACAGGAAAAAAACAAACAAAATTTTATCGAATAACACTCTAAAAGCAATGATTTCACAACCGAAACTTCTCCACGTTTCAGTCGTGACTGTTTCGGTAGTGACAGTTTTAGAAACATTTGAGCCGCTCAAAGATGCTAATCAGTACATGGTTAGCTAGCACCATTCTGAACAGTTGAACACAGGAAAAAAACAAACTAAATTTTATGGAATAACACTCTAAAAGCAATGATATCACAAACAAAACTTCTCCACGTTTCGGTCGTGACTGTTTCGGTAGTGACAGTTTTCAATACTTTTGAGCCGCTCAAAGATGCTAATCAGTACATGGTTAGCTAGCACAGTTCTGAACAGTTGTACACAGGAAAAAAACAAACTAAATTTTATGGAATAACACTCTAAAAGCAATGATTTCACAACCGAAACTTCTCCACGTTTCGGTCGTGACTGTTTCGGTAGTGACAGTTTTAGAAACATTTGAGCCGCTCAAAGATGCTAATCAGTACATGGTTAGCTAACACAGTTCTGAACAGTTGTACACAGGAAAAAAACAAACTAAATTTTATCGAATAACACTCTAAAAGCAATGATATCACAACCGAAACTTCTCCACGTTTCAGTCATGACTGTTTCGGTAGTGACTGTTTTCAATACTTTTGAGCCGCTCAAAGATGCTAATCAGTACATGGTTAGCTAGCACAGTTCTGAACAGTTGTACACAGGAAAAAAACAAACTAAATTTTATGGAATAACACTCTAAAAGCAATGATATCACAACCGAAACTTCTCCACGTTTCAGTCATGACTGTTTCGGTAGTGACTGTTTTCAATACTTTTGAGCCGCTCAAAGATGCTAATCAGTACATGGTTAGCTAGCACAGTTCTGAACAGTTGTACACAGGAAAAAAACAAACTAAATTTTATGGAATAACACTCTAAAAGCAATGATATCACAACCGAAACTTCACCACACGTTTCAGTTATGACTGTTTCGGTAGTGACTGTTTTCAATACTTTTGAGCCGCTCAAAGATGCTAATCAGTACATGGTTAGCTAGCACAGTTCTGAACAGTTGTACACAGGAAAAAAACAAACTAAATTTTATGGAATAACACTCTAAAAGCAATGATATCACAACCGAAACTTCTCCACGTTTCGGTCGTGACTGTTTCGGTAGTGACAGTTTTAGAAACATTTGAGCCGCTCAAAGATGCTAATCAGTACATGGTTAGCTAGCACAGTTCTGAACAGTTGAACACAGGAAAAAAACAAACTAAATTTTGTCGAATAACACTCTAAAAGCAATGATATCACAACCGAAACTTCTCCACGTTTCAGTCATGACTGTTTCGGTAGTGACAGTTTTAGAAACTTTTGAGCTGCTCAAAGATGCTAATCAGTACATGGTTAGCTAACACAGTTCTGAACAGTTGAACACAGGAAAAAAACAAACTAAATTTTGTCGAATAACACTCTAAAAGCAATGATATCACAACCGAAACTTCTCCACGTTTCAGTCATGACTGTTTCGGTAGTGACAGTTTTAGAAACTTTTGAGCCGCTCAAAGATGCTAATCAGTACATGGTTAGCTAGCACAGTTCTGAACAGTTGAACACAGAAAAAAATTACATTTTATGGAATAACACCCCCCCCAAAAAATGAAGTCACAACCGAAACTTCACCACACGTTTCAGTCATGACTGTTTCGGTAGTGACAGTTTTAGAAACATTTGAGCCGCTCAAAGATGCTAATCAGTACATGGTTAGCTAGCACAGTTCTGAACAGTTGTACACAGGAAAAAAACAAACTAAATTTTATCGAATAACACTCTAAAGCAATGATATCACAACCGAAACTTCTCCACGTTTCGGTCGTGACTGTTTCGGTAGTGACAGTTTTCAATACTTTTGAGCCTATCTCAAAGATGCTAATCAGTACATGGTTAGCTAGCACAGTTCTGAACAGTTGTACACAGGAAAAAAACAAACTAAATTTTATGGAATAACACTCTAAAAGCAATGATATCACAACCGAAACTTCTCCACGTTTCGGTCGTGACTGTTTCGGTAGTGACAGTTTTCAATACTTTTGAGTCTATCTCAAAGATGCTAATCAGTACATGGTTAGCTAGCACAGTTCTGAACAGTTGTACACAGGAAAAAAACAAACTAAATTTTGTCGAATAACACTCTAAAAGCAATGATATCACAACCGAAACTTCTCCACGTTTCAGTCATGACTGTTTCGGTAGTGACAGTTTTAGAAACTTTTGAGCTGCTCAAAGATGCTAATCAGTACATGGTTAGCTAACACAGTTCTGAACAGTTGAACACAGGAAAAAAACAAACTAAATTTTGTCGAATAACACTCTAAAAGCAATGATATCACAACCGAAACTTCTCCACGTTTCAGTCATGACTGTTTCGGTAGTGACAGTTTTAGAAACTTTTGAGCCGCTCAAAGATGCTAATCAGTACATGGTTAGCTAACACAGTTCTGAACAGTTGAACACAGAAAAAAATGACATTTTATGGAATAACACCCCCCCCAAAAAATGAAGTCACAACCGAAACTTCACCACACGTTTCAGTCATGACTGTTTCGGTAGTGACAGTTTTAGAAACTTTTGAATCTATCTCAAAGATGCTAATCAGTACATGGTTAGCTAGCACAGTTCTGAACAGTTGTACACAGGAAAAAAACAAACTAAATTTTATGGAATAACACTCTAAAAGCAATGATATCACAACCGAAACTTCTCCACGTTTCGGTCGTGACTGTTTCGGTAGTGACAGTTTTCAATACTTTTGAGTCTATCTCAAAGATGCTAATCAGTACATGGTTAGCTAGCACAGTTCTGAACAGTTGTACACAGGAAAAAAACAAACTAAATTTTATCGAATAACACTCTAAAGCAATGATATCACAACCGAAACTTCTCCACGTTTCGGTCGTGACTGTTTCGGTAGTGACAGTTTTCAATACTTTTGAGTCTATCTCAAAGATGCTAATCAGTACATGGTTAGCTAGCACAGTTCTGAACAGTTGTACACAGGAAAAAAACAAACTAAATTTTGTCGAATAACACTCTAAAAGCAATGATATCACAACCGAAACTTCTCCACGTTTCGGTCGTGACAGTTTTAGAAACATTTGAGCCGCTCAAAGATGCTAATCAGTACATGGTTAGCTAGCACAGTTCTGAACAGTTGAACACAGGAAAAAAACAAACTAAATTTTGTCGAATAACACTCTAAAAGCAATGATATCACAACCGAAACTTCTCCACATTTCAGTCGTGACTGTTTCGGTAGTGACAGTTTTAGAAACTTTTGAGCCGCTCAAAGATGCTAATCAGTACATGGTTAGCTAACACAGTTCTGAACAGTTGAACACAGAAAAAAATTACATTTTATGGAATAACACCCCCCCCAAAAAATGAAGTCACAACCGAAACTTCACCACACGTTTCAGTCATGACTGTTTCGGTAGTGACAGTTTTAGAAACTTTTGAATCTATCTCAAAGATGCTAATCAGTACATGGTTAGTTAGCACAGTTCTGAACAGTTGTACACAGGAAAAAAAACAAACTAAATTTTATGGAATAACACTCTAAAAGCAATGATATCACAACCGAAACTTCTCCACATTTCAGTCGTGACTGTTTCGGTAGTGACAGTTTTAGAAACTTTTGAGCCGCTCAAAGATGCTAATCAGTACATGGTTAGCTAGCACAGTTCTGAACAGTTGAACACAGGAAAAAAACAAACTAAATTTTGTCGAATAACACTCTAAAAGCAATGATATCACAACCGAAACTTCTCCACGTTTCAGTCATGACTGTTTCGGTAGTGACAGTTTTAGAAACTTTTGAGCCGCTCAAAGATGCTAATCAGTACATGGTTAGCTAACACAGTTCTGAACAGTTGAACACAGAAAAAAATTACATTTTATGGAATAACACCCCCCCCAAAAAATGAAGTCACAACCGAAACTTCACCACACGTTTCAGTCATGACTGTTTCGGTAGTGACAGTTTTAGAAACTTTTGAGCTGCTCAAAGATGCTAATCAGTACATGGTTAGCTAACACAGTTCTGAACAGTTGAACACAGGAAAAAAACAAACTAAATTTTGTCGAATAACACTCTAAGAGCAATGATATCACAACCGAAACTTCTCCACGTTTCAGTCATGACTGTTTCGGTAGTGACAGTTTTAGAAACTTTTGAGCCGCTCAAAGATGCTAATCAGTACATGGTTAGCTAGCACAGTTCTGAACAGTTGAACACAGAAAAAAATTACATTTTATGGAATAACACCCCCCCCAAAAAATGAAGTCACAACCGAAACTTCACCACACGTTTCAGTCATGACTGTTTCGGTAGTGACAGTTTTAGAAACATTTGAGCCGCTCAAAGATGCTAATCAGTACATGGTTAGCTAGCACAGTTCTGAACAGTTGTACACAGGAAAAAAACAAACTAAATTTTATCGAATAACACTCTAAAGCAATGATATCACAACCGAAACTTCTCCACGTTTCGGTCGTGACTGTTTCGGTAGTGACAGTTTTCAATACTTTTGAGCCTATCTCAAAGATGCTAATCAGTACATGGTTAGCTAGCACAGTTCTGAACAGTTGTACACAGGAAAAAAACAAACTAAATTTTATGGAATAACACTCTAAAAGCAATGATATCACAACCGAAACTTCTCCACGTTTCGGTCGTGACTGTTTCGGTAGTGACAGTTTTCAATACTTTTGAGTCTATCTCAAAGATGCTAATCAGTACATGGTTAGCTAGCACAGTTCTGAACAGTTGTACACAGGAAAAAAACAAACTAAATTTTGTCGAATAACACTCTAAAAGCAATGATATCACAACCGAAACTTCTCCACGTTTCAGTCATGACTGTTTCGGTAGTGACAGTTTTAGAAACTTTTGAGCTGCTCAAAGATGCTAATCAGTACATGGTTAGCTAACACAGTTCTGAACAGTTGAACACAGGAAAAAAACAAACTAAATTTTGTCGAATAACACTCTAAAAGCAATGATATCACAACCGAAACTTCTCCACGTTTCAGTCATGACTGTTTCGGTAGTGACAGTTTTAGAAACTTTTGAGCCGCTCAAAGATGCTAATCAGTACATGGTTAGCTAACACAGTTCTGAACAGTTGAACACAGAAAAAAATGACATTTTATGGAATAACACCCCCCCCAAAAAATGAAGTCACAACCGAAACTTCACCACACGTTTCAGTCATGACTGTTTCGGTAGTGACAGTTTTAGAAACTTTTGAATCTATCTCAAAGATGCTAATCAGTACATGGTTAGCTAGCACAGTTCTGAACAGTTGTACACAGGAAAAAAACAAACTAAATTTTATGGAATAACACTCTAAAAGCAATGATATCACAACCGAAACTTCTCCACGTTTCGGTCGTGACTGTTTCGGTAGTGACAGTTTTCAATACTTTTGAGTCTATCTCAAAGATGCTAATCAGTACATGGTTAGCTAGCACAGTTCTGAACAGTTGTACACAGGAAAAAAACAAACTAAATTTTATCGAATAACACTCTAAAGCAATGATATCACAACCGAAACTTCTCCACGTTTCGGTCGTGACTGTTTCGGTAGTGACAGTTTTCAATACTTTTGAGTCTATCTCAAAGATGCTAATCAGTACATGGTTAGCTAGCACAGTTCTGAACAGTTGTACACAGGAAAAAAACAAACTAAATTTTGTCGAATAACACTCTAAAAGCAATGATATCACAACCGAAACTTCTCCACGTTTCGGTCGTGACAGTTTTAGAAACATTTGAGCCGCTCAAAGATGCTAATCAGTACATGGTTAGCTAGCACAGTTCTGAACAGTTGAACACAGGAAAAAAACAAACTAAATTTTGTCGAATAACACTCTAAAAGCAATGATATCACAACCGAAACTTCTCCACATTTCAGTCGTGACTGTTTCGGTAGTGACAGTTTTAGAAACTTTTGAGCCGCTCAAAGATGCTAATCAGTACATGGTTAGCTAACACAGTTCTGAACAGTTGAACACAGAAAAAAATTACATTTTATGGAATAACACCCCCCCCAAAAAATGAAGTCACAACCGAAACTTCACCACACGTTTCAGTCATGACTGTTTCGGTAGTGACAGTTTTAGAAACTTTTGAATCTATCTCAAAGATGCTAATCAGTACATGGTTAGCTAGCACAGTTCTGAACAGTTGTACACAGGAAAAAAAACAAACTAAATTTTATGGAATAACACTCTAAAAGCAATGATATCACAACCGAAACTTCTCCACATTTCAGTCGTGACTGTTTCGGTAGTGACAGTTTTAGAAACATTTGAGCCGCTCAAAGATGCTAATCAGTACATGGTTAGTTAGCACAGTTCTGAACAGTTGTACACAGGAAAAAAAACAAACTAAATTTTATGGAATAACACTCTAAAAGCAATGATATCACAACCGAAACTTCTCCACATTTCAGTCGTGACTGTTTCGGTAGGGACAGTTTTAGAAACTTTTGAGCCGCTCAAAGATGCTAATCAGTACATGGTTAGCTAGCACAGTTCTGAACAGTTGAACACAGGAAAAAAACAAACTAAATTTTGTCGAATAACACTCTAAAAGCAATGATATCACAACCGAAACTTCTCCACGTTTCAGTCATGACTGTTTCGGTAGTGACAGTTTTAGAAACTTTTGAGCCGCTCAAAGATGCTAATCAGTACATGGTTAGCTAACACAGTTCTGAACAGTTGAACACAGAAAAAAATTACATTTTATGGAATAACACCCCCCCCAAAAAATGAAGTCACAACCGAAACTTCACCACACGTTTCAGTCATGACTGTTTCGGTAGTGACAGTTTTAGAAACTTTTGAATCTATCTCAAAGATGCTAATCAGTACATGGTTAGTTAGCACAGTTCTGAACAGTTGTACACAGGAAAAAAAACAAACTAAATTTTATGGAATAACACTCTAAAAGCAATGATATCACAACCGAAACTTCTCCACGTTTCGGTCGTGACTGTTTCGGTAGTGACAGTTTTAGAAACATTTGAGCCGCTCAAAGATGCTAATCAGTACATGGTTAGCTAGCACAGTTCTGAACAGTTGTACACAGGAAAAAAACAAACTAAATTTTGTCGAATAACACTCTAAAAGCAATGATATCACAACCGAAACTTCTCCACGTTTCAGTCATGACTGTTTCGGTAGTGACAGTTTTAGAAACTTTTGAGCTGCTCAAAGATGCTAATCAGTACATGGTTAGCTAACACAGTTCTGAACAGTTGAACACAGGAAAAAAACAAACTAAATTTTGTCGAATAACACTCTAAAAGCAATGATATCACAACCGAAACTTCTCCACGTTTCGGTCGTGACTGTTTCGGTAGTGACAGTTTTCAATACTTTTGAGTCTATCTCAAAGATGCTAATCAGTACATGGTTAGCTAGCACAGTTCTGAACAGTTGAACACAGGAAAAAAACAAACTAAATTTTGTCGAATAACACTCTAAAAGCAATGATATCACAACCGAAACTTCTCCACGTTTCGGTCGTGACTGTTTCGGTAGTGACAGTTTTCAATACTTTTGAGTCTATCTCAAAGATGCTAATCAGTACATGGTTAGCTAGCACAGTTCTGAACAGTTGAACACAGGAAAAAAACAAACAAAATTTTATCGAATAACACTCTAAAAGCAATGATTTCACAACCGAAACTTCTCCACGTTTCAGTCGTGACTGTTTCGGTAGTGACAGTTTTAGAAACATTTGAGCCGCTCAAAGATGCTAATCAGTACATGGTTAGCTAGCACCGTTCTGAACAGTTGAACACAGGAAAAAAACAAACTAAATTTTATGGAATAACACTCTAAAAGCAATGATATCACAAACAAAACTTCTCCACGTTTCGGTCGTGACTGTTTCGGTAGTGACAGTTTTCAATACTTTTGAGCCGCTCAAAGATGCTAATCAGTACATGGTTAGCTAGCACAGTTCTGAACAGTTGTACACAGGAAAAAAACAAACTAAATTTTATGGAATAACACTCTAAAAGCAATGATTTCACAACCGAAACTTCTCCACGTTTCGGTCGTGACTGTTTCGGTAGTGACAGTTTTAGAAACATTTGAGCCGCTCAAAGATGCTAATCAGTACATGGTTAGCTAACACAGTTCTGAACAGTTGTACACAGGAAAAAAACAAACTAAATTTTATCGAATAACACTCTAAAAGCAATGATATCACAACCGAAACTTCTCCACGTTTCAGTCATGACTGTTTCGGTAGTGACAGTTTTAGAAACTTTTGAGCCGCTCAAAGATGCTAATCAGTACATGGTTAGCTAGCACAGTTCTGAACAGTTGAACACAGAAAAAAATGACATTTTATGGAATAACACCCCCCCCAAAAAATGAAGTCACAACCGAAACTTCACCACACGTTTCAGTCATGACTGTTTCGGTAGTGACAGTTTTAGAAACATTTGAGCCGCTCAAAGATGCTAATCAGTACATGGTTAGCTAGCACAGTTCTGAACAGTTGTACACAGGAAAAAAACAAACTAAATTTTATCGAATAACACTCTAAAAGCAATGATATCACAACCGAATCTTCTCCACGTTTCGGTCGTGACTGTTTCGGTAGTGACAGTTTTCAATACTTTTGAGTCTATCTCAAAGATGCTAATCAGTACATGGTTAGCTAGCACCGTTCTGAACAGTTGTACACAGGAAAAAAACAAACTAAATTTTATCGAATAACACTCTAAAGCAATGATATCACAACCGAAACTTCTCCACGTTTCGGTCGTGACTGTTTCGGTAGTGACAGTTTTCAATACTTTTGAGCCTATCTCAAAGATGCTAATCAGTACATGGTTAGCTAGCACAGTTCTGAACAGTTGAACACAGGAAAAAAACAAACTAAATTTTATCGAATAACACTCTAAAAGCAATGATATCACAACCGAAACTTCTCCACGTTTCAGTTGTGACTGTTTCGGTAGTGACTGTTTTCAATACTTTTGAGCCTATCTCAAAGATGCTAATCAGTACATGGTTAGCTAGCACAGTTCTGAACAGTTGAACACAGAAAAAAATTACATTTTATGGAATAACACTCTAAAAGCAATGATATCACAACCGAAACTTCTCCACGTTTCAGTTGTGACTGTTTCGTAGTGACAGTTTTAGAAACTTTTGAATCTATCTCAAAGATGCTAATCAGTACATGGTTAGCTAGCACAGTTCTGAACAGTTGTACACAGGAAAAAAAACAAACTAAATTTTATGGAATAACACTCTAAAAGCAATGATATCACAACCGAAACTTCTCCACATTTCGGTCGTGACTGTTTTGGTAGTGACAGTTTTAGAAACTTTTGAGCTGCTCAAAGATGCTAATCAGTACATGGTTAGCTAACACAGTTCTGAACAGTTGTACACAGAGAAAAATTACATTTTATGGAATAACACCCCCCCCCCCCCAAAAAATGAAGTCACAACCGAAACTTCACCACACGTTTCAGTCATGACTGTTTCGGTAGTGACAGTTTTAGAAACTTTTGAGCCTATCTCAAAGATGCTAATCAGTACATGGTTAGCTAGCACAGTTCTGAACAGTTGAACACAGGAAAAAAACAAACTAAATTTTATCGAATAACACTCTAAAAGCAATGATATCACAACCAAAACTTCTCCACGTTGCTTGAGGTCCAGTGTAAAGTTTCCACAGTCAGTGATGGTTTGGGGTGCCATGTCATCTGCTGGTGTTGGTCCACTGTGTTTTCTGAGGTCCAAGGTCAACGCAGCCGTATACCAGGAAGTTTTAGAGCACTTCATGCTTCCTGCTGCTGACCAACTTTATGGAGATGCAGATTTCATTTTCCAACAGGACTTGGCACCTGCACACAGTGCCAAAGCTACCAGTACCTGGTTTAAGGACCATGGTATCCCTGTTCTTAATTGGCCAGCAAACTCGCCTGACCTTAACCCCATAGAAAATCTATGGGGTATTGTGAAGAGGAAGATGCGATATGCCAGACCCAACAATGCAGAAGAGCTGAAGGCCACTATCAGAGCAACCTGGGCTCTTATAACACCTGAGCAGTGCCACAGACTGATCGACTCCATGCCACGCCGCATTGCTGCAGTAATTCAGGCAAAAGGAGCCCCAACTAAGTACTGAGTACATAGAAATGAACATGCTTCTCAGAAGCCTGACATTTCTGTTTAAAATATCCTTTTTTTATTGATCTTATGAAGTATTCTAATTTATTGAGATAGTGTGTGAGAGTGTGTGAGTGTGTGTGAGAGTGAGTGTGTGTGTGTGTGTGTGTGAGAGAGAGAGTGAGTGTGTGTGTGTGTGTGTGTATATAGTAGTGTAGATGTTTAAATAATCTGTACGGCTATCAATAAAAAATCAACATGAAATACTAATGCATTACAGGCTATTTAATGACTTTTCAGCTAAATATAATTAGTAAAACAGACTTTCAAAATATGGTTTTGGTTATATTGTAAACAGTCAACCATAATGAAAGTTAGGTTTATCGGAAATGTATGAATGTCAGGTTTTAAACCAGCATTTGACTTTTAGCTTTTATTATTTACCTTTATTTATATTTATTTTATAAGTCTTACAGTAGCTGAGACGCACACCCTGTGACAACTAGCCCCGCGTCCCCCTGTAGCATCTGTAGGTAGAGCAGGACTGATTGATGCTGATGCTGCAGGATCCGCTCGTCTGATTGGCTGAGAGGAAGCAGCCCAGGACAGTCCTGACGCGACGCTCTTCGCGCGGGTCAGACGCTCGCGGAGGTGATGCGGTGATGTCATGTGTTTGACTGTCTGAAGACGCCGGACGGGCTCTCAGCATCTCTCAGGTAAAAGCGCTCTCTGACTGCCATTCACGCCTCGGTCCAGCGTCAGTCTGGTGGTTCTGATGAGAGTCAAGAACGCGCGGTTCTGATCGATCACAGACGCGATGGCTCGTGATTATTCACCGTGACATTGGGGTCTGCAGCGGGTTTTCTTCAGCTCGTGTCACAGGGCGATTTTAATTCTAAACTCTTTTATTTGTGTGAAGGTATTCCTCTTAATTGTAGGCAGGCTAATGGACGAGGTGAAGCAGAACTTTCTCGTAGATGTTTCAGCAGCTCGAGCTCCAGTACTCGCTCTAAATGACCGAGCCGGCGGCGCCCATCGCAGCGGGTCGCTGATCCGGGATTCGGTGCTTCGGTTCCGAACCAGAATCATGACAGAACCGCGCGACCATCATCTCTCGAAGTCTTAATCATCAAGCGTTTTGTATTTCAGTGAAAGAAGCTGCTTACTATCAGAACATGTTGATCATCAAGCTCAGGAAGTAGTTTTAGCCTATTTAGTTTTATTCGGTATTATTGCAACCCTGTTACTAAATTCGGGACATGATTTGTTGGATTTATGTTATTTTCTTTCTATAAACATCAAATATATCCTACATCAAAATTGAATAGACCAAATTGGCAATACTTACACAATATAATATTTTAAAATCTACAGCAGGGTTGCATATTAAAGTCACCACTAAATCAGAATTCTTGTTTGTTTGTTTAAAATATGAAAATGTTTGTTTGGTCATTTGTTGTATCTTTGGTAACAAGGTTCTTCTTACATTTTCGGAATGGGGGAAAATGTGGTATAACAGGGTTGCACGCAAAATATGTATTGGCTAATATTATTACTTAAATATAGGAAACTACATAATAAAAATATTATTGATAATCAATTTGTTGAATTACATGTTTATAGGTATTTTTAATTCTAGGTTCATTTTAGGCTAGATAATTGTTCATCTAATAGTTCTCACTACAAAATCATTGGATTTGTGCCAGTAATGGAAGGAATAGTGGAGACTGAGAGTGAATACACTGGATGATATTTCAACATGTTTAAAACTGCTCCGGAGCTTGTGAGACACTCGGCTCGGCTTGTAATTCCTCTCACATGATGCGAGCCCATCTATCCGCTCTATATCACTGTACAGTCCCAGCGTGTTTGACTCATGCTGCAGGTCTTTATTTCCAAATGTGAGGTAAAAAACCCACTTATAAAGGCTGCCTTTATATTTGAATCTAAACAAGCTTCTTTAACCACTTTTCATACAAATTGTTTTGCTTTATTGATATTCAGATGTATATTTTCAATTGGTTTACGAGTTGGCACTCTTCCACTCTTATAGGTCTTAAAAGGACCTTCTGCCTCATTGTGTCATTTATTATATATTGAGAATATTAGTTCTTTGCTGTGTTGATAACAAACTAATTGACATTCAGCCCTTCTGTTCCTTCATTATTGCTGTCAGTCACTGTTGTGTCAGTAACAGTTGTTGGTGGATCATTACATTAAAGGGGCCATGACATGGATTTTTTAAAATTATTTTAATATATTCCTTAAAATTCACTTAAAATGTTAATAAAGTTTCACAAAAAAAACCCCTAAACATTCAGTGTGGCAGCGTCAGTGATTATAATGACTTCAGAAACTGAACACATCTGTATACTGTATCAGCGTAGACAGCGTCAGTCATTATAATGACTTCAGAAACTGAACGCACATCTGTATACTGTATCAGCGTAGACAGCGTCAGTCATTATAATGACTTCAGAAACTGAACACACATCTGTATACTGTATCAGCGTAGACAGCGTCAGTGATTATAATGGCTTCAGAAACTGAACACATCTGTATACTGTATCAGCGTAGACAGCGTCAGTCATTATAACGACTTCAGAAACTGAACGCACATCTGTATACTGTATCAGCGTAGACAGCGTCAGTGATTATAATGGCTTCAGAAACTGAACACATCTGTATACTGTATCAGCGTAGACAGCGTCAGTCATTATAATGACTTCAGAAACTGAACACATCTGTATACTGTATCAGCGTAGACAGCGTCAGTCATTATAATGACTTCAGAAACTGAACGCACATCTGTATACTGTATCAGCGTAGACAGCGTCAGTGATTATAATGGCTTCAGAAACTGAACACATCTGTATACTGTATCAGCGTAGACAGCGTCAGTCATTATAACGACTTCAGAAACTGAACGCACATCTGTATACTGTATCAGCGTAGACAGCGTCAGTGATTATAATGGCTTCAGAAACTGAACACATCTGTATACTGTATCAGCGTAGACAGCGTCAGTCATTATAATGACTTCAGAAACTGAACACATCTGTATACTGTATCAGCGTAGACAGCGTCAGTCATTATAATGACTTCAGAAACTGAACGCACATCTGTATACTGTATCAGCGTAGACAGCGTCAGTGATTATAATGGCTTCAGAAACTGAACACATCTGTATACTGTATCAGCGTAGACAGCGTCAGTCATTATAATGACTTCAGAAACTGAACGCACATCTGTATACTGTATCAGCGTAGACAGCGTCAGTGATTATAATGGCTTCAGAAACTGAACACATCTGTATACTGTATCAGCGTAGACAGTGTCAGTCATTATAATGACTTCAGAAACTGAACGCACATCTGTATACTGTATCAGCGTAGACAGCGTCAGTGATTATAATGACTACAGAAACTGAACACATCTGTATACTGTATCAGCGTAGACAGCGTCAGTCATTATAACGGCTTCAGAAACTGAACGCACATCTGTATACTGTATCAGCGTAGACAGCGTCAGTGATTATAATGACTACAGAAACTGAACACATCTGTATACTGTATCAGCGTAGACAGCGTCAGTCATTATAATGACTTCAGAAACTGAACACACATCTGTATACTGTATCAGCGTAGACAGCGTCAGTGATTATAATGACTACAGAAACTGAACACATCTGTATACTGTATCAGCGTTGACAGCGTCAGTCATTATAACGACTTCAGAAACTGAACGCACATCTGTATACTGTATCAGCGTAGACAGCGTCAGTGATTATAATGACTTCAGAAACTGAACACATCTGTATACTGTATCAGCGTAGACAGCGTCAGTCATTATAATGACTTCAGAAACTGAACGCACATCTGTATACTGTATCAGCGTAGACAGCGTCAGTCATTATAATGACTTCAGAAACTGAACACACATCTGTATACTGTATCAGCGTAGACAGCGTCAGTGATTATAATGGCTTCAGAAACTGAACACATCTGTATACTGTATCAGCGTAGACAGCGTCAGTCATTATAACGACTTCAGAAACTGAACGCACATCTGTATACTGTATCAGCGTAGACAGCGTCAGTGATTATAATGGCTTCAGAAACTGAACACATCTGTATACTGTATCAGCGTAGACAGCGTCAGTCATTATAATGACTTCAGAAACTGAACACATCTGTATACTGTATCAGCGTAGACAGCGTCAGTCATTATAATGACTTCAGAAACTGAACGCACATCTGTATACTGTATCAGCGTAGACAGCGTCAGTGATTATAATGGCTTCAGAAACTGAACACATCTGTATACTGTATCAGCGTAGACAGCGTCAGTCATTATAACGACTTCAGAAACTGAACGCACATCTGTATACTGTATCAGCGTAGACAGCGTCAGTGATTATAATGGCTTCAGAAACTGAACACATCTGTATACTGTATCAGCGTAGACAGCGTCAGTCATTATAATGACTTCAGAAACTGAACACATCTGTATACTGTATCAGCGTAGACAGCGTCAGTCATTATAATGACTTCAGAAACTGAACGCACATCTGTATACTGTATCAGCGTAGACAGCGTCAGTGATTATAATGGCTTCAGAAACTGAACACATCTGTATACTGTATCAGCGTAGACAGCGTCAGTCATTATAATGACTTCAGAAACTGAACGCACATCTGTATACTGTATCAGCGTAGACAGCGTCAGTGATTATAATGGCTTCAGAAACTGAACACATCTGTATACTGTATCAGCGTAGACAGTGTCAGTCATTATAATGACTTCAGAAACTGAACGCACATCTGTATACTGTATCAGCGTAGACAGCGTCAGTGATTATAATGACTACAGAAACTGAACACATCTGTATACTGTATCAGCGTAGACAGCGTCAGTCATTATAACGGCTTCAGAAACTGAACGCACATCTGTATACTGTATCAGCGTAGACAGCGTCAGTGATTATAATGACTACAGAAACTGAACACATCTGTATACTGTATCAGCGTAGACAGCGTCAGTCATTATAATGACTTCAGAAACTGAACACACATCTGTATACTGTATCAGCGTAGACAGCGTCAGTGATTATAATGACTACAGAAACTGAACACATCTGTATACTGTATCAGCGTTGACAGCGTCAGTCATTATAACGACTTCAGAAACTGAACGCACATCTGTATACTGTATCAGCGTAGACAGCGTCAGTGATTATAATGACTTCAGAAACTGAACACATCTGTATACTGTATCAGCGTAGACAGCGTCAGTCATTATAATGACTTCAGAAACTGAACGCACATCTGTATACTGTATCAGCGTAGACAGCGTCAGTCATTATAACGGCTTCAGAAACTGAACACATCTGTATACTGTATCAGCGTTGACAGCGTCAGTCATTATAACGACTTCAGAAACTGAACGCACATCTGTATACTGTATCAGCGTAGACAGCGTCAGTGATTATAATGACTTCAGAAACTGAACACATCTGTATACTGTATCAGCGTAGACAGCGTCAGTCATTATAATGACTTCAGAAACTGAACGCACATCTGTATACTGTATCAGCGTAGACAGCGTCAGTCATTATAATGACTTCAGAAACTGAACACACATCTGTATACTGTATCAGCGTAGACAGCGTCAGTGATTATAATGGCTTCAGAAACTGAACACATCTGTATACTGTATCAGCGTAGACAGCGTCAGTCATTATAACGACTTCAGAAACTGAACGCACATCTGTATACTGTATCAGCGTAGACAGCGTCAGTGATTATAATGGCTTCAGAAACTGAACACATCTGTATACTGTATCAGCGTAGACAGCGTCAGTCATTATAATGACTTCAGAAACTGAACACATCTGTATACTGTATCAGCGTAGACAGCGTCAGTCATTATAATGACTTCAGAAACTGAACGCACATCTGTATACTGTATCAGCGTAGACAGCGTCAGTGATTATAATGGCTTCAGAAACTGAACACATCTGTATACTGTATCAGCGTAGACAGCGTCAGTCATTATAACGACTTCAGAAACTGAACGCACATCTGTATACTGTATCAGCGTAGACAGCGTCAGTGATTATAATGGCTTCAGAAACTGAACACATCTGTATACTGTATCAGCGTAGACAGCGTCAGTCATTATAATGACTTCAGAAACTGAACACATCTGTATACTGTATCAGCGTAGACAGCGTCAGTCATTATAATGACTTCAGAAACTGAACGCACATCTGTATACTGTATCAGCGTAGACAGCGTCAGTGATTATAATGGCTTCAGAAACTGAACACATCTGTATACTGTATCAGCGTAGACAGCGTCAGTCATTATAATGACTTCAGAAACTGAACGCACATCTGTATACTGTATCAGCGTAGACAGCGTCAGTGATTATAATGGCTTCAGAAACTGAACACATCTGTATACTGTATCAGCGTAGACAGTGTCAGTCATTATAATGACTTCAGAAACTGAACGCACATCTGTATACTGTATCAGCGTAGACAGCGTCAGTGATTATAATGACTACAGAAACTGAACACATCTGTATACTGTATCAGCGTAGACAGCGTCAGTCATTATAACGGCTTCAGAAACTGAACGCACATCTGTATACTGTATCAGCGTAGACAGCGTCAGTGATTATAATGACTACAGAAACTGAACACATCTGTATACTGTATCAGCGTAGACAGCGTCAGTCATTATAATGACTTCAGAAACTGAACACACATCTGTATACTGTATCAGCGTAGACAGCGTCAGTGATTATAATGACTACAGAAACTGAACACATCTGTATACTGTATCAGCGTTGACAGCGTCAGTCATTATAACGACTTCAGAAACTGAACGCACATCTGTATACTGTATCAGCGTAGACAGCGTCAGTGATTATAATGACTTCAGAAACTGAACACATCTGTATACTGTATCAGCGTAGACAGCGTCAGTCATTATAATGACTTCAGAAACTGAACGCACATCTGTATACTGTATCAGCGTAGACAGCGTCAGTCATTATAACGGCTTCAGAAACTGAACACATCTGTATACTGTATCAGCGTAGACAGCGTCAGTCATTATAACGGCTTCAGAAACTGAACGCACATCTGTATACTGTATCAGCGTAGACAGCGTCAGTCATTATAACGGCTTCAGAAACTGAACGCACATCTGTATACTGTATCAGCGTAGACAGCGTCAGTGATTATAATGACTTCAGAAACTGAACACATCTGTATACTGTATCAGCGTAGACAGCGTCAGTCATTATAACGGCTTCAGAAACTGAACGCACATCTGTATACTGTATCAGCGTAGACAGCGTCAGTCATTATAACGGCTTCAGAAACTGAACGCACATCTGTATACTGTATCAGCGTAGACAGCGTCAGTCATTATAATGACTTCAGAAACTGAACACATCTGTATACTGTATCAGCGTAGACAGCGTCAGTCATTATAATGACTTCAGAAACTGAACGCACATCTGTATACTGTATCAGCGTAGACAGCGTCAGTCATTATAATGACTTCAGAAACTGAACACATCTGTATACTGTATCAGCGTAGACAGCGTCAGTCATTATAACGGCTTCAGAAACTGAACGCACATCTGTATACTGTATCAGCGTAGACAGCGTCAGTCATTATAACGACTTCAGAAACTGAACGCACATCTGTATACTGTATCAGCGTAGACAGCGTCAGTGATTATAATGACTTCAGAAACTGAACACATCTGTATACTGTATCAGCGTAGACAGCGTCAGTCATTATAACGGCTTCAGAAACTGAACGCACATCTGTATACTGTATCAGCGTAGACAGCGTCAGTCATTATAACGACTTCAGAAACTGAACGCACATCTGTATACTGTATCAGCGTAGACAGCGTCAGTGATTATAATGACTTCAGAAACTGAACACATCTGTATACTGTATCAGCGTAGACAGCGTCAGTCATTATAATGACTTCAGAAACTGAACGCACATCTGTATACTGTATCAGCGTAGACAGCGTCAGTGATTATAATGACTTCAGAAACTGAACACATCTGTATACTGTATCAGCGTAGACAGCGTCAGTCATTATAACGGCTTCAGAAACTGAACGCACATCTGTATACTGTATCAGCGTAGACAGCGTCAGTCATTATAACGACTTCAGAAACTGAACGCACATCTGTATACTGTATCAGCGTAGACAGCGTCAGTCATTATAATGACTTCAGAAACTGAACACACATCTGTATACTGTATCAGCGTAGACAGCGTCAGTCATTATAACGACTTCAGAAACTGAACGCACATCTGTATACTGTATCAGCGTAGACAGCGTCAGTGATTATAATGACTTCAGAAACTGAACACATCTGTATACTGTATCAGCGTAGACAGCGTCAGTCATTATAATGACTTCAGAAACTGAACACACATCTGTATACTGTATCAGCGTAGACAGCGTCAGTCA
Organism: Elopichthys bambusa; assembly: GCA_037101425.1. NCBI lineage: Eukaryota > Metazoa > Chordata > Actinopteri > Cypriniformes > Xenocyprididae > Elopichthys > Elopichthys bambusa. The sequence goes on from CM074444.1 coordinate 577,989, forward strand.
TTATAATGACTTCAGAAACTGAACACATCTGTATACTGTATCAGCGTAGACAGCGTCAGTCATTAAAATGGCTTCAGAAACTGAACACATCTGTATACTGTATCAGCGTAGACAGCGTCAGTGATTATAATGACTTCAGAAACTGAACGCACATCTGTATACTGTATCAGCGTAGACAGCGTCAGTCATTATAATGACTACAGAAACTGAACGCACATCTGTATACTCTATCAGCGTAGACAGCGTCAGTCATTATAATGACTACAGAAACTGAACGCACATCTGTATACTGTATCAGCGTAGACAGCGTCAGTCATTATAATGACTTTAGAAACTGAACACATCTGTATACTGTATCAGCGTAGACAGCGTCAGTCATTATAATGACTTCAGAAACTGAACACATCTGTATACTGTATCAGCGTAGAGAGCGTCAGTCATTATAATGACTTCAGAAACTGAACACATCTGTATACTGTATCAGCGTAGACAGCGTCAGTCATTATAATGACTTCAGAAACTGAACACATCTGTATACTGTATCAGCGTAGACAGCGTCAGTCATTATAATGACTTCAGAAACTGAACACATCTGTATACTGTATCAGCGTAGACAGCGTCAGTCATTATAATGACTTCAGAAACTGAACGCACATCTGTATACTGTATCAGCGTAGACAGCGTCAGTCATTATAATGACTTCAGAAACTGAACGCACATCTGTATACTGTATCAGCGTAGACAGCGTCAGTCATTATAATGGCTTCCGAAGCTGAACGCACATCTGTATACTGTATCAGCGTAGACAGCGTCACTGATTATGACTTCAGAAACTAAACACACATCTGTATACTGTATCAGCGTAGACAGCGTCAGTCATTATAATGACTTCAGAAACTGAACACATCTGTATACTGTATCAGCGTAGACAGCGTCAGTCATTATAATGACTTCAGAAACTGAACGCACATCTGTACACTGTATCAGCGTAGACAGCGTCAGTGATTATAATGACTTCAGAAACTGAACGAACATCTGTATACTGTATCAGCGTAGACAGCGTCAGTCATTATAATGACTTCAGAAACTGAACGCAAATCTGTATACTGTATCAGCGTAGACAGCGTCAGTGATTATAATGACTTCAGAAACTGAACGAACATCTGTATACTGTATCAGCGTAGACAGCGTCAGTCATTATAATGACTTCAGAAACTGAACACATCTGTATACTGTATCAGCGTAGACAGCGTCAGTGATAATAATGACTTCAGAAACTGAACACATCTGTATACTGTATCAGCGTAGACAGCGTCAGTCATTATAATGACTTCAGAAACTGAACACATCTGTATACTGTATCAGCGTAGACAGCGTCAGTGATTATAATGACTTCAGAAACTGAACGAACATCTGTATACTGTATCAGCGTAGACAGCGTCAGTCATTATAATGACTTCAGAAACTGAACACATCTGTATACTGTATCAGCGTAGACAGCGTCAGTGATAATAATGACTTCAGAAACTGAACACATCTGTATACTGTATCAGCGTAGACAGCGTCAGTCATTATAATGACTTCAGAAATTGAACATATCTGTATACTGTATCAGCGTAGACAGCGTCAGTCATTATAATGACTTCAGAAACTGAACACATCTGTATACTGTATCAGCGTAGACAGCGTCAGTCATTATAATGACTTCAGAAACTGAACACATCTGTATACTGTATCAGCGTAGACAGCGTCAGTCATTATAATGACTTCAGAAACTGAACGCACATCTGTGTACTCTATCAGCGTAGATAGCGTCAGTCATTATAATGACTTCAGAAACTAAACGCACATCTGTACACTGTATCAGCGTAGACAGCGTAGATGCACATCTGTATACTGTATCAGCGTAGACAGCGTAGACGCACATCTGTATACTGTATCAGCGTAGACAGCGTCAGTCATTATAATGACATCTATTTGCTTTTGACGTGACACTCACCTCCAGTGTAGGCAAATGTCAGACATTAAGGGACTGAACACCAGTGGGCGGGACTTAGGGTGCGATGATGTATAACTATTAGTTGATGTCGTGCTCTGGAGGTAGTCATATGCAAATGTATTTGGCCATGTGACGTCACAGATCTTTACACCAAAAAGTCATTTTAAGCCCCTTTATTATTTTTTTTTACATTTTACAGTGTATACTATATACTGCACAATTTACTTTTAAGTTTTAGGTTACACTTTATTTTGATGGTCCTCTTTAGACATTCTGTTGACTATAAATAACAGCGTAGCACCTACATTCATTCTCATTAGAGTACTAGTAGACTGTAGTGGGTTAGGGTCAGTAGAAGTTAACATGTAGTTGCAAAGTTACTTATAGCCAGCAGAATGTCAGTTGGGAGACCATCACAATAAAGTGTTAGCAGATATTAAGCAGACAGTCTACTAATCCTCAACTTATGACATGTAGGTGCAACATTATTTGTAGTCAGCAGAATGTCTAAAGGGGACAATCGAAATAAAGTCTAACCACGTTTTGCTGCCTTGTTTTTCTTAACTGCTCAGAGCGATGATTCAGTCATCTTACATCTATATCCATTCAAACATTAAACTTTAGAGTGCATCTCTATCGGCCGCTCTCTCTTTAGTCTCGGCAGAGCTTCTGCCCTTGATGAGCTGCTTAATTACAGATATTAAATTAATTTGCTATCTGCATGCATAATGTGCATCTCTAAGGTGAATTGACTTCTAATTTGAAGCGCTTTGGCTCGTTTTCTGCCCTTCATCGTTCTCTCATGTGTCTGTAAATGTGACACAGGCTGCACTCCAGGGGATGTTTAGTCTTCATCTCAGAGATGTTTGCATTTTTTTCTCTAAGGTGAATTGACTTCTAATTTGAAGCGCTTTGGCTCGTTTTCTGCCCTTCATCGTTCTCTCATGTGTCTGTAAATGTGACACAGGCTGCACTCCAGGGGATGTTTAGTCTTCATCTCAGAGATGTTTGCATTTTTTTCTTTCTGTTGTAGCAATATTAGCTCAAAGGGGAAATGTTAATAATTATTCATAACTCATTATGATTATTAATTATGATTAATTATGAATATTTGAATCAGTTAATCGGATTAACTTGATGTAGCTACATTAAAATTACAATCAATTAATTAATTCTAAGAGAATTATATTTTTCATGGCTACAAAATTCTTTCTTAGCATTTACAGTGCTTAGAGCTATAATAAGATGATAATAATTTAAGAGCCAATTTATTCACAGACGGGGGGAAACAGAGCCAAATATGTATTGTGCACAAGTTTTATTAACTAAATCACGAACACATGACTAAACTGACAAACACATACATACACGCACATCACACATAAAATTATAAATAATAGAGTGAAACCGGATTTGGGAAACAGGAGGAGCTACGAAGAAACCAAAACCAGGAAAGAATTATCAGTAAAACTCAAGAAGGAACTAACTAACAGCAATTTAGTATATCGTACGATACTTCCATTAGGCCTCTGCCTTTTTGAAGAGCGTCCCAAATATACTGTTGCAGTAGAAGGTCCTGAGGGTTCAGTCCGACGGTGCTGAATTTGCAATCGATATCTTCTGTGTTGAATGAAGAAGCGATAATAAACTTGCATGGTTAGTTTGAATCTTAGTAGGAAAGAGTCCTTTTGACTCCTAGTTAAGCACATGGCAGGCCCAGGCCTAGGCAGAACCACCCCGCTGATGCAGTTTCGGTCAGATCAACAAGAGAGAAAGAGAGGGAGGAGCATTGTGCACTGGCTTTTAACCTCTGGTCAAAGACACAACTCTTAGGGTTGACCTGACCAATGAGAAGGTTGAATTTCCGGGCGACAACATTCCTCCTGTCGGGGTTTTATGACAGAGCATGATTAAACTGGCAGAGTTGTTGAAAAAGAACTATTAAAGATTCTTGTAATACTGATGTGTTGCACAGGTATCGACATATCGTATACACAAGCATTTAAATCTTCTCGATACGAACCCATAGACACTAAACATGGCATAACTGAAGTTACCTTAAATGTATCATAAAACATGTTTTCATGTCTGTCTATAAATTAATGCAGGAAAGTCTGTTTTGAGGGTTTTCTGTGTGTATCTTTGTCTCTGCTCTTCCACGTCGCGACCCACATACTTCGGCGCAATAAAACTTGTAACTGAGGCCCCTTGCACAGGCTAGTCGGGGGGTGGGGGACAGACCCCAGAGTGGGTTTTAAACAATTATTTGTTAAATATAACACATAATTGTGTCTGATTTGTGTCAGTCGTTACACTGTATCTTGAAGATGATGTGTGTATTATCTAATAGCAGTCAGTGCCTTTACCATTCAGAGCATGGATGCATGTTAGCAGTGGTCGATTAGTGCTTCTCATATTAGAATAGGACAGGACAAAGCATCTTAACTTCTAATGCTAAGCTTTGAGTCAGTGAGTATCCTGCACTCAGCACTCGGTTTCTTCAGAAAGTGCAAAAATCTGTTTGTGTTTTTCTCTCTCCTGTAGGTGTTTGTGATTGTAGACTTGAATAATTGCTCCTGCAAGTGTTGTTGGTATAAATTGATTTCCAGTTTTCCAATTAATGAACGTGCTTGCAGATAAAGCTCTTTCCCCTCATTCAACGATTCTCCTGTACTGGGGTCACTGATAACGTGCTTTCACAAATAAAAACAGCTCATCTCTGATAAGACTGTGTTTGGCTGATAAAGGCCAGGAATACACTATATGAAACCTGTCAGACTGTAGCGCTACCTGATCTCAGCCCTAAAAAGGACTTTCATTGTTGTAAGCTAATGTGGTCTGCTTGATTCAGTACTATTTTAAAAAAAACCCTCATTCCATTACCACATTTTTAAGCAATCTAACTAAACGTTTTGTTAGAATGGATTGCACAGATGCCCATCACTTCAAAGATGACTTTCATTGCTGCAACAGCGACTGAATGTTCATTTGCCGACCAACGTCAACAGACGCTGACAGGGTTAACACGCTGATTCAGCAAAACACGATGAAGTGTCTGTTGTTGTTGGTGCAGTGTGAACTGGCCTTTATAGTCGTCTCAAGGACTGTTGTTCAATCAATGTCTTGAGGTTCATGTTCGGCCTAAAGGCTCCTCAGAGACAGATGAAAATATCACCTCAGTGTGCTCCTGGTTATTACCTGACCTCAAACTCTCTGAAACACAACAACAACCTTATGAGGTCGGCCCATGAAATGTGTGTTTTGACACAAAGATAGTGATGATTTTCAATCAGTCCATGTTTACTGGAACATATTGAGGTAGATGAGGAATGAAATGACTGGATAAAAAGACATGACACTGACTCTTTGGCATTGAATGCAGACTACCTGTTGACTGTTAATTTTATATTGGACTTGATATTGTTTGTTTTAAAATGTGAAGCTGTACGACTCACTTAAAGAGACTTTATTATAACACATCTCCAAAGTAAACTCAACTAAACTGACTGAACTAAACTAAAACTGAACTCATTTAAATCTGAAATAGTAACTGAAATGCTCTTAAAAAAATCGACATGTTTTTCACCAGACAGTGATTATATGCTCTTCCGTATATTCAGATATGGTTTCATTTTATGGACAAGATTGATGGGAACATTCTGCTTTTGTGTTACTTTAAAGAAGGACAGTCATTAAGAAAGAAATAAAGTCATTCGTATTTGAAACAACATGATTTGTAAATGACATCTAAGGCCTGATTTTACAATAGGATGAGTCTCAAATGAAAGAAAATGTAATAATTTTTAGAGGGAATCACTGCATGCAATACAAATGATTTCAGGGTCGTCTTAACCATTTTATTAATCATAAAGACATAACTAGGCATAATACCTTTGATTGCTTTCGTTTTTCAGGCAGAAAGACTCGTATCATCACCTCAGCTGTGTTGAAGAGCCACCAGAACCAACGCTGGAAAGGGTGAAGAGAATAATACATGATTATACTTGCATACACACAACAATGTTACAATGTTTCAGCATGTAACTGCAAAATATGAAGGGAAAGGTCACCCTAGAAATAGTGAGAATTGATCCTAAACTAAAGTGTTACTGATATTTTATACCCTGTGCTCGTGAACATGGCAGATTGAACGTTATTTAATCAAACTGAAGTCATCTCACATCGTGTTCCTAAACTTATTTGAAAGTCAACACACTGCGTTTTTCCCTCTAGGTCTGAGACTTTCCTAAATGATCACCTACACAATGTGCAGTACCCGTGTCTCACGCTGTCTTCTGTCTGTTGTCATAGAAACGACCATCAGCAGAGAGACGGAGGCCGTCCACGACACCGCGAGCAGAATCTGCTGCTGGAGAACAAGCTAGAATGTGAGTGAGAGAAGTTTGCCTGTTTAACCATCTTTGTGTTGTAATGATTAGATACAAGCAACGGTGAGAAATGCACAATGTTCTTCTGACTCTTGTTTTACACTGCTCCGTGTTTGCTGAAGCATGTTTTCGCCTGGATCCCGGTTTAACTTTAATGCAGTTTGTTGAGTGAAAGTTGACTCACAGGTAACTCATTGCGCCTTGAAGGAATCTGAATGTAAACGGCTGTATTGTATTGAATATAAGGACGAAACAAACACTCTTGTGTCAAAGTCAAAATCAGTCTCAATCACAGTCTCCCGTTATAGCCTTGTGTTCATGTCAGATCACTCTTCAGCTACATCAGGAAATATTCAGGGGTTCATGCGCTGAAACCCTACTGTAATTGTAAGGATTTTTATTATTATTATCCCACCATAAAACTGATCAGGTAGGCAGGCATCCAACAACACACACAGACTATACGATTTAATCCATTACTCAACGCAACAACAGGAAAATACCATCATAGTCACTCTAGATGCAGAAAAAGCTTTTGACAGAGTCAATTGGAGCTTTTTATTCACCACATTACAAAAATTTGGCTTTGGGGAGTCGTTTATTAATTGGATTAAAATTTTATACACAGCCACAGTCACCACCAATGGACTAACATCACAAAGCTTCACACTGCACAGGGGGACTAGGCAAGGATGCCCACTCTCTCCTTCTTTATTCACCATCTTCATTGAACCCTTAGCAGCAGCCATCCGTCAGAATCCACTCATCAGAGGAATCCACACACCCCAAACACAACATAAGATTAGTTTATATGATGATTTTTGCAAAATCCTCAATCATCTCTGCAAGAAATAACTAAAACCATTGATTTGATTTATACTCTACAAAATCAGACTATGCAATAAATTGGAATAAATCTTCAATTCTTCCATTACATCAAACTAAATGGGATGTGGTAGCCCAGGTATCACCCATTCCTCTATGCACAGGCCACATCACTTATTTAGGTGTTAAGGTTTCCTCCAGGCTGCCAGAGCTGACTGGACTCAACTTCACGCCTTTACTGAAAACATTAGAAGACGACCTTCACCGCTGGCACAACTTACCACTTTCCATCCAGGGCAGAATAGCTATAATCAAAATGACAGTACTTCCAAAAATGAACTACTTATTCTCAATGATCCCAACCCAACCTTCTCTCACTTGGTTCAAATCTTTAGACTCCATCATTGCCCGATTCTACTGGAAAAATAAACCACCACGGAAAAAATTAAGCACTTTACAAAAACCCAAGTCTTTAGGAGGATTAGAAGCTCCACATTTTTACCATTACTCACTAGCAAACCAACTTCAGTACATATATAAATGGACTCACCCAACTCGGCTAGAAAACTTGCACATATCAGACATCCCATTTCTCAGTCAGTCCATTAAACATCACCCATGCTTCATTGACAATAGTCTCTGCTCTGACAGCCTGGTGGAAATATCATCAAATCACAAACTCCAATCAGGCCCCATCTAAACTCACCCCACTCTGGAACAACCCTGATTTCACAAGCAACAAAAAAACACTCAATTTCCATAAATGGGCACCACACATATTAATCATATTTTTCAGTCTAACAACTTTGTTTCATTTTCCTACTTAGTCCAGGAGTACGGTATGGGGAGCAATCAATTCTTGAATTCAAATCAGCTGTTTTATCCAAAATCAACAACAGAACCATCAATCTTCACCTTCCTTCCGCATTAGCAGATTTAGTTAATATATCCTCCCTGAAAAAATTACTTTCCAAAATATACAAAATTATAACTAATTCAAATAAAACCATAACTTTACCAACAATCAAATGGGAAGAAGACCTTTCGATTGCTCCTGATACCGACTTCTGGACTCAAATTTGTAAAAATATCTATTCCATGACTAAAAACGCCAACCTTCAGCTCATACAGTGTAAGACTCTTCATAGAACACACTACACTGGGGAAAGGCTGTCTAAAATGGGATTCACATCAGAAATTTGCTCACACTGCTCACAAAATTGTCTGGACACATATATTCACGCCACATGGCACTGCCGACCCATTAAACACTTTTGGAGAGACGTCACTGAATCCCTATCCCATTATCCCCCTTACTCTGTCTACTAGGTGATCTATCAACTTTCAATCAGGAAATAACAAACAAAAGGATGCTCCTCGTAGCCTTAGCCATCGCCATCGCCAAGATGTCTTCTTGAACTGGAAATCCCGGAACACTATTCACATAACGCTTTGGAAAAATTTGCTCACAGACTACATCTCCCTAGAATATTTTTCACCTCATTACAACTGAATATCGGAACCACAACACTCCAGATCAGACCTCATTCAACTATTACAAATCTGACACACTCATCCTAATTAATTATGTTTTCATTCATTATTATACATATTTATACAAGGTATTGAGTATTTTCATTATTATTATTGATATTATTGTTATTATTAATATTATCAATATTATAGAAACATTGAGCAGTAATAGGATGATGTTGATGGGATGATATTTTGCTTGATATAAAGATGGTAACGGTATAATGAATATCTTTAATAATTAAAAAAAAAATTAATATATATATTTAAAATATATAAATATAACTAAATCAAATCTATATACCACACATGATTTTAATGCACCACATCCTTCTTTTAATGCACCACCTCAGCTTAGGCATACATACAAATAGTAATGGTACTGTGAATGAGAAGGAGGGGAAGAAGGGAAGGAGAAAAAAAACAAACAAAAAAAAACATGCACACTGACACAGAAGCTAGGAGAGGTGTGGTATGTGTTAGGTATGTGTCATTATTTCATTATTTCCTTATTATTATTACTATTGTCATTCTATCAGTTATTATTATTATTATTATTACTGTTATTATTATTGATATTACTGTTGCTGTCATCACAAAGTATTATCATCATCACCATCTTTAGCAATACTATTGTTATTATTATTGATATTACTATTGCCGTCAACACAAAATATTATCATCACCATCTTTAGTATTAGTATCGCTACTGTTATCATTGTTATTATTATTTATTTTACTATTGCCTCAATACAACTTATTATCAACACCATGTTTAGTATTACTATCGTTATTATTATTACTGATATTACTGTTGTCGTCATCACAAAATATTATTATCATTATAATTATTCATGCTATTACTATTTAAATACTTCTACTATTACCCGTTTGCTTTTCATTGTTTCATTGTCACTGTTTTATTGTTGTTTTTGTGTTTTGTTTTTGTTTGGAATCCTAAAGATGAACAATATCTCCAATTTCAATTCCACCATGAACATTTTTTGAAAAACCTACTTTTGCGAACTAGTCCTTGGGTTTTCACCCAGTCAGAACCAAACCTGCGCAGAAAGATTCTCTAGAGTCTGAATATCAATAATTATCAGATTTATCAGAAATGATCAGAAATTTTGATTCACGTTCATGACAAAATGCTAAAACATTAAAAGTGGGCGGGGCCACTTTTACTAAAACGGCTATAACTCTTGAACAGAATGAGATATTTTCACCAAATTTGGTACATAAAAAAGTGAAGTTTGGCCACTTAGTGGTGCTAAAGCAGGAAAAAAACATGAAAACTGATATAACTAAGCAACCGTTAGTCTGATTGACTTGAAAATTGGCATGCAGTGTCTTTGTCCAAGGAGCCATGATGGTCTATGAGGACATTCGCGTATCTCAAAAATCATGGCCGCCATCAACCAATGAAGTTTGAGCACCTATTAGACAAGGTTAACGGAGGCCAATTGGAGCAAAACTGTTCGACTCATGGCCCAAGAGGTGTGTGAGAAATGTGAAAGAGATCGGCCACGGGGGGGCGATATCACGTTTTACATGGTTGTATGAGATTGCACAACCCACGTTTTGCAAATACACACAATATTCATATCATATGATTGATCTAATTCTGAACAACTTTGCTTCAAGAACCACTGCTATCAATCAGATCATTCACTAAATATTTGAGATTATTTATAAAAAGTACTTTTGCGAAGTAGCCCAAGGTTTTTCACTCAACCTCAATAAAACCAGTGCAGTGCAATTCTCTGGACTCTCTAGCATGGATCCCCGCACATGATAGAAATAGTAGGCTAAATCGTGCGCACGATCTACTAATTCATTCACTCCATTTGGTAAATCATGCGTACGATTTATAAATCGAGGGAACAAATTACTAAAAAAGTGTGCATGATTTAGCAAATCGAGGGAACGAATTAGTAAATCGCGCGCACAATTTCTTTTTTTCTGGCATGTCATGTGCGGGTCTCCATACTCTAGATCAATAATTATCATCATCAAAAAAAAAAAAAAAAAAGTTGACCTTTACTTTTTGGATAGCTATAACAGCGTCATTTAGAAAATGGGCGTATCCAATGCACGCAAAAGCATATAATTCCTATAAAAAAGCTAGATTAGATAAAATTAGGTGAGCACATGACATGATTCTAAACAAGCATTCAAACTTTTATGGAAATCAGACCATAGGTGGCACTATAACTGTCAAATAGCTTTAAAAAACATATATTCCTTAGTAAATTGCCTGTATTGGCTGTATTTTATCTCTGATCTTAACGGTTTCAGGTTTGCCTAATAAAACATAACACCTTTTTACGCATGTGCTTAAAGTCCTTAAAGCTGCCTGCTTGCAGCTATATTTGTAATTCTATTTTTGAACTAGTCTAGCATTCTGATTATTCGAAAAGATTATAACAGCTTTAAACTTTTTTGTTTCTGAACAGACCAATTATCTGCATAATATGACTGAAGCCAAATTTGGCGCAGCTTGTCAGAGCTGTACGGCTCTGTGATCAGTAGTAAATGCTTCTCCATCTGAACGCCAGAGGGCGCTCTCGCGCAGAAACTACAAATATGCGCTGCCACAGAAGAAGATAACACGTCATATAGCTGTAGCTAGTGATAAGAGAAACAAAGCTTTTCAATTGTTTCGCAAAATGATTCATTGTTTCGAAGCGTTCGAAACACCACACGCTGGTGACCCCTGCTGGTCAGGACAGTGTAAATGCAACAAAAACTCAGACCAAACATGCATAAAAAGAGCTTTTGCAAATCCATTGCAAATGTTTTATTGAAAGTGTAATCTATCAAATGCAATGAACTAATCATCTAATACCAATATTATATTAAATATTAAGTGTCTGTATAACATGTATGCTTTTATCAATTTTCAGGGCTTGTTTTGTTTATTCTATGGATGGGTCAGCTAAACAGAGACCATTAACTACTATTAATCCTTTTAATTATACAAATACCTCATTAAAACGTCTACAAATGTGTAAAACTCAGAGATACTTAATACTCATGTAATAGACAGACACTTGTTCAATGATTCGCCGCTGGGGGCGATCTCAGTGAATTTGTATGATTCATGGGTTCACAGAGATCGGCCCCAGCAGTGAATCATTGAAATTTCAAAACGGTTCGAAACAGTTATGACGTAACAAAGCCTCGTTTACTGAAATCACGTGACTTTAGCAGTTTGAAACACGCTCCGAACCACTGATTCGAAACAAAAGATTCGTAAAGGTTTCGAAGCTTCATGAAGCAGTGTTTCGAAATCGCCCATCACTAGCTGTAGCTGAATAAACAGAAGACTGAAATGTTTTGATTGATTAAACATGACTAATAAACACACGACTGCCTTATTCTGTGTAAGAAGCCACATCATCTCACAGAAGGACGCTCAACTATCGTTATGAAGTGAGTTTGGAGTAAAACCATATTATTAAATGTTGTCTTTTGTTAGACAAGATGTTAAACAAGATAAGATAGATAAAAGCTTCTCATGTCTGGAAAGATGTTAGACGTTTGTTGCTTTTTCAAATGTACATTATAACTCGCAGTGCTTTCAGATTTCAGCATTTGGAGCCATACTTCACTGACAATCTGCGCATAAAAAAATAATCGCAGCCTTGCACTGATTAGATAGACCTTTTGAACGTGCTCCTCCCACACTTTGTTTATAAAACATCATATGTCGCAGAGACTCCTCCCCCATCAGCCAATCACTGTGCGCATAGTTAGTAAGTGTCTTGACATCATCCATAGCAATGAGGTCAACCCCGCCCCTTACTCTTAGCTTAAGACTTCTCTCTATTCCTTAGTAAGCGTTGGCCTCAGCAGCTTTGTGAACAGGTTTTAAGAGAAAACTCTTAGCTAAGAACTTTTACTGCTATTTAGGAGAACTCTTAGTGGTAAGATAAAATGTTTTGTGAATACTGGTCTTTAGGCGGGTTCTAGGGATTTGCAGGAGAAGTTTATTCTCCAATCTAGCAGGAGTATAGGGGTGGAGGAGTAGGTTTGTCAGGTATGTAGGTGCAAGATTATTTAAAGATTTGCATACAAGTAGCAGGATTTTGAACTCGATTCTAAAGTGAATCGGCAGCCAATGAAGGGATTTCAGGAGGGGAGTAGCATAATCATATTTTTTACGTCCCTTCAGAAATCTAGCTGCAGCACTTTGAACTACTTGTAAGCGGGAGATTTGAGTCTTTTATATGCCGTAATAGAGAGAGTTGCAGTATCTAGCCGGGACGCAACCTCTAAAGAACTCTCTGAAAGAAAGGGTTTGATTTTAGAAAGTGAGCGAATATAAAAAAAACCTCAAACCTATGACAGAACTAATTTGTTTGTCAAATTTCAAACAGTTATCAAACTCCACACCCAAATTCTGCACTTGTGGGGAAATACAAGAATTTAGAGACTCAATGTCAAGTAAATTTCTTGCCCTAGAGTCAGAGGGGCCGAATACTATAACTTCTGTCTTATCTGTGTTCGAAAAAAGGACATTTTTGGAGAGCCAAGATTTGACTTTGACACGCTGATAGAGTGTTGATAGCAAACTGTTGATTTGCATATCACCAGCATGGAAGGAAACGCCATGTTTCCTAAAAATAGAGCCCAGGGGAAGTAAGTGAATAGAAAAAAGAGCAGGAGCTAAGACAGAGCCCTGAGGCACACCACAGGAAAAGTTGTCTATAGAGGAGGTGAAACTTCCTATTTTGACAGAAAGTCTTCTATTAGTTAAAAAACAACTTAACCCCGTCCCCCCCAGACCGACGCAAGGTTCTAACCGGGAGATGAGGATCTCGTAATCTACAGTACCGAAGGCTGAGGACAGGTCCAGCATAACTAAAATCACAGAATCACCAGAATCAGTAGCCATTGAGATATCTTAAGAGGGCGGTTTCAGTGATTTGCACCCAGACTGAAATGTTTCAAAGATGTAGTTATTAGTTAGGAAAGGTTGAAGCTGTAAAAAACAGTTTTTCCATCACCTTCGAAAAAAATGGTAAAATAGATATGGGCCGAAAATGTGCTAAAACAGTTGCATCCAGTGAAGGTTTTTTGGCCATTTTCAAGCTTTCAGGAATGGAACCTGATTTCAAACATTTGTTTCAAACAAAATGACACAGATAATCTGTTAAGAGAATAGATTTTTCATTAAATTTAGTTTGTGAGAAGTTTGAAATCTCATTCAGATGTACCTTGTATGTTACACCAAAATATCTAAACCTTTGAAAACATCACCTTCTTCCCTTTCGTATCCCAGAATCCACAGAGCCTGGCCTTTTGCCCTAGAGCGCGAGCACAGCGGACAAACTCCTGAAATCACTGGACTCATCAGCAGGAGATGGATTCGTCCGACTGCAGCGGCACTGACCCGAGGCCGGACCTCGCTGAGGTAGGAGCGCTGAAGTTACACTGGAAGCGTTCACTGTTAGTTCTGTGCTGGCCGGATGCTCAGGTCTGTATTTAGTGCTTAATTAGGTGAATTTTGTTGATTGATTAATGAAGTTGTGATTGTCATGTTGTGTTTGCCTTGGAGCGCACAGTAAAGTCTTGGGTGTCCTCCCGCAAATCTGTACAGTGAGCTGTTTCAGCAGTGTTATAACATTATTTTAGCACCACTGAACCATATTGTGCTATTAATTTGAATGGGAGATTTTTGTATAATGTTATAGTACCGTGTTTTAGCAGCTACTGCTGTTGAATTTCCATCAGCTCTGTTCTGGTTGTGAGCTTTGAGTTCTAGCTCGAGCTGTTACTCTTACCAGTTTACTTGCATCTGTAATGTTTGCATCTTCAGAATGTTTGGCAAGCTATAATAAATGATCTGTGGGGTATTTTGAGCTGAAACTTCACAGACACATTCTGGAGACACCAGAGACTTACATTACAACTTTTGAAAGGGGCATTAGAGGTCCACTTTAATATTGTATAATTCTCTGAAACACCGCGTCTATGACCGCTGCAAAGAGCGTGGACTGCGTCAGAAATAACGGGAATTCGTTCGCTGTTGGGGATTTTACCTGTCGCGTCGGGCCGCATTCAGTGTACACAATATCACTGATTATAATCAATGGGTTCTCGCCTTTCTATTGACTAGTACAGACGTGCACTGTGTGAACATGAATAACTGGCTTACAATAATGTGTATTGAGCGGAAATTAATGGTATAATGCGTGGGCATATGAACCACTGTATGTAGATAGGGCAAGACCCATCCACTTTGTAAGACCAATGATGTTGGATGTTACCGTCTCTAATTCAGCGCGTCTGTTCACTTTTCAGAGCGCCGTGAGTCAAAACTATTCTACTTGATGCCCTAATAAATATAGTCAACAAACATGTAAATAAGTATAAATAAATTACCAAACTGTGCGCGCGAGGCGCCGGCGCGATCACTTGAACCAGTCACTTGAGTAGACCCGGAAAACTATATTCTATCATTAATGCTCATAGCCTACAAAAGCATCGTTTTAAACTGCAGATGGTCTACTTTAATTTATGTAGCCTATAAAAACAGAACATTGTGTTCTTATAAAATAAAGAAAACAGACAGGATAGCCTACTGCTGTCCGCCGTCTCAATTTCTTTTCCATCAACTTCTTTGTGATGGAGAGCGTCAAAACATAAAAAAACAAATTATATATATTTTCGCAGGGGAAGATAGATCATGGCCGCGAATTAATTCCTTCCCACAATTTATTCATTTATTCTGTATAGTGAGATACAGACACGTTGTACTAATCTTTTTAATTTAACGAGGGACAAGGAAATAAAAAGTCGTAGGAACGAAATTATTAGCTAGCCTATAATAATAATTAATAATTTCGTTCCTACGACTTTTTATTTCCTTGTCCCTATATATATATATATATATATATATATATATATATATACTTTTCTCGGCATCACAGCATATTGTACGGCTTTGACAATTTTCAAATGGTGACAATACTGGAATATTAAGGAAATAACATGGATTTATGAGAACAACTCTGCCCTGCTCAAAGCACCCGATATATGATGAGATAACTGTATTAAACTGACTTAGGCCCTACTTATAGGCTACTAAATTTAATTGCTTTCCATGTTCAAGGACTTTGTATCGTTTCTATCTTAATGCACTTTTAAAGTTTGGATCACATTAAAAGCATTTGTACAAAACGGACTTGCTTCTTTGTTCCACAACCCCTAGAAATCTTTGCTCTTTGCAGCGGTCACTACAAGCTGTTGTGACGCGGCGCGTCCGGCATAGACACGGTGTTGCGCCACGCCGCCTGCATCCAGACATTATATTACTGATTATAGTCAGTGGGCTCTATTGTCACGTCGCTCGCGTCCTGTGTAGACACAGTAGCATGCTAATCACTTTCACACGTGCTGAAAAAGCCAACCTAACATATAAATACAGCTCATAAATGTTTAAGCACAGACTCGCCTCAGAAAAACAACTGCAGCTCTGTAATTGGTCGACTTTTCTGAGAGCCTCTACTCTTCCCTGCGGATGGCCTCTGACCTACTTTCTGTACGATCTGAATTTCTGCGCTTTGAATTTACAATATTGAATTTGATGATCTTGAAAACTTGATATTTGGATATTTGCAGTCTAAAAATCTGCAGTTTGAAAATACATGTGTATAAAATTCTGCCATGAAAACATTTCAGTTGTGTTCAATTTCAAATGTTTAATATTCCAGTTTTAAAAAATCAAATTCAGAACTATGTAAAATGCCACATAATATTCAATTTTATTAAATTATTGAATTTACACAATTCAAATTCAAACAGTATTGTCATATTTCTAGCTCCATATAACAGTGGCTTGTTTCTATGCAAGATGATTAATCATTTATGTTAGAAAGAGCTCTATGAGGGCGTTAATCTTGAGAGATGACGTGTTAAGATTAACATTTATATTTGTTAAGTGTGAAATGAGAGGAATAATTGTGTCTGGACGGCTGAATTAATGAACTGAAAATGAATGCCGATGTTTCTGCTTCATGCTGGGCCACATTACCACCTCTGCCCCGCTGTGCATTCATTTTCAATAATTCAGCAGTCATCTTTCTAATTTCAGGGAAACTATACAGGATACTACTGCAAAACTAAATGATATATGTATTGATTTTATTTTGCCTGTCAAGGCTTTGACATTTTTTGCAGTGCAGTGCTTTTAAATACAGATATCTCACATTTGCACATATTGAACGTGTCTTTTGGTCTGACACACCCATTTCAGGTTTTGCAGTCTCAATAAGGGCCAGGGGCAGACTGGGTCAGACATCACACCCGGTCGCAGCACACCTCACCATAAAACCCACCAGCTCACCACTTTTTATAACATAAAAATATAAATGCTAAATGCTATAAATTATTATTATTGATTGAAATGCTTATCATTAACATTAATGAATGACTGGCATATACTTCTTTGTTATTATTTGTCTTTCCTGATGCATATGGCAAATAGTAAGTCATTTCGAAAAAAAAAAATTTCCATACTTTAATATCACTAAAGTTCAATACATACCATTAAATCAGTCCATATAACACAATGCTCTGCTCGGGTCTATAAGATTTGGAATGTAGTGCAGAATGTTTTATGGTGCCTTTCTATATAGTGTTTGTCCTTTTATGGAATAGAGGTCCAATTGTGAAAAAGAGTGTAAAATTCTTATGTTTATGAAAAATACAGATTTCTGAAGGATCATGTGACACTGAAGACTGCAGTAATGATGCTGAAAATTCAGGAATAAATTACACTTTACTATATATTCACATAGAAAACAGCTGTTTGACTGTATTTTTGATCAAATAAATTCCGCCTTCCTCTTTCAGAAACATTAAAGAAGTCTTATTTCAAACTTTTGATCGCCAGTCTGTAAAATAATGCATGTGAACTAATTAGAAAATGATATGTTTCAGACACTTTCCTAACGCGGTACATAGGCTACTTGAATATGAAATCCATGCTTTGTCATGTTTAGTGTAATGATATTTTGAGTTTTATGAATAATTTTCAAATGATTGTGAAATTACTGAAGAAATCCTGACAACACATACACAAACATTCACTATTATCTGACATGGCATTAAAATATGAAAAATCCAAAAAGGTCAGAAGTAGTTTGCAGCCCTGGAAATAAATGTAACATTTTTTTATTATTTTTTTTATCGTAAACAGTAGGCAAATATTGCTGTATATCGTCTCGTCATATTCAGCTGCTTATCTTACCTCGGCTCGCATTCTTCAAGAATTAAAAAGTGCCGCTTTCTGTGGACAGTAAATCCCGACTCCTTCGATTCGATTGGATATCTCAAACGTTTTGACGTTGACGAGCGCCTTTAGACAGACTGAGCACACTAAACAGATTAGAAATTTGGCCTCAAGTGGGCGCGAACAATTCATATGAACTGATGGAAGGATATAGGCTACGTAAATTTACTATAATTCACTCTTCATATATATTTACGTTGTAACGGGCCGGCCCACATTGTCTAGCAGCCTTTTATACAATTAATTACGATTAATCACTTATCATAAAGTTAAAGGTGCCCTAGAATTGACATTTCACAAGATGTAACATAAGTCTCTGGTGTCCCCAGAATGTGCCTGTGAAGTTTCAGCTCAAAATACCCCATAGATTTTTTATTATACCATGTTTTAACTGCCTATTTTGGGGTGGCATTAAAAATGCTCTGATTTGGGGCGTGTACACCTTTAAATGCTCGTGCTCCCCGCCCCCAAGCTCGCGACTCTAATAAACATTGCATAAACAATACTGAAGTTCACAACATAACTGTTATAAAACCGCAGCAGATCAGATCACGTGAGTATGGCATGTATTTTGTGGATGTTTGCTAACATTTGCTTCTGAATGAGTTTGATAGTGCTGCACGGCTAACGGGGCTAAAGCTACACACTGTTGGAGAGACTCGATATAAGAATGAAGATGCGTTTATGAATTATATATCCTTGGGGTTAAAAATGTTTCTGGTCACCGTGAATACAGTAAGAAACATGATGAAACGTAAATATGGTAACTTTAACCACATTTAACAGTACATTAGCAACGTGCTAACGAAACATTTAGAAAGACAATTTACAAATATCAAATACAATACCCGCAGAACGTCTGATGATTCGGCTGTGCAGCTCCAGACGTTAATACTGGCTTGAACATGGGCTGGTATATGCAAAAGTTGGGGGCGTACATATTAATTGCGTCACAGTCGGTGTTATGTTGAGATTCACCTGTTTTTCACGCACAAGATTTACATATGAAGGAGGAAACAATGATGTTTGAGACTCACTGTATGTCATTTCCATGTACAGAACTCTTATTATTCAACTATGCCAAGGTAAATTCAATTTCCAATTCTAGGGCACCTTTAAGCATATATATTTATCTTAACGTGTTTATTTTGTCATCATGTGAGATATCCAGCGTTGTAAATGATCAGATTGAAGGACAATTCTCAAAATTGTGTCTGTCACAGTCACCGTCTGTTTCACCTTCCCCGGACTCCATTTCCCAGCATCCCTCTGGTTCGTCACCTGCACTCACTCGCCAATCACCTGCACCTGAAAGTCATCACCTTTGTTAGCACTCATCACTCACCATAAAGACTCTCACTTCCTTGCACATCGCCAACTACTGGCCAGACAGCATACATTTTTAGTCGTTTTTGCGGATCCGTGTGAACGGGGATCATTTTGAAAAAGGAAAAACTTTTCTGTTTTTAGTAAATCGTTGTAAACGTGCCCTCAAGATGTCCACCAGTATTCAAGCAAGCGTTTGCACTGGCACATGGAGAAGCTTTGTCATTTTCAAGCCATATAATTAAAGTCAGATGTAAGTATTGTAATTCTTGGTATATTGCAAGACACAGACTAAGATTGCAATATGCATCAAATCTTTAGCCAAGCACTGTGATAAGATAACAACATTACAGTTATCTGGCGAATCCCACTCAGTCCTCACAAACACACACTAATAAGTCGGAGGAGGATTTAATGTACAATTCAATAAGCAATAAAGAAAACCCTATCTCGCTTCCAATACAGGATCACTAATGGAAGAAAGTATTTGAAGGCCTTGAACAAACACACCCTCCATTAGTCTGTTGATGAGCTGTGATGATAATGGCTCATGTCTCCGCACACGTGTCCTCAGATCACAGTTTACTGCCTATCCTCTCCTGCTAGAGATGCTCATAATGGACGACACCATTTTATATCAGGAAAAACATCTGTGAAGTTTGCCAAGCCTAGATCACAGAAATCGACTCAAAATACAAAGCACTGACATAACAAAGACACTTTCCACAATGGTGCAAGCGACTATCTAAGCTAAAATGATCTTAGCATGAAAAGTAGCTGGTTGTAAACACACTGTAAAAGTCTGTAAAGTGGTGGTTTTGACCGTCTCAACTGCATCACACAATACATGTGTGTGTGTGTGTGTGTGTGTTCAGGGCTGAGCGTGTAAATAATGGATCTGTGTGAAAGACTGGTGCACTGGATCGCTCAGCAGTAAACAGGTCACAGCTCAACCTTCACGTCACTCAATCTGAAGGTTTTCTCTGGTGTTTATGTGGGGCAAAAGCTCTGTTTCCTACATCCAGCTTCGAACTGAAGTGTGTTGAGCAGATGGTGACAGTCTCTGTGAAGAACTGTAACAGCTTTATTTCTGTGCTGTGATTCTCTGTTTGTGCTGATGACAGCCGTCAGTAGTTCAGCGTGATGTGCCGCATTTATATATCAAACACTGTGTATTATTCAATTGTGCTTCTTGTTGGAAGAACTGTGAAGCTGTGGAACTGTACTGACGAACGGCTTCTTAACTCTTTAGAATCAAAACAGAAACAAGCGATAGAAGCATTGCTTATGCTCATGTAAAATAACAAGACCATCGATCATTCAACAGCATATACATCAAAACTGAATGAAGAGGAAACGACTGTGAAGCTTTGGGGTGTTGATGGACTCGATCTACTCCAACTATTTGAACATTATGTGAACATGACTGAAATTAAATATTTTCCGTATCTCTGTGGTAAATGATGTAGATATGAAACACTCTGTCTGCGTCTGTCACCTGACAAATCATAAAAGGAAGATCGGATCATTTTGCAGACTTGATCTTTGAATTTCATTAAGCATGATGAACTTATCTAAGTCATTTCGTCCATATAAGCAGTTAAACCTGTTTTTCAATAGCAACATACTCTGAGCACATCATCATACACAATCCTTGATATTTTATATATAACCAGGCACATAGCAAACATTATAATCGCCATTTGTGTTTTAAAAGCCTTTGGGTGAACGCAAACCGAGTGATGAACAGCCATCACTATTACTCGTCATGCGGTCGCTTCTCTGCATTGGTTGTTGAGTAGGGGTGTAACAATTCACTTGTTTTCCTGATTACGAATCCTGCCGGCGCATAAGCATCGATCTTGAAACATGGATTTCTGAATCATAAATTTAAATGTTAAAAATCAAATGAAGTGCGGCTCTCTCGCAGTAGAGCTATATTTTCAAATCAAACATGCTCAAACTATTGATAAAGCTGCCAACTCTCCAACATGGCCACTACTGCTAAAATAAGACGCTTTCATTGCATCATTGTGTGCTATATTTCTATAAGATAAAATACTGCAAATTTTACTGCTATCGTTGTTTATTCGGGCAAGCAGAAGGCACTGAAGCGGTCTTAGAATATAGTTGTTTTTGATTTATATTATTCTTTATGAGTATTAGAGATGAGTATTCTTGGTTTGGAAATAACAATTTTAACATCGCACTCTTTGTTAGCCTGTATATGTTTTATGTGTTTACTTTCAAGATTCTTAGTGCAATATACAAGCTTAAGTAGTTTTTTCTCTTCTTTTTTTTCCCTTTTTCTTACCTAAGAAGCATTTAAATGAATCCTGTGAATGCACTTAAAAAGTACAAAACTGAATCTTTAATAAAAATCAGATCGAATTTCATTGTGGATTGGATCAAATTGGATCATTCCTATCAAAACGATCTGAAGAGTTTGAAACAGTATGGCACATTAAATGACTCTTTTCATCACTGCTGCCACAGGACAAACCGCGCTTCGCATCCAGTTTTAGAAAACGACGTGGTGCCATACAATGTCGAATTTAGTCAGGGGCCAGACCCAGACCAATAATATCTTGCCCTCCAAACCTGCCACTGTTAAATTCTCTTTTTAGTGCTTCAATTTCAAAGATGTAAATATTTAAACATTATATTACATTCTATTTACATTTAATAAATCAACAGCTTAAAATGAGCTGAAAACCATTTCAGTCTGGCTTCCAGGCAAACCACAGCACTTGTTAGCCTTGATTAAGGTTTTAAATGTTATTCAGGGCTCAGGTAACTTAGCAGTCCTTGTTCCTTTAGATCTGAGTGCTGCTTTTGACACCGTTGATCATGAGATTCTACTCGATTGACTACAGAACTGGGTCGGTCTATCAGGTCCTGTCTTTAGATCCTACTAGAGTAGCAGGGAATTCTGCGTTAGAGCTCCAGGAATTACATCATATCCTGTGGTGTTCCTCAAGGCTCAATTTTGGGTCCTCTATTATTTTACTTATACATGCTTCTTTTAATTAATAAGTACATTATTTCCTTTCATATTCATACAATATTCATTTTATTATCAAATGTTTTATTGTGTTTGTATGATTTTATTTATTTTATTGTGTCTGTGGAAGAGATTGAGAGAGTGATGATGAGGATGCGCACTCCGACATGAGTGAAAAGACACCGCTGCGGCGGACTGGTGTAAAATACACCTGTGTAAGAATAGGTGTATAGCTGCTTCACTCCACTAGGGGTGAGAAGATGCCAGAGTTGGTGCATTTCACTCCATTATGCCAAGTTTTTTTGCCAAGCCTGATTTGCAAGTTAACGAGCTCGCCGACAGGTCGGGTTGTGATCAGGGGAAAATCAGCGAGTGATTGGCGCTCTTTATGTGTGAACTACTCAAGGACGCATCAAAGAAGCTCGCTGACACGTGAACTTGGCTTTAGGGGGTGGAAAGACTCTAAGACTACTAGAGGATCACAAACTCGTCCATGTTATAGGCCTTTGTCACACTTCCGCGTTCGAAAAGCGGAAGCTTTGAGTATTAGCGTAAAATAACTTCCGCTGCAGCCTGTATGTGATATTGTGATTTATTTTTGTAAAATTTAGCACAGATACTTATTCTAAAGACACCAACCTTTGTTTACAATCATTAATATAGAAAAAATTATATTCTGACGCATATTTAAAGGGGAGCGTGCAAGCAATTCTGTATGTGTATGCGCAATACTTCAGAGTCTTATCACCTTATTTCATCACAGAAAATAGAAATAAAAAACAACATAACACTTTAAAGATTTAATTAGACAAAGCTTAAAATATTAATACGACTAAAGTCTATTTTGGGTGGATTCAGTTAAAGGGTTGGGGGAAATTTATTGTATTAAACAAAAATACTTACTTTACGATGCTGGCATCAAACTGAAGTTGTTTAAATAAAGGAAGATGTCCAGCCCATGGACGATTATTCAAAAAATAACTGGTTTGATTATCGTAAACAAATCATGTCCTCCAATTTGAGTGCAATATGGGATAGCAATATACTGTAGACAATATGGGTGGTTATATATTGCAAAAATAAACAAAATAACATTACAAATAAAATGAAATGATTCCTCTGGCAGTAACTTGAGCTGCTGATCGCCTCGCTTAGATAATGTTACACATGGTAGGATATCATGTAAGTCTAAATAAACATTTTTAAATATTGAAGTTTATTGTTAAGTTAAACTAAACAAGTATAATTTTCTTCTCAAAACTGGTGCCTGTCCATTGACAATAATGCAGGTGGAAATTCCTTTACGCTACTAAACAAAGCCGGATGTGACGACACACCTACTGTACTAGGCCTATTATAAACTCGTCCACTTGTCTGTTATTGCAGGGACATCGACGTTACGTTAGGCTTGTTTGAGATGCGCCTAGCCTCGGCTGAAATGTAGGTGAGAGTAGGCGGCTGCAGTGAGGGGAGGAGTGAAAAAAGTGCAGGCGAGACGGCATGACGTCAGAGCAAGGCGGCCCACCCTCGGACACATTTCCAACCGGCATGCATCTCGCGGTGATCAGCCTGTTTTCATGCCCCTAAACATGACGCAGAACAAAGTGAACTGTGACTGGTTGTGTTACATGTCAGTCAAATGTCCTCTTGGCCAATGAAAGCTGCGATAGAGCCCAGACCTTCCAGACCTACACGAGACTACCTCTGATCTGATACCCGCAATAGCCAATGAGAGCGAGCAAGCTTCACCAACCAGATGTTGCGCGCTTCTATAGCTGAAACTTGGCAGCCACAAACATGCCAGTTAAAGTGGAGTATTGAGAAATTCGTTTTTATATTCTTCCCATAAAACAAAACGCACGTCCGCAGAACCAGCTGATGACGCTGATCATCCTCCATTTGTTTTGTTTTTTCTTCTAAAGTCACGTTTGATCTCGCGAGTCTCACTGTGAAAATGTTACGACAGTCTCGCGGTCCAGATCTTCTAGTGTGTGCGCTCAGGGGATTATAATGCTCAAAATCGGTTAAAACTGCCTTTATGCCTGTGGTCTCCCACAGTTTTAAAATCGGTTAAGATCTGAAAATCGTCCAGCCTTACTTACCATGGTGAAAAGGGTTCTTGGTTTTCTGTAGTTGTGGCTCCTTCAATCTGCATCTGTGGGATTTTTTCGCCTGTTTTATTAGAAACTTAAATGAACGTCAAAATAAAAGCGAAAAGAAACCAAAGCGTTGGTGGCAGAAGTGTAAATCTGAGGTTTGGAGCTGATGTGTAGTTCAGAGCCGGTGTTCTGTCA
This sequence comes from Elopichthys bambusa, assembly GCA_037101425.1. Lineage (NCBI taxonomy): Eukaryota > Metazoa > Chordata > Actinopteri > Cypriniformes > Xenocyprididae > Elopichthys > Elopichthys bambusa. The sequence continues at coordinate 602,662 of CM074444.1, forward strand.
GCGGATGAAGGCCTATTTGTCATTGTGACCTGTGGAATCGCAGAGTAAGCACTCTGGACGATTGTTTCATAATTTCTCACACTGACTCGAGTGTTGAAAAAAAAGATGACAGCTTCATCTCTGCCCCCCCCATCTCTTGTTTCCCCATCCGTCATTGGGTCTCTTCTAATTAGACGCTAACGGACGGTAGGATTTACGGGTAGTGTGTGAGGGAGCATTGGGAACGGATTGTAAATCGCAGTCCTGACTCCTGCATTGATCGACACGCTCTCTTTTAACAGTGCTGGCATTAACCTATTAGCTTAGTGTTTACTAGTATTCTAATGGTCGCATACGGGTGTATTTCTTCACGCATTTGATCTCATTGAATCCCGAAGGCCTGCAGTCCATTAGCACTGTGTGTCTGTGCATATGTACCTGCAAAAACACATAAAACGCTGCTTTGAAATTAGCCATTGATTTTTGGTTGAGGAGCTTGATGGCAGAGATTTATTGCGGATGTCTGAGGCTGACAAAGTGACTCATATTTGGGAGCCGCAGTGAGTGTCAGAGGAGTAAAGAGGAGGTGGAGTGGAGACATGAGAGAGCTGTGAGATGATATGGAGTGTATTAGTGTAATAAATGAGCCCGGGCCGAGCCGTTGGCCCGCAGTGAGAGGTTCTGCTTCACTCTACACACTTGATAGATGCAGATCATTACTGACTAACACGTGCTCACACACTCCACACGTCTCACATTTTCTGATCGTTGTTGGTTTTAGGTTGCTTTTTTGTCTATTAGTGTGATATTTTGCAGAACACTCAACCGTCTGCCACTGGTTTAGACTGTCTGTAAACTTATGACAATTGTAAGTGCCAGTGATGTTTGACGTCATTGATGTCATCGCGATTGAGATTTCAGAACGACGGCAGAAGTGAAATTGGTCTAATTCACAAAGCGTGCTGTAATGTTCTGGGTGAATGTTACTTTAAGACCCATGTTTGGGGTTCCCCAAGCCTTGCACTCGTGGGGAGAATGACAGAAGTGAATATATGCTGTGTTATTCTGTTATACAATACTTAATGGTACTTACACTTAATACTTAACAGTAACCTGTGTCATGGATCGTTTACAATGCACTATGGGTTACAGTGCATGCCCACAAATTTGTGTGTGAAATCTGCATGCGCATGTTTTCACGAACAAATCATGATTAACCAATGATTTCCAGAATGAAATTGATTCGAGTGAAACCCAATGCTATCTCACGCTATCCTATGAATTCGTACGACGTCGCTCATATGAATTCATACGATTTGTCTAAACCCCAGTGATGGATAGGTTTAGGGGTAGGTCATTCGTACGAATTCATACGTATTTGGCAACTCGTAAAATACGTACAATTTAGCAAAAAACATACGGATTTGTACCAGTGAGGTCATACGAATTCGTACGAATTAGCCACCTCATAAAATACGTATGAATTGCTGTGAGATACAAGAAAGTACTATTTCAGTCTTTCTACTTTAAAATTTTGCGTTTAATTCAATGTATGACTTGCCATTTCTTTGTAATTATTTGTGAAATTTACTAGCAATTTCTGAGTAAAAATTGTTTCAAAGTAAATCCTACAGAAAATCTTTTTTAAAGGAACGGTTGTGTGGAAAGCCCTTATATGGAGATAGTTTGGGCGTGTTTTATGCAAATGACTAAGCCTGTGCACACAACTGCTTATTTAGAATACCCCAAATTCATTAATATTACAATGAGGTTATGAACAAATTCATGTGTATACGCGGACATTTTTCATGAGAAATTCTCCTGTGCGTACAAATATGAAAGAGTCACGAGTGCGCGCAACTTATGCGTAGAGATCGCCTGCAAGCTGCGACATAATTATGAATAAAACGGGAACAAAAACGTTCGTGTTTATATTATATGCACTTACACGCCGATTATCAACAAAACACAGACATCTGATGGAGTTTTACTCAGCGCCTGCGGTTCTGACTCATGACCGGGATCTATCGCTGCGACTCAAGTCTCAACTGATCTGTAAATCCAGTGTCAAACTGGGACTTGTTTACAAAACATTCATGACCGAAATTCCGGGAACAAACAAACATACGTGCACAACTCTGTTGCTGCACCGGAAAAACAAACTTCATCCACTGTTCCCTTGACGCTGGGTTCTTTGGGAAGCTGAAAAAGTTCATCTTTCCCTCACAACCAAAAACACACTCCTTTGGTGACGTTGTTGAAAAATCTCTCGGCTTCCGTATCCCAGACGAAGCGCGTTGATGGGCGTGCTCTTGCTCTCGCTCCGGGTGATGTGTGTGTGCACGCTTATCGGGAAAAGTGCCTATACAAGGAATTCCAGCCTTTATGACGTGATACAGGGCCATACTCGAAAAAGTGTATTTGATACAGAAATATTCCGTCATACGTCCAACTCGTGTTTTGAAACTTTGTCCATGTTTAGCATGAGAATCCAACTCTTTAACTGTGTAAATAAGTCAGAATGCATGAAATAGCATTAGATCCCCCCCCCCCCCTTTAAAAAGGTGGACTGAAACCAACCATACAAATGAACCAGTTTGATCAAATGCATAGGACTTCCCAATGCAATGCAACATAATATAAAGCTGTTTGGAAAAAAAGCTCATTACTGGACAGACTAGACTGTTTTGAAAACAGGTGAGCTGCCGCCACACTACTTTAATTATTTACTCCCCTAGACTGGGATCATCTTTTACCACTTGTATTCTAGTGATTATTGTTGCGGGATAAGGTTCCTCCATAACATACATCGACACTCGCTCGCTGTTGGTATACAGTAGAAGAAAATTGGATGCTATATTCAGTTGTATGTAGCTGGCTGTGTGAGTGTATTGGATAGTTTTATTATTGTTATGGAACCTGTGAGATTGAAGCTTCGGTCGCACCTGGACTCTGTGTTCCTCATTACACACTCACTCATAAATCTGAAGGACCTGCAGCACAAACCGCCACAGTAATTTAACAAGGTCATTTCAGGCTGAAGCAGATGTACACACACAGACACACAGACATACGGACACACAGACACACACACACACACACCTCTGTAAATAATTGCTTGCAGAGCTGCTGTGTAGGTTGAGTCTTCTATATTTAACATGATCATATTATATAAAATATTAAATAAAAATGTTACTAATATCAGAAAAAGGTTTTTATGTCAATTGCAGAACTTCAATTTTAAAAGTTTATTGATAGTTTGATGTTAGTTGATATTATTGAAATGAAAAAATATATATATTTTGTATTAACTGTATTAATTATTAATTAATTATTATTTATTTAAAAAAAATAAATTTGTATTTTTAGGGAACAGGGAAATCCGGTGCTTTTGGGGAAAAGCCTAGAATGAATGCGGCCTAGGCATTTCCTAACGCAGTACTTTATGTCCCCTAGGACAAGTTACGACAAAACCCTTCTGACCCAATTCAATAATAATATCAAGCTCCTGAATGAGCGGATTCAGAAAACTAACTGAAGCATTCTGCTTTTGCCATGGGCAGACTTTAGGACAGGAACAGGTAAGATCCATTGGACTCCAGCTACAGCCAGGACCGTGCTCAACCAATTGGCTGAACTATTTAAACTAAAAACAAAAAAGCAGCTGAACAGTAGTTAATCTATCTGAGACTTGTGAATTAACCCCGGTTCAACTGAAGCTTTTAGATACAGGGCTATCTTTTATTCCCTCACACTAAAACCCCATGATTGGAGGACCAGCCAGTTCCATGCGAAAATACAAAGATTTACTACCTTTCTGTAAGAAATCAGATTGGATGCTCCCACCCCAGAGTCTACCTAGGGGAATTTGGGACTTCTTAAAAAAAAATTGCACAAACTTAGGCACTTGTAGCACAATCATGATCCCGAATCCCAAACTTACCATCGGAGGAGATCAGAACCGAGACTGAGATGTTTCTACTTACTACCAAAAATCCATAAACCTTGCAGTAAATGGTCCACTCCAACTATCCCTCCGGGACACCCTATAGTGTCAGACTAGTGTTTATCCACCATGCAAGCTATATAAAGGATAGGTTTTGTAGACAAAACAAAAGTCCTGAAAATTCCTCCTGAGGCGATCTTGATGTAGACTGCTTATACACTTACACTGAAACACCTCTGGGCTTTCAGGCAGTCTGGGATTGCTTTAACAAGTACCTGGATGTGTCACGGCCGGGTGAGGCAATAATAGAACTTTTGGAACTAATTCTGACCTGCAATGACTTTAAATTTGTGAGTGAGATTTACTTACAAAGTAAGGGTCAGCAATGGGAAAGAAATTTGCTCCAGCATATGCGAACATTTATCTGGCACAATGGGAAGATATAATTTTATCAATTTTTCCATGCTGTTACTATCGGTATCTGGATAACATTTGGGGCTTTTGGCAATATGGCCAACAAGATTTTGAAGAATTCCTTCAGATATCAAATTCCCACCATAACTCCATCAGGGTCAAGTCTTTTGTTAACGACCAGGCCAAAGACTTCCTAAATACCATGAAACACAAGGGCCCAGACTTCCCCAACACACACCAGTTGGACCTGACGTTTTTTTCAAAGAAACAGAATATCTACAAAAGCTACCATCCCTATTATACGTATTGAGGGATTGCGCAGGCCTAATTATTAAGGTTTGCACTTAGTCACTTCCAGGAAGCTAAACGAACTTTGTTTAATGGGCTACCAAACAATGTGACTGAGAGTGATCTACAGGGAACACTGCCAGTTTAGAACCAGACCAACGACCCAGACTCCCTCAGAAGGGGCCAAATCCTTGTCCCAACATCTCATATTCACCGACTTTGGTTAGACTAAGCAACTGAATTAGAAAAAAACTTTTAGTAAACACTAGCATCAATTCCTGAAAGTGGGGTTATGACCCTTCTTGTTGTCTATAAAATAAATATCAATTTACGGAACTTATTAGTCACATGCAGTCACATGTCTAATTCCAGGGAAAAAAACATGTACACAGCCACTAGTCATCAAACCCTGGGGCCGTCAGGGGGCATTCTTCATGCCAAATATCCCTTTAATTGCCAAGAACTGTATTTATGCAATTACCTAGAGTAAGTGAAAAAACAGTACATGGGCCAAACATGGAACTCTGTCAGAACATGCTTACATCTGTATTCAATCCAGGCTCAAGTACCGAACACCACAAAAGGACCTTAATAGAACATTTTCTATAGAGTCTTTACATTTAGAGCATCAATCATAAACCGACATTGACAGACCAGCAAAGACTGAACATAGAACAATTGTGGATAAGGAAGGTAAATTCAAAAGTACCAAATAGCTAAAATGAGTGTGAGGATTAGCATAGTTCAAACTTTTTTTTTTTTTTCCCTGGAATGTTCCTGGTGTCACGATTATGTTCTGTTCATGGACTTTCAGTTTGTTGTCGCTCCTGTCTCGTGTTCCCTGTTCCACATTGCCGCCACTCATCGGTCACCATGGACACTAACAATCCTCACAGCTATTCATCATTTACTTTCTTGTATTTAAATTCCTTCCTGAGTTCAGTTCATGGTCCGGTATCGTCTATGTTAAGTGTGTTTGCTATTGCCTGTCTTGGCTTTATATTAAACTTTGTTGTATTAAACTTGAAACTTCTGCCTTCGTCTGAACCCCTGCAAGCTCGTGACAGGAATACCAGACCAAAAAGAAAATGGAATACGCAAAGAAGTTTGTTTGTTTTGGCACAGAGTTTTTCCACCTCGCCGTCTCCTGCCCCTACAACGACGAGACCCTGAAGTCACTGTTCTGGATCGGGGCGAACTACTATCACCCTATTTGGTTTAAATGTTTTATCTGTCTCTTCCCTGTGCCTTTGTTGATACCAGACTAATCCATCCGCATAGCTGTCACACACTCCGGTTAACTCCTGTTTTCTTCTCATGAGCTCCCTCTGTTGCTCTGGCTGAAAGGATAACAGTATACTGTATTGAGACAGGAAAGATCAAACCTCCTCAGATCGCTTTCATCGCATAATTTCATGGAAAATTTTTAGAAATGCTCAGAAATGTGACGTAAACATACAGTGCTCTGCGTAAATGAGTAGTAACATTTTAAACAATATCTCAAAGAACACAAAAACAATTTCCAAAATGTTGACAAGACTAAGTTTAATATAACATCTGTTTAACTTATAACATGAAAGTAAGGTTAATGATATAACTCGGAGAACAACATTTTCAGTTTTACTCAAATTAGGGTGATGCAAAAATGAGTACACCCCACAACAAAACTACAACATCTAGTGCTTTGTATGGCCTCCATGATTTTTAATGACAGCACCAAGTCTTCTAGGCATGGAATGAACAAGTTGGCGACATTTTGCAACATCTGTATTTTTCCATTCTTCAAGAATGAGCTCTTTTAGAGACTGGATGCTGGATGGAGAGTGATGCTCAACTCGTCTCTTCAGGTGTTCGATTGGGTTCAGATCAGGAGCCACTGAATCACTTTCACCCTGTTCTTCTTCAGAAAATTTCACTGTAGGCACCATGCATTTTTCTTTATATTCCTCACCTTTTCGACGCCATACAGTTTTGAAGCCATCAGTTCCAAAAACATTTATCTTGGTCTCATCACTCCAGAGTATAGAGTCCCAGTAGTCTTCATCTTTGTCAGCATGAGCCCTGGCAAACTCTAGGCAGGCTTTAGGAGAGGCTTCTTTCGTGGACGGCACCCATGCGTGCCATTCCTCTGCAGTGTACGCCATATTGTGTAACGGGAAATAGTCACCCCAGTTTGGCTTTCTACTTCTTTAGATAACTGCAGTGAACTTGCATGCCGAGTTTCTTCAACCCTTCTCATCAGAAGACGCTCCTGTCGAGGTGTTAACTTCCGTGGACGACCTGGACGTCTCTGTGAGATGGTTGCAGTTTCATCTTTTTAAAATTTTTGTACCACTTTTGCTACAGTATTCTGACTGATAAGTAAAGCTTTGCTGATCTTCTTGTAGCCTTCACCTTTCTGCTGTAAAGAAATGATTTTCTTTCTCAGGTCTTGTGACATTTCTCTTCCATGTGGTGCCATTGCTGACAGCATGAAATGGGAAGGGGTTTTAACACCCTTTATAGTCAGCTGTCTGCTGGACACCTGTGTAATGAAGAATTAGACTCACCAATTCTTGTTAAATTAGACATTGTCTAAAATGTAGCTTTGCTCCAGAGATTTTCAATGGGGTGTACTCATTTTTGCATCACCCCAATTTGGGTAAAACTGAAAATTTTGTTCTCTAAGTTATATTATTAACCTTACTTTAATGTTATAAGTTAAACAGATGTTATATACAACTTAATCTTGTCGACATTTTGGAAATTGTTTTTGTGTTCATTGAGATATTGTTTAAAATGTTACTTTTCAAAGGGGGTGTACTCATTTACGCTGAGCACATTTTATTAATATTTTTCTAAATGTGTAGGCCTTTGGACTTAAAAAGCTTAATGGAGTTGTTTTGTGCATTCTTGTGATCGTAAATAAATGGAAGCAGGTGCAACTGAATAGTTATGTGAATATAAATATCAGTTAGATTCAGCATGATTAATGTGCACTCCTGACACAAATTAATAAATTACTGTTACTGCAACATTTTTTATTGTAAAACATTGTTCAAATATCGATGTTGGAATCTTAAGTCTTTAAGTAATGGCTAAATGTTCGCAAGTTTGGATCACTAAATCTTGAATGACTGTCAACTGTTGAATGAATGAGTGTCACGTCCCGCTTGTTTACTTTGAACCAGAAGACACTCCCACTTTTGACACAAGGCCTCATGGGGCATAGGAAACTTGTGGATAGGAATTCATCCCTATCCAAGTAGGAGAGAAAACAAAAAAGCTAGTGATGAAAAGATGGATAAAAATGGTGGAAGAGAGTCAATCTGCCCTTTCAAAAACATGTGGCGGCCAGTGCATTTGTGTGTCCTTCCTGAACCAAACTGGGCAGCCTGGTGAGGTCTGCCTGGGGGTAGAGGTCTGCGTGGGATGGGTTTTTCAAATTTTATCCCATTCCTGCCCAAAATTTTCAAATCCTGTACTGTTCCTGCCCACTAAAGCCTGTAGGATAAGGTCTGCACATATTTTTCAGTCCAGTCTGGTTAGATTCGGCTTCCTTTCTAGGATCTGTCTATTGGCTATTTTTATTTATTTTTTTGCACACACAATGCTTCAGATCACCAGTGACAGACTTGTGTGTGCTGTTATTATTAGATAATTATACTTTGCGGGAGCCTACAAGTCATTTCTTTCTTCTGCTTTCTTTGCACATATCAGTATCTTCCCTCCCTCACATGCACTCAGCAATTCAAAACTTGTTCCGCACCACACCTCTATCTAGGGGGAGGCATTGCTATTATCAGAAAAACTGAACTTACCCTGTGCCTTTCCGACCTGGGGATGGTGAGAAGCCAAACGTTTTTGTCATGGATTAATAGGGGCTATCTGTCTCACTCTGTCCCGAACTGGGTGAACTGAGAAGGGATCAAGGGGAGGAGCGAAAAGAGGCCAAGTTGGCATGTAAGGAGGGCCGAAAAAAGACCTGCCAACCTCTACTCCTGGTTTTGCTCTCCTCTTTGATTCAGTTTAACTGGTGGCAATGTCTTGTAGATACTGGGGTTGGGGGGCAGCCAAAAGCTTCTGGTTTAATAAAATGGGATCTGGGTTGGCCAGGTAGAGGGGTTTACCCAGGATTTTTATCTGGAACCCAATTTGAATTTAAATTTACATATAAATATTAAATATGAAAATAATAAACTAGTATTAAATATTAAAAAATGGATGGAAGTAATGGAAGGGGGTTGGAAGAAATTGAAGTAATAGGTGTATGCTTGTCTCTTGTAGATTGCAGAATGGCAGTTTAAAGTTTAAACAATTAATACTTTTATTATATCAATGTATAAAAGCGACGCATCACCTCAAAAACCTGAGAGAGATTGCTGAAGATCTGAGGACAAGGTCTCTCTGGAGAGTGGCAAAGCAGCTGGAAGCAGTGGTAGTCCCAGCAGCCTTAACTCCAATCACAAGTTGGCAATTATATGGGAATGTGAGGGATGGTTGTGTGGCTGTCTGGAAATACTGAAGATGCATTTCCAGAGACTAAATATGGAAGTGTGGGGGAGCTTTGTAAGATGGACTTATCGGAGAGGAATAGACCCCTGGAGATAACGGTCAGATGGGCAAGGAAAAACCTGAAAAATGAAATTCAGGAATTTCTAAGAGGAAAAAAAGGAACACCAAGATGGACAAGGACAGCTCAAATGAACAACCCATAGAGATTCCTATGGAGCGGGAAGAAAATGCAGGACAGGAGGAGCAACGGGGAGAACAACAGGAAAATGAACTGGAGGAGGGAGACAGGATTGAGAGGAGCAACAGAGGGGAGATGATGGAGCAACAAGTTGAAGGATGCCAGCAGGAGGGGGAGATGACAGGGCAGAATAGGTTGGGGGGCAGTTCAAATAGGGGCAAGAATTTGAGGGACATGTTGATACACAGCAAGTTGGTATGTATGTATACAGCATTGAGCTCTATGTTTAGGATCTGTCTCTGCACCCCAGAATAAATTCCACTCATGACACTAGCCCCGTCATATCCTTGACCTCTGCATTATTTAAGTAACAGTCCCTTTGGATGAGATCAAGGAATTTTTTTTATTTATTTTTTTAGAGACCCTCTGCAGTTTGATCTGTGATATTCTCAGTGACATAAATGCCGAGTGGATTATCATTTTCGTCTTTTTGCATGGTAACATATCTGAAAACTTGACCAGTTGATCAGCTCTGAGTCCTGAGTAGTGTCCATTATGATTTAATAGAATTCTGCCTCCTTTATCTCAGACACAATTTGGTCATGGACCTTCTGAGATAACACAATCAATTCATTCTGATTTGCTGGGCTTAAATAATTGACATGGCTTTTTTATCCAAAAACTCTCGTAACACTGGGTTAACAACTCAAATACTGACAAAAAGTTCCCATTGTTTGGGACATACACATTTTCATGATGCCCTCTGAATGCCAGATTACATGAGGCTAATGTCAGTGACGTCAGTAATTCTTGTGAAAAATTGCCCAAAAAATAGCCTGACTCTTGTATTCGCTGTCAAGTTGTACATCAATGGTAAGGCCATTTTCCCACATACCATATGTCATGCAGGCTGATATATGAGCACGTGAAGATTTGTGTGTGTGTTTTTTTGTTTTTTTTGAAAGCTCTTGTCAGTCATTAATTCCCACAGTCCATGATGGATAGTGGGACGGACATCTCCTGTCTACAAAAAGCCAGCAAGGCTCAAAATAGGCGTGGTCCATATTTGGCGAGTAACACAAGCATTTCCAAGGAACCATACCCATTTTAGAACATCTAGAATAAAAACCTTTTGAAAAGCATCTGCAGTTTTGGTCTTGGGATGGGGTCCCTCTGGTTTACATTCCCAGGTTAAAGTAATAGTTCACCCAATTAAAATGTTGTCATCATTTACTCAGATATTTTGAAGAATGTTGGTAACCAGACAGTTGACAGTAGCCATCGACTTCCATAGTAGGAAAAAAAATACTCTCAGTCAATGCCTACCGTCAACTCTCTGGTTACTAGTTTTGGGTGAACTATCCCTTTAAGTATGGTCCTCTTCACACTTGCAAATCAACAGGAAGTTGGATAACATGTTCCTGTTGCCATTATATTTCCAGTGCTGTGACGGTCATCGGCTGGACTTTGAGATCTGCTTTTGGCGCCTGAGTCGATGTCTGGTGGGTCATTTAGCAAAGCTGCCCCAACGTTAGAAGTAGTAATGTCCGTGCTGACACTGCTAACACCCCGCTTAACCGTACGTGTGTTCGCAGCTGCCTCCCACTGATTTGGGAGAAATATGGATTATGGATTGTTAGGTAATCCATTTTTGGGCTCCACTGAGATATTTTCTTTTACTTTCTTTTAAAAACGCTGATAAAAGTGCCTCTACTAAATTAATTATAATTCCATGTACAGATTTTGGGATCCCAGAAGTTTTAAACAGAAGTGTGCCAATGGTTGAGCGTCCCTTTATAAGAATATCAGCAGGAACATCTTTGCAGTAGTTTCATGAGGGACTGAAGCACAGTTCTCTGGTGTATCAGGGTTTACCACAGTGTCTCTCTCTCTCCATTTCTACTGACTGTGATTATGGAGAGACTTTATTTTGGATACTGATGAGGACAGCCATAAATTCCACATGCAAAATAAATCCTTTTTGTTGTAAAGTTGCAGATGTTTGAGCTATTTGGAGTAATTTGTGCTCATAATGGGACATCTTGGTGGGTCAGTTGGCCCATTTAGCTCACCAATGAAAACTTACCAAAATTACCTTTGCCATTCTCTCACAGGCAGCTGTAGACACCATGTACTGTCCACTGGTCTGCCATATCTGAGATGGAGGAGAGCATCAGTTCTTTGTTAACATTCAAAAGCAACAGCAGCCTAACATTTATTGACGACACCACTACAAACACTTTAAAAAGCATATACAATTGTCATTACTTGCTTACCATGTCATCATTTTCTTTTTCAGTGAGTTTTTATTTGGCACAATGCCTGAACAACTTTCTATAAAACAAAAGTGCAGTTTTTCAATGCTAAGCTTAAAAAAAAAACAGTCCATATTATTGGTGTGCTATATTTAAAGTATTCTAAAGATTTTTAGTGAATGCATAAAATGTGGGTCTGTTTCTCACAAAATAGTTGTCATATTTCCTCAGAAGACTTGGATAATCTTGTGGGCAGCGCTGCATGGTCATTTCCCAATCCTGTGCCAATCTCTCCTCCCCATCACTTCCTGCCTCTCATTGACTCTCCTATCCAATATAGGTTAAAAAAAAAAAATAGAACTCAAAAAGAAGAAGACTTTGTGTAGCTTTGCATTTAAAATCACCACTCAATGCTTGGGCATTATGATCTCCGGTTGTGTTTTACAGAAGAAGAAAAAACTGTATATATTATGCTGAGAGTGCATAATTCTATTAAACTAGTTTACAAAATAAGTTGTTATGACAGTCATCAAAAATATAGAAAATAGCACAAAGTGAAAATAAAGCAGTGTTTTGGGTTAAGGTTGGGGAAACTACAGTTACCATGGTAAATACACAATACTAACATGAACTGTTAATAAAACATATGGACACTGATCCTCATGAACGAACATCATGCCTGCATGCAAATCCTTCCCAGTTAACACAAAACGCAGCAGTTATGTAATTTATTGTACTTTCTGCTAATTTCATGACTTACTAATTGACAATGTAACTACAACGTTGCATGCTCGAAATTTCGTTTGCTCTTTAAATATAGGAGGTAATATACAGCATGTGCAATGGAAGAATATGTGCTGTGAGCAGGACAGGAAAGTTTGTCTTTCTGAGGTGAGAGACTTTTTTAAAATTTCATAACAAGTTCAAAAATAATGTTAGAATAATGACACTGACATATACCCTGACAACATCCAACCCCAACACTGTAATTCGTAAGTATTTCACAAGGTGGCTAATTCGTACGAATTTGTACGATTGGAATCATACGAATTCGTATGAATTTTCAAAAAAAAAAAAAAAAATCAACAGGAAGGACCACCCATAACCCCGCCCCTAAACGTACCCGTCACTGGGGTCTAAACAAAACGTGCAAAAACATACAAGTGAGGTTGTACGAATTTGTATAAATTAGCCACCTTGTAAAATACTTTAGAATTGTTATGAGATTGTGTTGCAACATCTCATCTGACTGCAGATACTGAATCAAGAATTCTAAGGAAAAACACCAGACACAATGTGATAAGATTCCAGCGACAAGCAATCTGCCTGTCCACACCAGACACGACGCGACTACAGGACGCGATAAAGTCGATCAGAAATCACAGCCAATCAGAAGAGCGCGTGGGCGGGCTCTCTCGGCAAATTAGCACACAGTGTTATGCCCGGTTCAGACTACACCGTCTTAGCTCGATTTTGCCATGATCTGCTCGATTGTAGGGTGTTGCGGGGATTCGTAAATGACAACGGGTGTCAGGACGCAAGATTCGATCACTTCAGCTCGACAGAAAGACTAGCATGTTTAATTTTTTTCGGTCGTCCACAACAAGTTCCGTCACATGTGTGACATTGGCCAATAGAAGCACAGAAGCGCCTTCCTACATGCTTTCAAACATGCCGAAAAAGAGACAATGGTATCGTGGAATTTTACAATGGAGGAAATGTTTGTGGCGCAACAATACTCCTGTGTTTTTGATGTTTCCTCAAGAGCCTAAGTTACTGCGACAGAGTGAAAAAGGGTAAACAAAACATTCTCTTCTCTTTGGAGGAAATCCATGCAATCCAGATATGTGTCCACTTTTGGGCTTTTCTGACAACAAGAAACACGAAACACGCTGCTAGCCATTGTTTGTTCACGCTCACGGCACCTTGAGTGTTGTTGTGGGTTTCGATTGTTCACCCGCGGTAGAAATCGAACCATTTCTCCCCCCAGGAACGCGGGGGCACCGCGATCCGACCGCAAAGGGCACTTTCACGATCTAAGGGGCAGGGGCTCTTTATTTATTCATTTATTAGTATGACTATAAAAGGTGTGTGGTGTTCATTTACCACAGGGTAAACAACATGAATGACATGTTCATGAATGGCCATTACTTGCAAGATGCTAGATGAGTATGAGTACATAAGCTTTTTGTCTTGGCAGTAGGACAAAACAGAATAAAAGGCTATACAGACTATAGTTTCCAGCTTGGTGTTGAATTTTAAAATTGTACTACAGATATCTTAAAAGAGTACAGCAGAATCTCTACTGGTAGACACATTTCTACCGTTGCGCAGTTATACATGTTCATACCGCTCTACACACTGATGCTTATCAGCAGTGACTCTGATATTAAATACACTCACACTAGATGAGACACTGTTTTAGACCAGCTCTACAAATCAGGCTCTGTTTTATGTATGTTTTGAGCCCATGGTTCAGGCATTACACATGTTGTAAACACACACACACACACACACACACACACACACACACAGAGGAATGCGGTGTGGAGATTTACAGGTGAACACTGTGTTCTGTGAGGAGACAGTGCTGTAATTCACATGCTTTATATTTGTCCTCTGGAGCTAATGTTCCCTGTCCAATTTAAGCACAAGCTTGACATTCCTGCACCCAATGCTAGAGCGCTCCTCTCGATAACATTCTTGTGCTCGATTCCCTCAGTGTTTCATTTTCTGGAGGATTAGTTAAATCTGGTACCTCCAAACAGCGTTGAGTAAGTCAGTCATATATTTTTGTCATAGCCAAAGATCATTTAAGTGCTGCTTGTTCTCTGGTTTTGGCATGTACATAAGTGTCATACATTTCAATATTTACATTGGGACAAACTTTATGAAGATCGTTCAAATACCAGCTAAAATGTAGGGGCCCAAGGATAGAGCCCTGAGGAACCCCAGTTTAGATCTACTTTGTATCTTATTCCAGAATTACCAGCCAAACTTTGAACTGAGTCAACTAAATAATTATCAAATGTATCTGCAATTTCATCAGGTTTGTCAGTTAGTCTTTTATTCAAACAAAACGCAATAATCCAGAAATCTCAAGACTAACCAAGGTAACAGCTTGTATAAATTAAGACAAGATATTACCGGACGAAGACCAGAACCAAACCCAGGACTGGAAAACTGGAAAATGCTGCCTTCGGAGGACACATTTCAAGGTAGGAAGGCATCAAGGCACTTCCGAATCCAATGTTAGCTTCACTTCCTTTCAAAAAGCTTGCGCTATTTTGCTGTAGATCATGTTACGCTGTCTCAGAAATCCATTTTCGTGAGGTACCTTCATGCACAAACGCTGCCTTACAAGTCATTGCCTGATAGGGCAGCAAGGCAACACGTCAGCTTCCTAGTTTTGGATGCAGCCTTAAATACACAGGGGAAGATAATCAACAGACCCTGAAACAGGTGCGTAACATGTTCAGAAACCAAGGAAACTAACTAGTGAATACAGACGGGCAGGCAGATAGGGCAAACCAAACTAAAACGGGCTACTGTCCGGCAGAGTTTAACTCCAACCAGCTCCAACTCACCTGCCTGGAAGCTTCTAGTAATCCTGAAGACCTTAGGTGTGTTGGACTTGAAGCTAAACTCTGCAGGGCTGTGGAGTTTGAGATCATTGCTCTGAAGTGATTGTGTCAGTCCAGGCCGGTGGAAAGAATGGTGCAGCTGATGGATGGCTGAAACTAGAAAGGAAGAAATCATTTTGATTTGAGTAAATTTCAGAGTAAAGCTGGCTAGTCACAGCTTACAACAGACCGGAAGTCATTAGTTTCCATTGGAGAGTCACACAGGGGTTGTGTGGAGATCTGACCCTCTGTGGATGTGGCATTTAGGTATTCGATTTGAGCTGTGGCATATTTACTGTGTGAGACTAAACAGTACGTGACTGTCTGGCCGGATGGGATATATTCCAGTGAAAACTATCATTTTCTGCAAAGCCATTTTGGGAAAAAAAGTGCTATACAAATACATTTGAATTAAACATCTGCTGATTCTGTAGTATATGGAGTAAGAAGGGAGTAAATGCTCATTTACCGGAGATGCAAATAGAAACACGGCGGCTTCACAAACAAACTGACAGTTCATTATGACTTCCTCTAGGGGGAAATTACAACAGTCATAAGCCAGCAAAGAGAGTTAATAATTGCATTTAACAAAGTGTGAGTGCGTGTCTGAGACTTATTTAAAAATTGAAATGAACTGAGCCTAAGGTGCTTTTGTGTTCGTAATGTGTTGTAAGCAAACGGCAGTACTTGCAAACGGATGGTGTCTTACGCCCAGAACGATCTCCTGAGAGCAGGAGGAGAGCTTTTAGAGAGGCAGACAGCGCGAATAATGAGCCTGAGGTGGAGGCCGTTTGATTCCTGAATCTCCCGCTGGAGTGCGGCCCGCTGGGCTCAGACGCGCAGGCAGGCTGGGAGATTTACAGCCGCATGAAAGACTGTGTGCTGCTGGAGAAGAATATCAACGAGATGAGATGGAGCATCACTGTTGTTAGTGCACACACTGTATGTAGTGTTAGAGATTTAAATAAACCCCCAACAGCGTTTGTGCTCCAGACATGAATGATTCCTCAAATCATGTGTGTTGTTGAGGAGAGTGTGCTGCTACTTGACTAAGTGATCAGACGCACCATCTTCACCTGCTGGAGCAGAAAACAGCTGAAACTGAGCAACATCTACAGACCAGAAGATCACAGAGACTCAGACACCAAAGCAACTGCATAACAATGACCTGGTAGACATTTACAGCACAGCAGCATTATGATGTGGAGTTCTGCACGGGCAAATGACACCATTTCATTCAGAAGATTTACAAATCTAGCTCCATTTTGTAAGTTAAGCATTCTTGTAGCTTAAACTATAGAGCATGACGTTACAATGCCTCAGTCATGGGTTTGATAATGCAAGAAATCAGATCAAATCCAAAGCCATACACTGCAAACAAAAAAGTGCTGTTCTTACGTAGAGTTTTTGTCTTGTTTCTAGTCAAAGTATCTTAAAGTTCTTAAATTAAGAAGCATTTTCTTGACAAGTAAAAATGATTTTCTTGTTTTCAGAAAAAAATAAGTCAAAATTAAGTTGAGTTTTTCCTTAAAACAAGCAAAATAATCTTATATCAAACCAAAAATAAGATATATAATCTTGTTTTCAGTTTGGATTCAGATTATTTTGCTTAATTAACCTAATTTTGACTCAAATCTTCCTAAAAACAAGAAAATAATTTTTACTTGTCAAGAAAATGCTTCTTGATCTAAGAATTTTTCGATATTTGGACTGGAAACAAGACAAAAACTCTACGTAAGAACAACACTTTTTGCAGTGTAAGACTTTCATTTTTAATATTCTCATATCATTTTTGTCCATCCATTGAAAGTCTTTCGCAACTAAAACTTTCATGCATTAAAAAATACAAAAAGGAATCCGTATGAATCAAGCGGTTTAATCCGAGTTTTCTGAAGAGACGAGATCGCTTCAAATGACGAACAGGTTTCATTCACACATAAACATTGATCAACACACAAACAGAAGCTCAACTGCACTCGAGTGTGAGTAAATGACGAGAGAACTTTAATTTTTAGGGAACTATCTCTTTAATACGCACCCATATCAAGCACATTCATTTGCATTATTACATAAGGCAGTGCTTCACGTTGCTTCATGTCTGTGAAGCATAGATGTGATGAATGTCCTGACATGGTGATTTATAAGAGCGAATAAACAAGCACTGCAATCTGAATTCATAGACATAGTTTGATAGTATGATTAGATTTGATATTTTGACCTTGCTTCAGTAATTCTGACCACCCCCCCTTATTTTATTGTATTTATTTTTGTAGTTGTCAGGTGAACATTCAAACCTTTATATGAAATATTTCAACCAGGAAAACAACATTTAAAACTTACATTTATTTCACATGAAAGCTACTTCTGTAATAATGACGTAAGAAATGCTGGTCACAGACAACTTGATGGACCTAAATGAAGGAGCAAAATGGCAGTTTAAAGACAACTTTGCGATCGTGTATGGGAGGAGAGTATATAAATGAATCACGTAACGTGATTTACTAATGTTTGCGCTAGTCGATTTACTGGCGTTTGTGCCATTATTAGTTCATTTAGCGCCCGACATGCTGTAAGAGGAGGAACTGTAGAGAACAGAGAGCGAGGGAGAGAACCTTGTCCAGTCGTGTTCATTCATTTGGATGTCAGAGGAAGACGTTATCCCAACATATCATTTGCCAAAACGCATTATTAATAATTTGCTGTGCCTATGTTGTTAGTAGACCACCCACACAACTCAGATCATAATCCATATTCAAATACGGCACCAGCATTTTAATCTGTGTAGTTTCTCACTTCACCTATAGCGTAATGATTGGATAATTATGTTCTACAAAGTGTAACTACATAACAGTAGTTGCCTTCGGAAATAGCTGCCAATATATTTTATATTTTTATAGAGAACGTCAGCAGGCAGTCTCTCAGATTTCATCCTCGATTAAACATCATGAGATCAATGAAATCTCAGATTATTCATTGAACACAGTTTTCAATCACTGCCTGAAATCCTAGGTTATTTGTTTGATTCTTAAATAGGCAGAACTTTGCAAAAAGTCGTCACTTACGATAATTTTATTATTATAGTTTATCATAAACAGCCCCGCCCACTCTTGAAAAGCACAAACCGCCACTGCTTGAGTTTAACTCTTAAAAGTTTGTACAGACGCTGCAGAACATGTTCTTCAAATCCAGTCTTGATCTTCTGATACACAGCAGGAATCACTCGTTCTCTCAGTCGATCATCAGTCTAATGCGTGACTGTGGTGACTCCAGCTTCTGTGGGTGTGAGTGGGATGAAGTGATGATGAGAGACCGACGCTCCCGAACACACTTTGTTAAAGAAAGCTTCACCTTCTGCCCGGTGTTCAGGGCCGCGCGGAGCTGATCTGAATTCAGCACTTTCACCGTCTTTTTATCAGCAGGCTTTCATCTGTCTGCCTGACCTGAGCGTTGAGGCTTCAGACCGATGCACTCTGTTGCCTGCAGCTGACCGTCCGCCTCAGTTTAAAGGGTTAGTTCACCCAAAAATGAACTCGTCCTCATGTCGTTCCACACCTTCAGAACACAAATTAGGTCCAGAAAGGTACTAAAGACGTCGTTAAAAGTCACATGACTGTTATGAATTTTTGTGCGCAAAAATAACCTCTCTTCTGTGTCATTCTCGCACGTTGTTTACGTCCAGCGCTTCCAGGTTCTCCGTCAGAACGCCGACTCACAGACGTTAACTGCTGCAGTGTAAACAGTCTATAATAAAACTTTGATATAAATCGTCGTCAGAAATGTACGATAGGGTCAAGTTTATGCTTGACGTACAGAGTGTAAGCATGCTGTGAAGTGTGACTTTTTGGGCTTCAACGTTTGAGCACCCACTTATTAAAAATCTTGTTTTGTGTTCTTCTGAGGGAAGAAGGTCATATACTGCATATCTGGGATGGCATGAGGATGAGTAAATGATTAGAGGATTTTAAATTGTGGGTGGTATCCCTTTAAGTCTTTATTAAAAATTGTTGCAGTTCTTGACTGTAGGTCAAATGGAAGTATTGCTCATCCTTCAGGTGACCTGCAGCTTCACAGAGATGCCCGTCCAGATGGCGTCACTGGCCAATGACTGCACTCATGACCCGTAGATGTCTTCACATACATATTCAACTTCTACATGCATCTCCAGTGTAAACATGTCTGAACGTGTGTCCTTTAAGCACTTTCCAGCTGTTCTCAGAACAGGTTTCACTCTTTCTCTCACTCCTCGGGCACAGGGAGCATGTCGCTGCACAGTGGCATTACCCATCAGACTGTGCACCAAATTACACCGATAGCATCATGTTGGTCAAGGGATGTCATTTACATGCATATTGGAAAACTATCTCTCAAATAGATACATTAAGAGCGTCTAATGAGGTAAACAAATAAATTGCAGATTAATTTTGTTTGGCAGGATGGGCCGAATTCATTTAAATGTGGTTTCTTATCTGTGATAAACACAAGGTGAAGCCCAGGAGATGCACATTATGAGGATTCATGTGTGTTAATAAAGCTGGTTTAGAGAAAAATGATTCAGTGCGGCTCAATATACAATCCAAGGGTTCTTGACTCTATATAAGGAGAAATTATTACATAATACATTCATGTTTAACAGGTTATTTCACTTTTTTTCTAGCAATAAAGTATGTTTGATTTATAAACTTTTATGAAAGTTAAAAATTAATCCATAAAATGATTCCATGATATGAAACCTCTTCAGATGGTCAGTCATCTTTAGGAAGTTTCTGTGATATGGTCGTTTAATTCTTTTGAATATACTTTATTTAACTTATGTATTTGTTTGGGAAAGGTTCAGAAAATATACTAGTTGAATAACTCACATGTGGAGGCTGTTTCAAAGCAGTTGCATTCATGTTATTTTTCATCGGACACAGGGGGTGAATACTTGTGCAGACAGTTTTACGGGGGGTTGATAGTGGTTTCCATCTGTTTTCTGGCTCGGCACAGACGCTTCCTTTACACACTTAACTTTAATACTTTCAGCACATCACCACAAAAGAAATGTAGAAGTGTTATACACTAGACAACAGAGGGAATATGACTCATGTTTAGTACTAAATAGCCTGTTTACACCATAAATGTTTAAAAAAAATACAAATACAATCAATCATAAATCATAAAAAATGAATATGGGTGCCTTGATCAGGATTTTTGGGGTCGATCACGATCACTGGAAGCAGTATCGGATGGTACAGACCCCCATGGGTCTTTGTGTAGCCTTCTATTTATCATGTAATATTATTTATGTTTTTATTTAGCCATTCTTAACAACAATGCATATTATGTTTTAAAATTAAGAGATGAGAGAGTGAATTGACATTTATTGGCAATATATTCAATCCCCTCTCTTGGAGGTGATTAGGAACAGCAACAAATATAGCTTTCCTGTGAAATAAATAATAAAACAAAAAGTCTTTATCAAGAGAAAGTAATCAAATGTGAAACAAAACTGCATAGTCTTCACTGTAAAAATGAAATCGACTGAAGAGCAGTGAGTGATCTGATGAACATTAATGACACGGACAGCAGCAGGTTTGTTAGGCTGCCGTCACTTTAAGAGCTTTACATGTGACCCAATATACTGATACACGTGTTTTTTTATAGGGAAGTCCTGCTGAGGAATAAACTCAGAAATGATTCAAAACATGCCTGCTGTTGTCAATCTACATCGCAACCAAATAGATATATTGGATCACAAAGGCGTTTTCTTTGTTTTAAACATAGTTAGTCCAGTTTTTCGTCTTATCTTTGGTGGTTCTGTATTATCCATCACTTTATGCTTAGAGTATTTTTGAAATATGGTTTAAATATGTCCACTAATTAGTTTAATTGATTAGGGGAAACTGAATAGAATTAGCCATATAGGTGTAATACTATATATTTTTACTATATATTAAAGAGAGCACTCATAAAAAGTGTCACCATCCATAGCAACAAGGTCAACACCGTCTTACTCTTAGATGAAGAGTTCCTTAGTAGAAATTGCTCTTAAGAGTTTTGAGAATAGGATTTAAGCTAAAACTCCAAGCTATGAATTGTTGAAGGACTCCTAGTGCTAAGAGAGTCAGTCAGCAGTAGGGGGCGTGTCCACTCATGATGAGGGAGGAGATAGAGCCAGTCAGCAGTAGGGGGCGTGTCCAATCATGATGAGGGAGGAGAGTCAGTCAGCAGTAGGGGGCGTGTCCACTCATGATGAGGGAGGAGATAGAGCCAGTCAGCAGTAGGGGGCGTGTCCAATCATGATGAGGGAGGAGAGTCAGTCAGCAGTAGGGGGCGTGTCCACTCATGATGAGGGAGGAGATAGAGCCAGTCAGCAGTAGGGGGCGTGTCCACTCATGATGAGGGAGGAGATAGAGCCAGTCAGCAATAGGGGGCGTGTCCACTCATGATGAGGGAGGAGAGAGAGCCAGTCAGCAGTAGGGGGCGTGTCCACTCATGATGAGGGAGGAGAGTCAGTCAGCAGTAGGGGGCGTGTCCACTCATGATGAGGGAGGAGAGAGAGTAAGCTAATCAGCAGTAGAGGGCGTGTCCACTCATGATGAGGGAGGAGAATGAGACAATCAGCAATAGGGGCGTGTCCACTCATGATGAGGGAGGAGAGAGAGTAAGCTGATCAGCAGTAGGGGGCGTGTCCACTCATGATGAGGGAGGAGAATGAGACAATCAGCAATAGGGGCGTGTCCACTCATGATGAGGGAGGAGAGAGAGTAAGCTGATCAGCAGTAGAGGGCGTGTCCACTCATGATGAGGGAGGAGAATGAGACAATCAGCAATAGGGGCGTGTCCACTCATGATGAGGGAGGAGAGAGAGTAAGCTGATCAGCAGTAGGGGGCGTGTCCACTCATGATGAGGGAGGAGAATGAGACAATCAGCAATAGGGGCGTGTCCACCCATGATGAGGGAGGAGAGAGAGTAAGCTAATCAGCAGTAGGGGGCGTGTCCACTCATGATGAGGGAGGAGAATGAGACAATCAGCAATAGGGGCGTGTCCACTCATGATGAGGGAGGAGAGAGAGCCAGTCAGCAGTAGGGGGCGTGTCCACTCATGATGAGGGAGGAGAGAGAGTGAGCTAATCAGCAGTAGGGGGTGTGTCCACCCATGATGAGGGAGGAGAGAGAGTCAGTCAGCAGTAGGGGGTGTGTCCACTCATGATGAGGGAGGAGAGAGAGTAAGCTAATCAGCAGTAGGGGGCGTGTCCATTCATGATGAGGGAGGAGAGAGAGTGAGCCAATCAGCAGTAGGGGGTGTGTCCACCCATGATGAGGGAGGAGAGAGAGTGAGAACAAGAGGAAATTTGAAGAAAGACTGTAGAACGAGAGATGGCTGAGAGACTCAGTGCTGGGTGTGAGGGGTTCATTATTTGTATTGGGTTAAATAAATAAATAAAGCCCTCATCCTTTGATAAGTTGTTTACTGCTATAAATGCAACATCACTTATGTACAACCTTAAGAAACAAAATTTTGAACTGTTACGAAAGCATATCAGAGCATTAGCGAAACTCACATTCTAACATTTTAAACTGGGAACCGATAGAAAAAACAATAACATTCACACATTATCACTAAATTAACTTTAACATTTATCTATGTCTTTTGGATGATTTCCCTAAAAGATCAGTCTCTTCACACTCACCTTTCAGTAATACAGCATGCACCTTCAGCCAGGACGAGCGAACTCTTGTTCACACAGACTGTCACTGATCAGACTCTTAAAGAAATGTAACATGCTAAGTTATCTCTGCTTACCATGATCATTGCACTCAGTAATTGATCTGAATACTGCAAACAACACATTGACTAAGGATTTAATGGCACATTCACTCAGCATGAACTTTCCTGACCACATTTAACATGCTGTTTATTGAGAGTCTCTGTGCTGTGATGTGCCAGCCAATCATTACCCAGCTCCTGCCGTATCTTAACATTTAACATAAAGAATGTAACATACGACTGCCCATATTTATGAGTGGGTTTCTGAAAAATCAAACCCAGAGCCTCATAATCAGCAGACATGGCTATACGTAATGCTGCATATGGAGTGTTCAACTTTAGGTTTAGCACTATAGTAAATTGAAAGAGTAATAGTAATGTTGCTTTGCTTGACAGCTTTAGATGGCCACTGGCATTTCATTCTAGTGATATACAAGCCTGTAAAACACCCTTTCAAACAGGAAAAAGCAGAAAGCAAGCCGTAACACAAGCATATACGTGTTGTAGAGGCTCCTGGGTTTGAGCAAGTCAGCTTGATTTCTATAGCGCTTTATACAGTATAGTCTGTCAGAAGAAGACAGCATAGTGGTGGTCTTATTTTTAAACACTCTGTGAACTCGCTCACCTTTCATCGGTTGCTGTAGTTACTGTCGCCAGAGATACAGCGCTGCAGACGGGACAGCGTATCTAACTCCATTAGAGTCTCGCTCGCATCTGTCACCAGAACATTCTGTCAAAGGCTTAATCTACTGAGTGTTTGTGAAGCCAGGCCTTTCTATGGATTAAGGTTTATAAGTCATGTGAAGACATTATTAACAGGCACTGCATTACGAATGTTTGGTGTACATATTACAGCAATCTGCACAATGCACAAATCATCATGTATGATGTTTAATGGGTAAGGCATGTAGATGACAGTGACAGATCAGTGTCATACAGACTGAAATACTAGTTTATTCAGCATTAAGAAGTGTCAAATTCTGTCATCCTTTACATCCTCTAGTGGATGAAAGTCAACTGGTATGACTTTCTTTCTGCGGAACATAAAAGGAGATGTTTAGCACCAGAAGTCTCAAGAGGAGATTGACAAGAAGACCTTTCCAAAACAAACATGGGCACATGCATATGTATAGTTTCTGCTGAGAGACACCTCCTCCTGCTGAATAATGCATGAGCTCGTCTCTCTCGCTCCCTCTGTGGGATTCTGCGGCGAGAACACGCTTGAGTTTGTGATGATATTTGACTTTGCCGGTCTCCTCCAGGGCTCCTGCGGGTGAGGATGTATATCACACTGAACTGTTGCATTTATTGATGCAGCAGCCATGTGATATTACACCATTCCTGGACTTGAGAACATAGCAGTAGTGTTTCTGCATGTGTGATTGTGTAAACTACTGGGGAAAATACTTTGAGCCTGGAACTTCTCAAACTACGCATATTTTAATGCATGCTAGGCATCCTTTAAAAAATGCAATTAGCAATACAAGCTACTAAAAAAAAATATTTTAAAATATTTCATGCGTTCTGACTTATTTACACTGTTAAAGAGTTGGATTCTCATGCTAAACTTGGCCAAAGTTTTCTGTGCCAAAAATACTTTTTTTTGAGTATGTGCCTGTGTGACATCAGAAAGGTCGGAATCCCTTGTATGGGCACTTCCCCCAGAAAAGCGCACATGCACACATCGACTAGAGCGAGAGAGCAAGAGCACGCCCATCAACGCGCTTCGTTCGGCTTTACAGAAGTCGGCGGCAGCGCTACACAGGACTTGCTTCAGAAACTCACTTTGTTATTAGACCACGAATCAACAATGTCACCAAAGAAGTGTGTTTTTGGTTGTGAGGGAAAGATAACCTTGCTTTTCCCAAAGAACCCAGCGTTCAGTGGAGCTGAGAGTTTCGTGCTCACACATTACACTGATGCGCTCTCGATATTTATTAAAATAACCATAGAAACTGATAGTTTCAGTCACTTTTTTATTGGTTAAAATGAATGGAGAATCTTGTGTTTTTCCGTGGCTGCTCGAGCCCTCAGGATCGGCGCTTATGGTTTCATAAACAAGGCCCAGTTCCACGCTGGATTTACAGATCGTTTGAACTGAAAAATGGAGCGGTCACAGCGATAATGATCCCGGTCATGAGTCAGAACCGCAGGTGGAGAGTAACACTGCTTCAAATGTCGGTTTTGTAGGCGTCCAAGTGCATATAATGTAAACAACACGAACGTAGTGAAGTCATAAATTCATTATTCACTATACGCTATCATCATTATAGTGATTCAGAGATAATGTGATGGTATATTGCGCGTTTAAATACATTTGTTTAGCTGACCGTTGATAGCTTGCAGACGATCTCTACGCAAAAGCTGCGCGCGAGTCGTGACCGCTCGTCACTCTTTAGCTCCGCTCACAGGACACGCCTCCAGGCGCTCGGCTGTTTTCGGAAAGACTCGGTACAGCGCATGTATCTTTTATAAACATGATCAAACTAAAGACTTTTCAGAGATATGAAAGATGCTATACTATTCTATAGGTGCACAAGATTAATGTGAGATTGGCAGAAACTGTGTGCAATACCCCTCCCCTTTAACTACACTGAAGCTATTTAAAGGGGCAATATCTTTTTAAAACATTTTTTTTACCGAAGTCTGACAAAACAATGAAGGTCTCAATTAGTATAGCACCAATATTATTAAAGGGTTAGTTCACCCAAAAATGAAAATTCTGTCATTAATTACTCACCCTCGTGTCGTTCCACACCCGTAAGACATTTAACTTCAAAACACAAATTAAGATATTTTTGATGAAATCCGAGAGGTTTATGACTCGTCCATAGACAGCAATATAATCAACACTTTCAAGGTCCAGAAAAGTACTGGTTAAAACAGTCATGTGACTGCAGTGGTTCAACCTTAATGTTATGAAGAGACGAGAATACTTTTTGTGCGCAAAAACAAAACAAAAATAACGACCATTTTTCCTCTTCCTTGTCAGTCTGTTATGCAGTTGACGCAGTGAACACATTGCAGAGCTTCCATGTTTAAGTCCGAACGCCGGCTCAGTATTGGCCAGCTCCTGCAACAGCATCACACGCATGCGTCGTGCTGCTCACATGAACAGCATCGGCCAATACTGAACCCACATTCAGTTCTGCAATGCATTGTGACAGGGAAGAGGAATAATTGTTAGCTTTGATAACATTGGGAGGTGATAGGAGAGAAAAGATTATATTTATGTTCTTGAAGTGTGAAATTGTACAGAACAGACTGAGGAAACAGCTAAAATGAGTGCCTCCTCCATTGTCAATAGTGTAGCGATGCACACAGACCCTGTGAATTATAATGACGGCTTTGGCTACAATGCAAAGAATTTGAGAAATACTGAAACACACTGTTAGAGATGTGGAGCTTAGCTGGAAAGTGATGTATTGAATTGTTAACTGGCCGAGAGAACAAGGAGCTCCGTCTTTGTTAGATGATAGCTGTTAGATAAAGCCGCATTTTCTCCGCAGGAACTTTCCCCAGGAACTAGGGACTTTGGGGTGGTACTTGGTGTGTTTCGACCACAGGGACCAGGGTCTGAATGAAGTTCCAGGTCAAAATTTCCCCCTCAGAAAGCCCCTGCTTGTGAGGTAGTACATTTTCAAAGTTCAGGAACTTTCTGTTTAAAAAATATGACAGATGGACCGACGACGAGGTTCAGGCTTTATTAAGCTTATATGGAGGATGAAAAATATATGGAAAGTAAACACAGTCCTACGTCACCGGACTCTTCTTCATGGCACTTTAGGCAATGGAAACACAGACAGCAACTGGTCTGGGGGTAAAAAAAGTTTTCATATGGGAAAAAAGTTCCTAGGACAAATTGTTCCAGGTAATTTCAGTGGGAACACGGCTTAAGAGTAGGGGACCGAGCACTGAACCCTGAGGTACCCCTAGAAGTTTAGACCCCAATCCTCAAACCAGCAGGTGCATTTCCAGTGATATCCAGTTCAGAGGCTTTAGACAGGATGAATCAAGTATCTCACAGTATTGAGGGCAGTGGACAGTTCCAGCAAAGAGAGGAGAAATGTCCCCTCTGCTAACCACAGCGTTTGAGCGACAAAATAAAAGTCAAAAAAAGCTCTTGAACTGCCCTCTATTCCTGATTCGTATGATAGCCATTCTCTTGTGCTTGATTCTGAAAAGCAGAGAAGAAATACAAGGTGAAGCAACAATTGCACTGCTATTGCTGTGTAGCAGTGAGAAGAGACGATTCGCCTGTAATCATCTTTGTTATAATTATATTTCATAGGGGCTGTATTGATTGTAGGAGCTGTAAAGACTAGTTGACTAGTTCTGCAAGTAGTTGACACGTTGGGTCTGTTTAGTCAAGGGTCACATGATTTTAGTTGTGCTAGTTCACAGTGACAGCAGGAGGAAGATTTCTCTGTGTCCCAGTGTAGATGTGTGCATTAGTTTTATGATTTATAATTGTACTTTTGTGAAAGTGAAAATAAAGTGATCCTGGAACAAAGCACATTATACAGTACATGAGACATCTGAGATGGTGTTCGGGTGTTCACATACTGGTCAACATTCTTACAATCTGACCTGAATCAAATCTGACAGAAACTATAAGTGAGTGGGACAAGACTGTTTTGCATCTTTTATATGACGATTCAAGCAGTATGAACCTGTCAGTGGAAATATGTGGGCTTTTATTTCTGCACTTGACGTTCTCTCCACTCACACGTTCTTCATCAACACAGAGCTGCCAGAAACAGCAAAGCCCGCAGAAGCAGTGCTGTGTATTAAATCAATAAAGTAAGCATTAAGATGCTAACCTCTTGACTACTGACAGTTAGTTAGTTGCGGAAGAAATCCTCTAGCTCCTGGAGGTCCACAGTCCTGCAGAGTTCAGCTCATCACACACACCTGAAGCAGCGCGTCCATGTTTTCTGGATCTCTAGAACACTACAGGCGGTGTGTTTGGAGCATCTCAGTGCTGCTTGAGGAGCATACATTATTCATCACATCTGTGGATGCTTCTAGATTGGCTGAAGAAGTTTTTCAGCTATAAAACATGTTTGTGTATCAGTTATCTCAGCGAAGTTCAGACATTTATAAATGGAGACCCAAAAACTAAAGAACAAAGACAAGAATCTAATTTCAGCAAGCTAACAACAGATTTATTGCACATTTTATGGATTTTTGATGTGAGCGGATATAAAATGGCGTATTCCTTGAGTCTTGACCACTAGACTAAAAAATAAATGGAGGCATTTGGGAAATAATAATTTCCATGTGGCTAGAAATACAGGCTGAGCAAACACAGGGCCAGTGTTGTCAGTGTAGAGGAGATAACCTTCACTGTAGACTGCGAATGGTCCAGTGCTGTCAGAAACATCAGCAGATCTCACTATAGAAACATTCGCTCCTGATGAAGCCTGAGCAGAGCTTCTCTTCATCACATGCAGCATCCGCTGGAATAAACAAGCTCACCCAATCCATATTCATATTCACTGTCTCGAACCGTCAGAGCTGATTAGAAAGAGAAAGTGCAAAGGCTTGACATGTAACATTACATTTGATTTATTTATTTATTTTTGCTCTCTCAGCAGACTGTCAGGAGCTTAATAAGCTGCAGAGCTTAATGCCGGAGATTGTATGATGATTGTTAATTACAGTTTAAACTAAGATTACTATTTAAACAAAGTCTACTAATGTCATGATTAATCAATATTGTATTAAACATTATTAAAAAAATATATTATATTTTGTTGTTATTTCTTCACTATTTACAGCATTTTCATGTGGCCATTTTTACGTTCTGTTTTTAGTTTTTAAACTGAAAAAAAAAAAATGGTAACATTAAAATGAATTATTCAGGTAAAAGAAAATCTACTCTAAAAAATGCTGGGTTAAAAACACAAACCCAGTGATTGCATTGTTTTAACCCAGCAATTGGGTTAAATATTTGCCCAACCTATTGGGCAGTTTTATTTAACTCAACTATTGTTTGAAAATTACTGTATTGCTTGCTTAAAATGAACCCAAAATATGTTGGAAATAAACATTTATTAAATTTCTTATTAATAAATGTTCATCTTTTATTGTTAATAGTAATTATGTGTCTGATTTTTGATTTCCAACCTATTTTGGGTTCATTTTAAGCCAGCCATATAGTCATTTTTAAACAATAGTTAAAACTTCCCAATATGGGCAAACATTTTTGTCCATTTTCAACCCAACTTGGGTTGATTTTAACCCAGTGTAGTATCTCTGAATCAATATAAATACATTCATTTATACCAAGAAAACAGGTTATGTATGTATGTAACCCCGTTCCCTGAGAAGAGGAACGAGACGCTGCATCCTCAGTAGACATTATAGGAATGCTTCGCGTGAGCCGGTGTCCGAAGCATGTTACACGTCAATCTTGATTGGCTACTGCAGTCAGGTGACATCCAAGGTGCGCCGGCAGGTTAGATAAGGGCACCCTGAGAGAACGTCATCAGCTTCAGATCTAAAGGAAGACGTGCAGGCATGCCTGAAGTATGGCAACGCAGCGCAGTGTTGCCAATTGCTTTCAGCTGAAAGTAGCTAAAACTGTACGCTAAATGTCACTAGATGTCGCTAGATGACGTCATATTGTTGAGTCCACTGATCTATATTTATATTGGGAGAGTCACGGAATCTAGATAAGGTTTGTCGCTAGGCTTTTGAAAAAAGTCTCAAAAAGATGTGGCGCATCTCGTTCATCGGGTTACGTACGTAAACTATAGATGTTCCCTTTTGTAGTGGAACTGTATGCAGTATCCTAAGTAGACTTTATGGGAACGATAATACCCACTGCACTGTACTGAAAAGATGCCTGCCCTATGAGCTAGGCTGTAGCAAAAATTGTCTTACTAGTGACCAAGGGCTAATTAGCCTGAAGAAGGACGTTCTTCTGGAGACCTTCTGAGAAAGCACTAATAGTAGAGCGTTATATCAGCTCTCTATCGTCGATCATTCAAGGGCTGTGACTACCCAGACCCAAAATTTGCTGCCAAACCTCTAGAGAAGAGCACTATCTGATAGGGGCACCAAGTAACGTATTTCGCTTAAACAGACCCCCCCAATTTCTGGGAAATATAATTCCATCTCTGCCTAGACACATTTTACACATAATATGAATGTGCAAATGAATTTATGAGAAACTTATTTACGGGACAGCTGAGCAATTGAACATACAGTAGGTGCTAATGGAGCAGATAATGAGACGGCGGGAGGATGCTTGTGTACTTCATGAACCAAATGAATAATGAGCGAGTGTTTTACAAATCATACATGCAGTTTAATAACAGTTAATAAAGCTTCCTAATTGTCTGGCTGCCTCATGGGGAATAAGTGAGAAAATAATCACTCTCTCATTGATGAAGGCATATAATAACATGCCTGACCAATCACACTTTGTGTCCAGAGATCTGATAGTCCATGTGGATTCAGCACAGGATGAGCCATCAGATCTGAACCAAAAGTGTATCATCTATGACAAATTTGCTGAAGATGGCAAAACAGGAGTGAGGACACAACCTTATTTGATTCCTCGCACAATACTATACTATGACCTCAAAGAAACCCCCCATCGGCCCAATGAACAGAATCCGATGGCCGGGCGAAGGTTTAACGCGCGAATGTCTTTCCAGCGTCCCTGTGAAGTTCAATTTTACTTAAACTGCTCGTTTAATCTGACTCCAATTATTACTCTTAGATCGTGTTTCTAATTAAGGAATTAATTGTTGGTCATGTATTGATTTAGATATTTGATTATTCTGGGTATCCTGTACTTTCAATTATTCGTTCATCAGGGACCCAATGCCACTCAGAGATACTCGCCCCGGGTTTGCGGTAAACTCACGTACGTAAACTCGCCGGTCTGATCTTCGTCAGAGGGTGTAATAAGTCAGTTGCCTACTGCTCACGCGTACAAAAGCGTATTTAATTTAGCCACTTCCATACATCTTGCTAAATCAGTGGTAGACAGAAATCAAAAGGATACATAACAAGACTAAGAAATGCATATACACACAGTGGCGGGTTAATGTTTGTAAGACACGCACCCATCACTGCATGGGGGTTTCTGTCTACAGAAGATCCCACCTGGCTGCTTTGCACTTTCTCTTATATACCCAAACCAGAATAAAAGGACTGTAAATATTTACTACACCAACACCTGTTTCGGGGGGTTATCAGATATCTTGAAGAGACACCACCCAAAATGGGGGGACAGAATTCTCCTTAGTTTTCAATCTTCCTCATAATACCAGTGACTGCTGTGAAATTGAGACCATTTTACCAATCGCACTGAGACATTTAAAATGATACCAAAAAAAACAATAGATACACAAGAACCATCATTCATAGAATATGCATTCTTGGAGAACCTTCAGTGACTTGAGTCAGGGGGCAAGGCGGTGTCCGGTTTCTTTGAGATCTTCTCTCCAGATGAGTTTTATTGCTTTATTGCAGGGTGCTTGATCTCAGCTTTTGTCTTAGCAGGAAAATCAAGTCTTACATTTACCATGGTGCATGATTTGTAAATGAATACATTTTGACATTTGCATCACTTAACAAACTCCATATATTTAGTTTTTATGACCTGCTACAGCATTTGCACTCGTGATGCAGAGCACGGGTACGAGACTTAAATGGGTGGTTGATTATGATTTCACTTTTACAGAAATCACTGTTTAAGGACTACAACAAACGGCTGGTAGGGACTACAACGTGCTTCTTCCTGGGTTGGTGACATCACAAACATTAAAATTTACATAAACCCCGCCCCTGAGAACACACAACAAAGGGGGCGTGGCCATGTTGGGCTGCTTTAGAGAAGAGGAAGAGTTGTTGTAGTCGAGTGTTGTTGACATGCCGTCATTTTACGCCGGACTGCTTCACAAACGAGGGTCAATTCAACACAAAAGATGAACATGACGGCACATGCTAGTGGATGAGTTGAATCAACTCCACAGCAACTACATACATTTATCCACTAACCATTCAGAAACGTCTAAAAGTTGTAACTTCTTCCTGAGTCTCTCCATCAGTGTCGACTCCAGTTTGAACAATGTAAGTTCGTCATTTTGGCTGCGTGAGATTGTCCAGCTTTGTTGTTGTTGAGCGACCGAAGCACGAGCTGTTAAAGCTCCGCCCTCTTCTGGAAAGGGGGCGGGGAGCAGCGGCTCGTTTGCATTTAAAGGGACACACACAAAAACGGCGTGTTTTTGCTCACACCCAAATAGGGGCAAATTTGACAAGCTATAATAAATGATCTGTGGGGTATTTTGAGCTGAAACTTCACAGACACATTCTGGAGACACCAGAGACTTATATTACATCTTGTGAAAGGGGCATTATAGGTCCTCTTTAAGAGACTTGTAGAAGCAAGCTAAACTAGCATGGTTGCTTCAGCAAATGTCTTTATCCCCCTTTTGTTAACGCTATCAGGTAAGTTTAGCATAGGGTTTAGTGTAGGTGATATGTTTTTTTCAAATGCAATTAAAGAGCATTAGCGCAACTCACCGGAGATTTCATTTCTGAAATGCTGCGAACAACTAATATAATAAATAGATAAGCGCTCATCTGTTTTGGATAAAACTTAATGTGCTTTTAGCGCCACTCACTGGACATTTCACTTTGAAAGCGTCACGAAACGTGCAAGAAGCAGCATAATATTACTTAGCAGAAATGTTGCTACAGGCACATCTTCCCATTGAGAAAGAGCTGGTTAGTACATAGTTGTTAAACACACCAAAAGTTGGACCGTATTCCCTGTCTGTCTCCACCCAGATGCTCCTGCGGTCACAGCCAGCACTCCTCTGTTAGCACACACAGCTGTGAGGGGTTGGTGGTGTGTGTGAATGCACAACCATCAGTGTGTGCATGATTGCTGCTCCTTATTCCCACTGAGTCCAATGACCCACACACACTCTCTCTCTGTCTGCATCACATCAGGGCACTGCACTGTTTCCAGACTAAGAGCTCTCAGGATACCTGTTAAAGTCTGACTCTTTGTTTTAATGATTTGTGGGTTCACTGCTTCACTGTCATGTTGTTTCAGAGCTGCTGGACTGTGAACATGTCTCGAAGTGTGTCCTCAGCAGGTTTTGTGGCTAATATTGGCAGAATGTTGGACTTCTGCTGTGTGTCTGATAAATGCTCAAATACTCTCCACAGTCACACTCACACAGCAGATCCACTTTCATGTGTTTCATGAATATAAACTTCAAGCAAACCCAGGTCATTTTGTCTTGTGCATGTATGCATTCATAGGAAAGAAAATGTTATTCATCAGCAATAATTGACCCGTCATATTATCTAATGGACTTGAGCTGACATGAACTAACAATGAGCAGTTGAATGTTATAACTAACGTTAACAAATATTAGTATTGCACATTGCTTGTTAATGTTAGTTAATGCATGAACTAACATTACCTAATGAGATCTTATTGTAAAGTGTCTCTTTAAGAGGTTGATGTTAGTGAATGTTTGCTGTGCTGATTAGGGATGATTGAGCAGCTGTCATCATGTGCTTGTGTGTGTGTTGACTGATGTTTGTTTAGCGCTGCTCTTGGCTGTGGTTTAACAGCGTTTATTAAATGAGTTAACCCAGCTGCGCGTGTTTATGTGCTGCGAGCCACAGGAAACACATGAACAAACACCATCCTGATGGACATCAAACGTGAGTCTCAGATCATAATGTGCACAGCTCTTCAACAAACACAAACATCATTGTTCATCTGAATGTTAGTGCAATAATTCTATTTGTTACAGATGGTTTCTATTAAAGTGGACCTATAATGCCTCTTTCACAAGATGTAATATAAGTCTCTGGTGTCTCCAGAATGTGTGTGTGAAGTTTCAGCTCAAAATACCCCACAGATCATTTATTATAGCTTGTCAAATTTGCCCCTATTTGGGTGTGAGCAAAAACACGCCGTTTTTGTGTGTGTCCCTTTAAATGCAAATGAGCTGCTGCTCCCCGCCCCCTTTCCAGAAGAGGGCGGAGCTTTAACAGCTCGCACTTCGGTTGCTCAACAACAACAAAGCTGGACAATCTCACGCAGCCAAAATGACGAACTTACATTGTTCAAACCGGAGT
Source organism: Elopichthys bambusa (assembly GCA_037101425.1). Classification (NCBI taxonomy): domain Eukaryota; kingdom Metazoa; phylum Chordata; class Actinopteri; order Cypriniformes; family Xenocyprididae; genus Elopichthys; species Elopichthys bambusa. Next base: position 636,717 of record CM074444.1, read on the forward strand.
CGACACTGATGGAGAGACTCAGGAAGAAGTTACAACTTTTAGACGTTTCTGAATGGTTAGTGGATAAATGTATGTAGTTGCTGTGGAGTTGATTCAACTCATCCACTAGCATGTGCCGTCATGTTAATCTTTTGTGTTGAATTGACCCTCGTTTGTGAAGCAGTCCGGCGTAAAATGACGGCATGTCAACAACACTCGACTACAACAACTCTTCCTCTTCTCTAAAGCAGCCCAACATGGCCCCGCCCCCTTTGTCGAGTGTTTTCGGGGAGCGGGGTTTATGTAAATTTTAGAGTTAGTGATGTCACTAACCCAGGAAGAAGCTCGTTGTAGTCCCTACCAGCCGTTTAAAAAGCGATTTCTGTAAAAGAAAATATCTCTCTTTGCATTGAACTTTGAGTGTCGTAACTTCACAGATGTTGTTTATGATCAAACAGCAACATTACACACTAACTAAAGTTATGAAAAGTTAAATCATAATCAAGGACACCTTTAAATATCATTAGTCAACTGTATTAGCAATTAAACTGAAAATGGGATAAAAACGTTCATTTGCATTATGGTTGCGTGATCAATAGCAGACGCTTTTATCTAAAGCAACAAGAGTGAAAGTGCAGAATATTTGCAGTTTAATTTTACATGGACCGTCTTTAGTAGATTGAAGGCCAGATGTTTAATCACACTAGATTAATAGAGCCAGCTGCAGTAGTGGTCTTGAAATGACAAGAACCTGAAGACAGCAAGGGTTGGATTTCCCTGGTGATATAAAGTGTGAACCTGTAAAAAGCATTGAAGTTTCTGTTATTTAATTTTATATTTTTTCATTCAGAGTCAGGTGAGTATGAAGGCTGAATGACAGAGAACTGGAGGAAGAAGTGGTCAGAGAAATGTAGGGGAAGGACAAGATGGTTGTCAGCGATAAAGTTACGTCTTAGTATGAGGTCTACCTGTGTGTTGAAAACTAGACCAGAAGAGCTTAGCAGTGTTCAAAGAAGTTTCTGATTTAACTTGGTGGATGAATGATGACACCTGAGTGAACTTGAGCAGTATGATAACACATCACTCAGATTTTGCTGTAGGGTATGTTCCTCAGATACTCACAGTCTAACATGAACACTATACAGGGTACAACACAAGTGACAAAAGCGAGTGCAATACAGCTAAATAAAAGTGGCTTCATAAGAAACTGAATGTTCATCTGACTCTTGCTGATGTAAGTGAATGGCCAAAGTGTACGGAGTATTCAAACTCAAATATATAAGGGGAACAAAATCAGTGTCTTCATGATTTTGTAACAGATGTCAGTTTCATTGAGAGCTGGAGATTCAGTGACACAATGACAATGAAAGCAGGTTATGTGACTTATGTGACCCAGCTGACTTTCAGGGTATGTAAACTTACTCTCTGAACATAACCAGCTCCAGAGCAGCTCGTGTTAGTTATTTTCAACCCATACTCTGGGTTGGCTGAACTTACTCACGGACGCGTTTGTGGAACCAGCATACCTCGAGTCAACCATCAACCGAGAGTATGTTTGATGGGAAGATAACCTTGCTTTCTGGAACACCCCGCTCTACTGTTTGTTTGTTTGTTTGTCACTAATATGCAAGGGGTAAAAACTGAATTACTCAAATGACATTGTCAATAAAATAATGTAAAATACAGATGACAGTTAAGAAATATGGCTGGTAAATATTTTCGGTGTTTGTGGTTCACCGTTGTCCTATTGGATCTGTTCTGACTCCACAGATCCATCGCAAACACACTCAAGAGTTCCTCGTGTCAAAACTAAATGTAAATCAGAATCATATTTGTATTTCTTCATCTCTGACCCTCTCTCTACATGTGCAGCTGGCTGATGTCCAGTTTAATATCGTACAGCCAGAGTCTCTCACACACACACACGTCTTCCTCCATCTCTCTCACCTTCGGTGTGTTACACACACACACACACATATTGCTAGTGTAGTTTCCTCTCTAATCAATGCAGTCTGCTTGGAGTTGCAAAACCCAAAATGAATATAGATTTGCTGTCCTCTTGCACACTAAATTATGCAAAGCATTGTGTTTTATTTCCTGGGTCTTTTGGCAGCTTGTGTGAGTGAAGAACGCAGCAGCACCGGTCTGAAGAGAGCGCTGGATCTGACCTTATGTCTATTAACACACCGGCTCATTATAAGATTGTCAAACTGACAATGGCATGTGAATCTGTTTCAAACCCTGGACTGGCTCAGTTCTTTGAAATTTTCTACATACGCAGCAACTCTGTTAACACTCACTCTCACACACCATGAAGTCGTGTGTAGTGTTTGAGCGCAGTTTGACATTAGCGTAATGCTAAGCTAATGACATCATACGTCCATAAGCTTTAAATAAAATATGTTTCATGACTTGGTTAAACTGGAAGGAAAACTGGTTTGACTTGCTGAATCTTACTGGTTTAATCAGTATTGCCAAATTGGACTGATTTTGATGGCTGATTTAGATACCACTAACAGTCTACTAATCCTCAACTAAGAGTCAGGTGACATGTAGGTGCAGCGTTACTTATAGTCAACATAATGTCTAAAGAGGACCATCAAAATAAAGTGTGGGGTCCTGTTCAAAGGACCGGTGAGCTACAACAACATGATCCCCAACTTTTGACTGGTGGAACTGGAATTGGAACTGCTATGCTGTCATTCCTTTAGTGTTCCCAAATAAAGTGTAGCAATCCACACAGAATGATTTATATGAATGGACACCTGTTTACAGGTTTAAGATGAGGACCCACATATTGAGTATTTGAAGTGATGGCGTCTCGCTCGGGCAGTGTGTTGTGGGGATTGGAGCAGTTGACGTTGGCAGAAAATGGGCAACACATTGGCACAGAGACAGATGCTGCTTCACAGATACACAAACCAATAAACCCACCAACCCACAGCTGTCCACACCGAACACAGCCGCATTCCCTGTGAAACATTTGGTAACGCTTTAGATTACAGCCCGGAAAGTACTGCGTAATTACAACGAATTTACAGCGTAACTTTCGATAATTATAGTGTACGTGTAAGTATAGGGGGACAATATGTAAAGTGTTGGGAATAAAGGGGGAACAACCAGGAAAATAACACATTATTTATACTGTAAGTATTTTAAAACTAAGGGGTACTTATACTATTATAATCTTACGTTTGGGAGCAATTTAGCGAGAAAGTGCACTGATTAAGTTGTTTCAAGGCAAGTAGAAAGAACTAGTGCAATCTTTGTTTCATGTAGTTACATTCTGATATCTGATATCACTGACTCTGAAACCTTTATTTGAAAAACAACTAAAACAGACTTAAAGTTACAACACTTCTTATTCGTTTCTCTTGCTTGGCTTCCTCCTCCTCTTGTTCCTCTTCTTCTTCTTCTTTCTTTCCACTGAAGAATCTTAAGAGGGAATCACATGTCATTTGCTATTCTGTATTAAAAGAAAATCACCGTTTACTCATCTTTTACCCTCATGCCATCTTTCCTTCTTCAGATGAACACAAACAAAGGTTTTTAGAAAAATAATCTGGGAACGCTTTATAATGCGAGCTCATGTGTTCCTAAAAGTCGAAGCATCAAACGGTGCATACAGCAATAACTACAGTAATCCACACGACCCCAATGGATGAACATCTGAAGTGAAACGATACGTATTTGTAAGAAAAATACCACATATTTTAACATTTTAAACTTTCAACCAACGGTCACCTGCGCGTGCATGAGAGAAGAGGTCATGCTTGACGTAACTTGAAGCGTGACATAAGCGTGCCGAGAAACTCACGTCGGATGTCGGAAGTTTTTTTTAATTTATTTTTTATTATTATTAACGCTCACAACAAAATACACAGAATAACAGATAATGATAATGAGAAACAAACAAGACAGAAGAACAGAGAAGGCAGTTCTCGCGCGAGTTTCACATGAACGTCATGAAAGCGTCACGTTGCTCACTATAATATGCTTCGTCGAACGCAAAGTCGACTCTCACGCAGGCGCTGGTGACAGTTAGCGAAAAGATGAATAGCCTGAACCATGAGAACATTTTCTTTTAATGGGATTCCTTCTTAAGATTCATCGGAGGAGGAAGCCAAGAGAAACAACAACAACAACAACAACAAAGGGACAAAACGTGTTACTTTCTGTCAGGACTTTAGAATTTGAAATGAAAACTTGATTTTAAAAAAAGTGTTGTAGACCTGTTTTGAATTAAGTTGTTTTTCAAATAAAGGTTTCGGAGTCAGTGATATCAGATTGTTTGCGTGTTTTTTTTTTATTACTTACCCTGTAACTACGTGAAAACAAAAGTATGTGTTAAAAAAGACGGCATTAGTTCTTTCTACTTGCCTTGAAACAACTTAATCAGTGCACTTTCTCGCTAAATTGCTCCCAAACGTAAGTCTATCATAATAGTATAAGTCCCCCTTAGTTCTAAAATACTTACAGTATAAATAATGTGTTATTTTCCTGGTTGTTCCCCCTTTATTCCCAACACTTTACATATTGTCCCCCTATACTTACACGTACTTACACGTACACTATAATTACTGAAAGTTACACTGTAAATTCGTTGTAATTACACAGCACTTTCCGGGTGTCACAGTTCCCTGCGCTCCCGGACTCCATTTCCCATGATCCTCCTGTTTCCACACCTGCACTCACTTCCTCGTCTTCTCCCCATCAGCACTCATCACCTGCACCTGGACCTCATCATCTGCACACCCTTTATAATGGACTCACTCCTGGTCTGTTCTTATTGTTGTGTAAAACGTGCTTTTGGTTGTTTCGTTCTCCTTCATTCATTAAAGATATCCTATTTTGTGGAAGTCCGTGCATGCCTCATCCCTTCAGCAACCAGACCGTAACAACTGTAATCTAAAGCGTTAGCAAACATTTCACTGACACAAAAAAGCAGATTTCACCTGTTATTTTCATTGTAAGATCTTATTAACATTCAGTTAACTGATACAGGATGATATATGTAGAGAGACCTGGTCAGGTTCATGTGTGATAGTCCAGGACAAAATCCTGCACTGAAATATAGTTTAACAAGACAGAGAAAGTTGATGATCAGCGTCATGGTCCCCACAAAGCCTGATTGGATTGGTTTGGTCAGCTTGAAACTAATCCTGTAACCCTGAGTTTGTTCAGCTGGCTTCATGGTACAGGCCTTCGGTCTGGATTACAGTGGTGGATTGATGCTGTACAAAATCTGCTGTATTAAATCCCACAGACTGGAGAGTTGTGTCATGCAAATTGTGTTCAGTGCTAAATTTCTGATTGTGTTTGTGTTCTTCACTGATTTGCATTAATAATTCTTTAAATAAACAGTTTGTTGTTAGTGAATTCACCTTTCTATGTGTGTTTTCTCTTGTCTGTCTCTCTCAGGAGGAGCTCAAGACATTCCAGAGGGTAAAGTGTCTGAACAACGGAGGATACCAACTGCAAAAGTGAGTTGATACTGTCAAACTCCCAGGGCCGGGATTCATTTGCTGGAAATTTATCAAATAAAAAGGGCAAAAGTAGACAAAATCCATTCTAAAAATAACTTAAAAAAACAACCCAGAGAATAAATTCTCAACAATATGCAAAAGACATAACTTGTGATTAGGATGACAAAGACCAAATGAAACAAGAAGAGCTTTTGATATTATCTATGCATTATATACTACATGTGCATGCAAGAGCTCCCTCTAGTGTTCAGGGGTGGCTGTAGGCTCAAACGTTACAGACCACTAAAAGAACAGAGCTACTTCATTGCGTTATGTGAGGAAGCAGTGGTCTTTATAAAAGAAGCATTCCAGAAGTAGAAATTGCATTTATATTGTCATTTATCTATATTCTGGGGGCTCTATATTCTAGTTCAGCGTGAGTTTAAGGCGGCTGAATGTTTTAGAATACAAACCTGATTCTGTACACACTGAACACATTATGAATAAAAAAGGAATGCAATGATGTGTAAGTTTCAAATTTCAATATTTTATTCAGAATACAACATGGATGACATATCAAATGTTTAAACTGAGAAAATGTATCATTTTAAGGGAAAAAATAAGTTGATTTTAAATTTCATGGCATCAACACATCTCAAAAAAGTTGGGACAAGGCCATGTTGACCACTGTGTGGCATCCCCTCTTCTTTTTATAACAGTCTGCAAACATCTGGGGACTGAGGAGACAAGTTGCTCAAGTTTAGGAATAGGAATGTTGTCCCATTCTTGTCTAATACAGGCTTCTAGTTGCTCGACTGTCTTAGGTCTTCTTTGACTTCTTTCTGTGAGTGAAAGATCTGGACTGCAGGCTGGCCATTTCAGTACCCGGATCCTTCTTCTACGCAGCCATGATGTTGTAATTGATGCACTATGTGGTCTGGCATTGTCATGTTGGAAAATGCAAGGTCTTCCCTGAAAGAGACGACGTCTGGATGGGAGCAGATGTTGTTCTAGAACTTGGATATACCTTTCAGCATTGATGGTGCCTTTCCAGATGTGTAAGCTGCCCATGCCACACGCACTCATGCAACCCCATACCATCAGAGATGCAGGCTTCTGAACTGAGCGCTGATAACAACTTGGGTTGTCCTTGTCCTCTTTAGTCCGGATGACATGGCGTCCCAGTTTTCCAAAAAGAAATTTTGATTCGTCTGACCACAGAACAGTTTTCCACCATTTTAAATGAGCCTTGGCCCAGAGAAAACGCCTGCGCTTCTGGATCATGTTTAGATATGGCTTCTTTTTTGAACTATAGAGTTTTAGCCGGCAACGGCGAATGGCACGGTGGATTGTGTTCACGACAATGTTTTCTGGAAGTATTTCTGAGCCCATGTTGTGATTTCCATTACAGTAGCATTCCTGTATGTGATGCAGTGCCGTCTAAGGGCCCGAAGATCACGGTCATCCAGTATGGTTTTCCGGCCTTCACCCTTACGCACAGAGATTGTTCCAGATTCTCTGAATCTTTGGATGATATTATGCACTGTAGATGATGATAACTTCAAACTCTTTGCAATTTTTCTCTGAGAAACTCCTTTCTGATATTGCTCCACTATTTTCCTCCGCAGCATTGGGGGAATTGGTGATCCTCTGCCCATCTTGACTTCTGAGAGACACTGCCACTCTGAGAGGCTCTTTTTATACCCAATCATGTTGCCAATTGACCTGATAAGATGCAAAGCTGTTCCTTATATGTACATTTAACTTTTCCGGCCTCTTATTGCTACCTGTCCCAACTTTTTTGGAATGTGTAGCTCTCATGAAATCCAAAATGAGCCAATATTTGGCATGACATTTCAAAATGTCTCACTTTCAACATTTGATATGTTATCTATAGTCTATTGTGAATAAAATATAAGTTTATGAGATTTGTAAATTATTGCATTCCTTTTTTATTTACAATTTGTACAGTTGTCCCAACTTTTTTGGAATCGGGTTTGTATTATTCTAGACGTGTCATGCAGCCGACAGATATCAGATTAATTATATCTTTTCAACTGAAAATATTCACAAACTATATCATGAATATTCTGATTGTAAAATATGTGGAAGTGAATGTGTTTTGTCGCGCAATGAGTTTGCACCGCAATTCAGAGCTGTCGGATTTAGGACATTTTCCCCGAAATACATAGAAGTATGTGGCTGGTGAACTGGGAGTAATAAAGTAAACACTTTGTCAAATTATATAATTGAAAGGGTTATTATTGCAGCTGCCATAGACATCAGTGTATGGAATTTGATTTTAACAAACTATAAATGTCTTTTTATATAACCTAGTACTTCATTTGAATGTGTATTTAAATGTCTGAAACCTAAAATAAACCTGTCTGTCTAAAGCACATTTGAATTTAGCAGTGAATCTTAGCATTTTATTCTTTGCCATTATCCTATAGGTGTGTTACAACTTCAGAATTATATTCGTATAGACTGTCAGCAGTGATAAGGTATAGCTAAGAGCGGTCCAACTTTACGAACGAATGCCTTACAGAAGGTATACTTAATTAAGAACGTTTTGGGAAACACGTATTAACGTTAAGGTACAGCTTAAGGTATAATTTAAGAACGACGTAGAGTTAAGAAGGTTTGGGGAAATCCAGCCCTGATCTTGTAGTATCTCCCTCACTGAAGTGAACAACATTTATCTCAAAGGGAGATGTATCACAAACCAGCTTCCTAACAGGTGATCCCAGCAGTTTGATCCATCACTGGGATGTGAGGCATGATGCAGACCTGTGTTTTTGTATTTTAATTCACCAAAGTCAGCAATACAACAGATCATTAGCATTAGTAGTGCTCATTTCAGTAAATGAAGAGAATTGTTAAGCTCTTAGATGCTAATTAATACCCGGTGGCAACCACCAAAGACTGTCGAAACAGAGCAATTAAGTGATGTCTGTTTTAGGAAGATCTAGAGACACACACCACTCATAGACTCTCATTACAAACTTGAACAGTATTTAAACTCTTTTTGTTATACTGGTTCACATCCTGACAGCAATCAATAATAGAAGTGCTCTAAATATTAAAACATCTTCTGTGGAAGTCTCAGGATCAATAAAAAGTGCATTCAGTAAGGTTATGCAGAGTTGTAGACAGACGTCAGTCACCGAGTGCCACAAACAAACAGCAGCATCTTTCACAGTTCACGGTATTTAAAAAAAAAAAACATCTGTCGCATGTCATTATGTGTGAGTTGTCTCGCGTTATATGTTTCGCGCTTCAGAACTTCCTTTAAGGGAACATAGTGGGTGTTTCCTCGCTCCTCCGTCTTCCAGCCTGTGACCTGGAAGCCGATCAAAGAAAGCCATCTTGAAGGACATCTCAAATCTCGAATTGCACTGTGAGGAGTCATGAGCGAGGAGGTGTATCCTATGCGGAAGTCGAGAAACCTGACGCACATAGAAATTCTCCTCCCCCTTCAAATCTGTCATAATCATTTAAATGTATGCTTTTCTTTCGCAGTTTAAATAAATCTCACATATTTCATCAAGGCATCTGGCTTTATTATTATTTATCATGAACCAAACTTCAGCAACATAGTTATATGAGTGAACCGTCTTTATATATCTAAAATCTTTGCTATAGGTCAGTGATTGACTGTTATTAGACTATTATAACCACACAAAGAACTGTATGAACATATTCATGGACTTTTACTGTTTAGTACAGTAAAAATTGCATGAATCCTGCAATAGTTGTTTTCCTTTCATGTTTTGTGTGCTGTATGTGTGTTCATTGCTTTGAGAACTGAAAAGCATGATTATGTTGTGTGCGCGCGTTTGTGTGTTTCAGCCACCAGATGGCGACAGACGTGGAGAATAACATCACAGTGAACACACATCCACTGGAGACCACAGTGCTGATGTGAGTCAATATCACCATACCATCCTTACCTACTGCTGATTATCACTGTTGTGTTGTCATTCATCTGCAGTTGGAGATATCACTTTGCCGTGGGTAATAATCAGCATCACATTGTCATCTGTGTTTATATGTTAATGTATTTTCCATTGTCATAGGTAATGATGGATTTTGCAGTGTCATTGGTGATTTTTGCTATCACTTCACTATCAGTAATTATGATGGTTTTCCTTTGTTAATAGTAATTGCTTTTGCAATCAGTTCATTATTGCTATTGTATCATTAATAGTTTTCTGTATTTCATTATTATCTGTGTATTATCATTACCTCATGTAAATAACTCACTCTCAACTCTCAGAATCCAGCATGACTGGCGGGACTTCCTGCAGACACAGGATATCCTGGAGAAGAGAAGCCCCTCCCCTCCCTCTCTGTCCTCAGACAAGATGAGCACGTCCATCAGCATGGCCACCCTATCAGACGGCAGCACCCCCGTAAGCCCCTCCCTCATTCCCTCTTCTAAAGGCTGACTGTGTATATTATAAATGCCCAGTCATGTTTCTGAGAACCAGTTATTGAAGATCTTAAGAAGCTCATCAGAGACCGGTGTGTTGAACGGTTGATTCATTGGGTAGATTGGGTGATGCAGGAGTTTTAGGTGTTTGTGTGTCCTTTTAGTTCAGATTGGTGCTTTGGTCTGGAGTTTGTGAAGAGTAACGTTTTTCAGTGTATTTACACATTCATAGCATGTATCGCATGTTCTGGCTTTTTGAATCTTGATGACATTCTACACACTGTCAGGAACTATCCCTGGTATTATCTGGTCGCCTTTTGGCTTGCTTAGTCGGGGACACTTGATATTCAAGTGTTTTGTTCTGCCTGCATTGAAACCATTGTAAGTTATATACCAGTTATCACTGTAAAGCTGCTTTGACACAATCTGCACTCAAACATGTTCTAAGGGCAGAAAGGAAAATGATTGGTTTACAGGTTTAACCAATGAAATTAAAGCAGAGGCGGGATCAATTTTTTTATTTTTTTATTTGGCGGGATTCTATAGATACCTTATCAACTGTTGATAGAAGATTGCAGGTTTTGTAAGCTAAGTGAATTTACAATATATTTTATTAAAATTCTGAGGTAAACAGCCTCTAAAGTATACTAAGATAACTGGGGAACACTGAAAATGCACAGAACTAACTGAATCATCGTCTAATATCGGATCATTTGTATTTTGATTAGACTGCTAGCTCCACTGCACCTAAGCTGCTAATGGGCTAAATGGGGTTAAACATGATTTTCCAATACTACCCAGCTGTCTGTAAAGCCGATATAACACAGAACCGAAAAAAAATTCATATTGATGTTATTTGTGGTCTACTATGCTGCTCTTAAAGCAGGAGTTACACCGTGTGTACACCAGACGTGATCTTTTATCAATAGCTAAAAGCGGTCTACACTGAACGCAACTAGACGGCCGTTGCGAAGCACGTGGACAGAAAGAGAATGGGGAATCTGTTAACGGTCTGGAATTTGAGTCGCTGCTCTCAGGGCTGCGGTAATAGATTCATTTTACTGTGTTATTTTTAGTGTACTATATGCTGCTCTCAGGGCTGCGGTAATAGATTCATTTTACTGTGTTATTTTAGTGTACTATATGCTGCTCTCAGGGCTGCGTACTCAATAGATTCATTTTACTGTGTTATTTTAGTGTACTATATGCTGCTCTCAGGGCTGCGGTAATAGATTCATTTTACTGTGTTATTTTTAGTGTACTATATGCTGCTCTCAGGGCTGCATACTCAATAGATTCATTTTACTGTGTTATTTTAGTGTACTATATGCTGCTTTCAGGGCTGCGTACTCAATAGATTCATTTTACTGTGTTATTTGAGTGTACTATATGCTGCTCTCAGGGCTGCATACTCAATAGATTCATTTTACTGTGTTATTTTAGTGTACTATATGCTGCTCTCAGGGCTGCATACTCAATAGATTAATTTTACTGTGTTATTTTAGTGTACTATATGCTGCTCTCAGGGCTGCGTACTCAATAGATTCATTTTACTGTGTTATTTTAGTGTACTATATGCTGCTCTCAGGGCTGCGTACTCAATAGATTCATTTTACTGTGTTATTTTAGTGTACTATATGCTGCTCTCAGGGCTGCGGTAATAGATTCATTTTACTGTGTTATTTTTAGTGTACTATATGCTGCTCTCAGGGCTGCGGTAATAGATTCATTTTACTGTGTTATTTTAGTGTACTATATGCTGCTCTCAGGGCTGCGTACTCAATAGATTCATTTTACTGTGTTATTTTAGTGTACTATATGCTGCTCTCAGGGCTGCGTACTCAATAGATTCATTTTACTGTGTTATTTTAGTGTACTGTATGCTGCTCTCAGGGCTGCGGTAATAGATTCATTTTACTGTGTTATTTTTAGTGTACTATATGCTGCTCTCAGGGCTGCGGTAATAGATTCATTTTACTGTGTTATTTTTAGTGTACTATATGCTGCTCTCAGGGCTGCGGTAATAGATTCATTTTACTGTGTTATTTTAGTGTACTATATGCTGCTCTCAGGGCTGCGGTAATAGATTCATTTTACTGTGTTATTTTTAGTGTACTATATGCTGCTCTCAGGGCTGCATACTCAATAGATTCATTTTACTGTGTTATTTTAGTGTACTATATGCTGCTCTCAGGGCTGCATACTCAATAGATTCATTTTACTGTGTTATTTTTAGTGTACTATATGCTGCTCTCAGGGCTGCGTACTCAATAGATTCATTTTACTGTGTTATTTTAGTGTACTATATGCTGCTCTCAGGGCTGCGTACTCAATAGATTCATTTTACTGTGTTATTTTAGTGTACTATATGCTGCTCTCAGGGCTGCGGTACTCAATAGATTCATTTTACTCTGTTATTTTTAGTGTACTATATGCTGCTCTCAGGGCTGCGTACTCAATAGATTCATTTTACTGTTATTTTTAGTGTACTATATGCTGCTCTCAGGGCTGCGGTACTCAATAGATTAATTTTACTGTGTTATTTTAGTGTACTATATGCTGCTCTCAGGGCTGCATACTCAATAGATTCATTTTACTGTGTTATTTTAGTGTACTATATGCTGCTCTCAGGGCTGCGTACTCCATAGATTCATTTTACTGTGTTATTTTTAGTGTACTATATGCTGCTCTCAGGGCTGCATACTCAATAGATTCATTTTACTGTGTTATTTTTAGTGTACTATATGCTGCTCTCAGGGCTGCGTACTCAATAGATTCATTTTACTGTTATTTTTAGTGTACTATATGCTGCTCTCAGGGCTGCGTACTCAATAGATTCATTTTACTGTGTTATTTTAGTGTACTATATGCTGCTCTCAGGGCTGCAGTACTCAATAGATTAATTTTACTGTGTTATTTTAGTGTACTATATGCTGCTCTCAGGGCTGCATACTCAATAGATTAATTTTACTGTGTTATTTTTAGTGTACTATATGCTGCTCTCAGGGCTGCGTACTCCATAGATTCATTTTACTGTGTTATTTTTAGTGTACTATATGCTGCTCTCAGGGCTGCGGTACTCAATAGATTCATTTTACTGTGTTATTTTTAGTGTACTATATGCTGCTCTCAGGGCTGCGGTACTCAATAGATTCATTTTACTGTGTTATTTTAGTGTACTATATGCTGCTCTCAGGGCTGCATACTCAATAGATTCATTTTACTGTGTTATTTTTAGTGTACTATATGCTGCTCTCAGGGCTTCATACTCAATAGATTCATTTTACTGTGTTATTCTTAGTGTACTATATGCTGCTCTCAGGGCTGCGTACTCAATAGATTCATTTTACTGTTATTTTTAGTGTACTATATGCTGCTCTCAGGGCTGCGGTACTCAATAGATTAATTTTACTGTGTTATTTTAGTGTACTATATGCTGCTCTCAGGGCTGCGTACTCAATAGATTCATTTTACTGTTATTTTTAGTGTACTATATGCTGCTCTCAGGGCTGCGGTACTCAATAGATTCATTTTACTGTGTTATTTTAGTGTACTATATGCTGCTCTCAGGGCTGCGTACTCCATAGATTCATTTTACTGTGTTATTTTTAGTGTACTATATGCTGCTCTCAGGGCTGCGTACTCAATAGATTCATTTTACTGTTATTTTTAGTGTACTATATGCTGCTCTCAGGGCTGCATACTCAATAGATTCATTTTACTGTGTTATTTTAGTGTACTATATGCTGCTCTCAGGGCTGCATACTCAATAGATTCATTTTACTGTGTTATTTTTAGTGTACTATATGCTGCTCTCAGGGCTGCGTACTCCATAGATTCATTTTACTGTGTTATTTTTAGTGTACTATATGCTGCTCTCAGGGCTGCGTACTCAATAGATTCATTTTACTGTTATTTTTAGTGTACTATATGCTGCTCTCAGGGCTGCATACTCAATAGATTCATTTTACTGTGTTATTTTTAGTGTACTATATGCTGCTCTCAGGGCTGTATACTCAATAGATTCATTTTACTGTGTTATTTTAGTGTACTATATGCTGCTCTCAGGGCTGCAGTACTCAATAGATTCATTTTACTGTGTTATTTTTAGTGTACTATATGCTGCTCTCAGGGCTGCATACTCAATAGATTCATTTTACTGTGTTATTTTAGTGTACTATATGCTGCTCTCAGGGCTGCAGTACTCAATAGATTAATTTTACTGTGTTATTTTTAGTGTACTATATGCTGCTCTCAGGGCTGCGTACTCAATAGATTCATTTTACTGTGTCATTTTTAGTGTACTATATGCTGCTCTCAGGGCTGCATACTCAATAGATTCATTTTACTGTGTTATTTTAGTGTACTATATGCTGCTCTCAGGGCTGCGTACTCAATAGAATCATTTTACTGTGTTATTTTAGTGTACTATATGCTGCTCTCAGGGCTGCGTACTCAATAGAATCATTTTACTGTGTTATTTTAGTGTACTATATGCTGCTCTCAGGGCTTCATACTCAATAGATTCATTTTACTGTGTTATTTTAGTGTACTATTTGCTGCTCTCAGGGCTGCAGTACTCAACAGTGTCATTTTATTGTGTTATTTTAGTGTACTATATGCTGCTCTCAGGGCTGCGTACTCAATAGATTCATTTTACTGTGTTATTTTAGTGTACTATATGCTGCTCTCAGGGCTGCGTACTCAATAGATTCATTTTACTGTGTTATTTTAGTGTACTATATGCTGCTCTCAGGGCTGCATACTCAATAGATTAATTTTACTGTGTTATTTTAGTGTACTATATGCTGCTCTCAGGGCTGCGTACTCAATAGATTCATTTTACTGTGTTATTTTTAGTGTACTATATGCTGCTCTCAGGGCTGCATACTCAATAGATTCATTTTACTGTGTTATTTTTAGTGTACTATATGCTGCTCTCAGGGCTGCGTACTCCATAGATTCATTTTACTGTGTTATTTTTAGTGTACTATATGCTGCTCTCAGGGCTGCGTACTCAATAGATTCATTTTACTGTTATTTTTAGTGTACTATATGCTGCTCTCAGGGCTGCATACTCAATAGATTCATTTTACTGTGTTATTTTAGTGTACTATATGCTGCTCTCAGGGCTGCATACTCAATAGATTCATTTTACTGTGTTATTTTTAGTGTACTATATGCTGCTCTCAGGGCTGCGTACTCCATAGATTCATTTTACTGTGTTATTTTTAGTGTACTATATGCTGCTCTCAGGGCTGCGTACTCAATAGATTCATTTTACTGTGTCATTTTTAGTGTACTATATGCTGCTCTCAGGGCTGCATACTCAATAGATTCATTTTACTGTGTTATTTTAGTGTACTATATGCTGCTCTCAGGGCTGCGTACTCAATAGAATCATTTTACTGTGTTATTTTAGTGTACTATATGCTGCTCTCAGGGCTGCGTACTCAATAGAATCATTTTACTGTGTTATTTTAGTGTACTATATGCTGCTCTCAGGGCTTCATACTCAATAGATTCATTTTACTGTGTTATTTTAGTGTACTATTTGCTGCTCTCAGGGCTGCAGTACTCAACAGTGTCATTTTATTGTGTTATTTTAGTGTACTATATGCTGCTCTCAGGGCTGCGTACTCAATAGATTCATTTTACTGTGTTATTTTAGTGTACTATATGCTGCTCTCAGGGCTGCGTACTCAATAGATTCATTTTACTGTGTTATTTTAGTGTACTATATGCTGCTCTCAGGGCTGCATACTCAATAGATTAATTTTACTGTGTTATTTTAGTGTACTATATGCTGCTCTCAGGGCTGCGTACTCAATAGATTCATTTTACTGTGTTATTTTTAGTGTACTATATGCTGCTCTCAGGGCTGCATACTCAATAGATTCATTTTACTGTGTTATTTTTAGTGTACTATATGCTGCTCTCAGGGCTGCGTACTCCATAGATTCATTTTACTGTGTTATTTTTAGTGTACTATATGCTGCTCTCAGGGCTGCGTACTCAATAGATTCATTTTACTGTTATTTTTAGTGTACTATATGCTGCTCTCAGGGCTGCATACTCAATAGATTCATTTTACTGTGTTATTTTAGTGTACTATATGCTGCTCTCAGGGCTGCAGTACTCAATAGATTAATTTTACTGTGTTATTTTTAGTGTACTATATGCTGCTCTCAGGGCTGCGTACTCAATAGATTCATTTTACTGTGTTATTTTTAGTGTACTATATGCTGCTCTCAGGGCTGCGTACTCAATAGATTCATTTTACTGTGTTATTTTAGTGTACTATATGCTGCTCTCAGGGCTGCGTACTCAATAGATTCATTTTACTGTGTTATTTTAGTGTACTATATGCTGCTCTCAGGGCTGCGTACTCAATAGATTCATTTTACTGTGTTATTTTAGTGTACTGTATGCTGCTCTCAGGGCTGCGTACTCAATAGATTCATTTTACTGTGTTATTTTAGTGTACTGTATGCTGCTCTCAGGGCTGCGTACTCAATAGATTCATTTTACTGTGTTATTTTAGTGTACTATATGCTGCTCTCAGGGCTGCGTACTCAATAGATTCATTTTACTGTGTTATTTTAGTGTACTATATGCTGCTCTCAGGGCTGCGTACTCAATAGATTAATTTTACTGTGTTATTTTAGTGTACTATATGCTGCTCTCAGGGCTGCGTACTCAATAGATTCATTTTACTGTGTTATTTTAGTGTACTATATGCTGCTCTCAGGGCTGCGTACTCAATAGATTCATTTTACTGTTATTTTTAGTGTACTATATGCTGCTCTCAGGGCTGCGTACTCAATAGATTCATTTTACTGTGTTATTTTAGTGTACTATATGCTGCTCTCAGGGCTGCGTACTCAATAGATTCATTTTACTGTGTTATTTTAGTGTACTATATGCTGCTCTCAGGGCTGCATACTCAATAGATTCATTTTACTGTGTTATTTTAGTGTACTATATGCTGCTCTCAGGGCTGCATACTCAATAGATTCATTTTACTGTTATTTTAGTGTACTATATGCTGCTCTCAAGGCTGCGTACTCAATAGATTCATTTTACTGTGTTATTTTAGTGTACTATATGCTGCTCTCAGGGCTGCGTACTCAATAGATTCATTTTACTGTGTTATTTTAGTGTACTGTATGCTGCTCTCAGGGCTGCATACTCAATAGATTCATTTTACTGTGTTATTTTAGTGTACTATATGCTGCTGTCAGGGCTGCGTACTCAATAGATTCATTTTACTGTGTTATTTTAGTGTACTATATGCTGCTCTCAGGGCTGCGTACTCAATAGATTCATTTTACTGTGTTATTTTAGTGTACTATATGCTGCTCTCAGGGCTGCATACTCAATAGATTCATTTTACTGTGTTATTTTAGTGTACTATATGCTGCTCTCAGGGCTGCGTACTCAATAGATTCATTTTACTGTTATTTTTAGTGTACTATATGCTGCTCTCAGGGCTGCGGTACTCAATAGATTCATTTTACTGTGTTATTTTTAGTGTACTATATGCTGCTCTCAGGGCTGCGTACTCAATAGATTCATTTTACTGTGTTATTTTAGTGTACTATATGCTGCTCTCAGGGCTGCATACTCAATAGATTCATTTTACTGTGTTATTTTAGTGTACTGTATGCTGCTCTCACGGCTGCGTACTCAATAGATTCATTTTACTGTGTTATTTTAGTGTACTGTATGCTGCTCTCAGGGCTGCGTACTCAATAGATTCATTTTACTGTGTTATTTTTAGTGTACTATATGCTGCTCTCAGGGCTGCGTACTCAATAGATTCATTTTACTGTTATTTTTAGTGTACTATATGCTGCTCTCAGGGCTGCGGTACTCAATAGATTCATTTTACTGTTATTTTTAGTGTACTATATGCTGCTCTCAGGGCTGCGTACTCAATAGATTCATTTTACTGTTATTTTTAGTGTACTATATGCTGCTCTCAGGGCTGCGTACTCAATAGATTCATTTTACTGTGTTATTTTAGTGTACTATATGCTGCTCTCAGGGCTGCGTACTCAATAGATTCATTTTACTGTGTTATTTTAGTGTACTGTATGCTGCTCTCAGGGCTGCGTACTCAATAGATTCATTTTACTGTGTTATTTTAGTGTACTGTATGCTGCTCTCAGGGCTGCGTACTCAATAGATTCATTTTACTGTGTTATTTTTAGTGTACTATATGCTGCTCTCAGGGCTGCATACTCAATAGATTAATTTTACTGTGTTATTTTTAGTGTACTATATGCTGCTCTCAGGGCTGCGTACTCAATAGATTAATTTTACTGTGTTATTTTTAGTGTACTATATGCTGCTCTCAGGGCTGCGTACTCAATAGATTCATTTTACTGTTATTTTTAGTGTACTATATGCTGCTCTCAGGGCTGCGGTACTCAATAGATTCATTTTACTGTTATTTTTAGTGTACTATATGCTGCTCTCAGGGCTGCGTACTCAATAGATTCATTTTACTGTTATTTTTAGTGTACTATATGCTGCTCTCAGGGCTGCGTACTCAATAGATTCATTTTACTGTGTTATTTTAGTGTACTATATGCTGCTCTCAGGGCTGCGTACTCAATAGATTCATTTTACTGTGTTATTTTAGTGTACTATATGCTGCTCTCAGGGCTGCGTACTCAATAGATTCATTTTACTGTGTTATTTTAGTGTACTGTATGCTGCTCTCAGGGCTGCGTACTCAATAGATTCATTTTACTGTGTTATTTTAGTGTACTGTATGCTGCTCTCAGGGCTGCGTACTCAATAGATTCATTTTACTGTGTTATTTTAGTGTACTATATGCTGCTCTCAGGGCTGCGTACTCAATAGATTCATTTTACTGTGTTTTTTTAGTGTACTATATGCTGCTCTCAGGGCTGCGTACTCAATAGATTAATTTTACTGTGTTATTTTAGTGTACTATATGCTGCTCTCAGGGCTGCGTACTCAATAGATTCATTTTACTGTGTTATTTTAGTGTACTATATGCTGCTCTCAGGGCTGCGTACTCAATAGATTCATTTTACTGTTATTTTTAGTGTACTATATGCTGCTCTCAGGGCTGCGTACTCAATAGATTCATTTTACTGTGTTATTTTAGTGTACTATATGCTGCTCTCAGGGCTGCGTACTCAATAGATTCATTTTACTGTGTTATTTTAGTGTACTATATGCTGCTCTCAGGGCTGCATACTCAATAGATTCATTTTACTGTGTTATTTTAGTGTACTATATGCTGCTCTCAGGGCTGCATACTCAATAGATTCATTTTACTGTTATTTTAGTGTACTATATGCTGCTCTCAAGGCTGCGTACTCAATAGATTCATTTTACTGTGTTATTTTAGTGTACTATATGCTGCTCTCAGGGCTGCGTACTCAATAGATTCATTTTACTGTGTTATTTTAGTGTACTGTATGCTGCTCTCAGGGCTGCGTACTCAATAGATTCATTTTACTGTGTTATTTTAGTGTACTGTATGCTGCTCTCAGGGCTGCGTACTCAATAGATTCATTTTACTGTGTTATTTTAGTGTACTGTATGCTGCTCTCAGGGCTGCGTACTCAATAGATTCATTTTACTGTGTTATTTTAGTGTACTATATGCTGCTCTCAGGGCTGCGGTACTCAATAGATTCATTTTACTGTGTTATTTTAGTGTACTATATGCTGCTCTCAGGGCTGCATACTCAATAGATTCATTTTACTGTGTTATTTTAGTGTACTATATGCTGCTGTCAGGGCTGCGTACTCAATAGATTCATTTTACTGTGTTATTTTAGTGTACTATATGCTGCTCTCAGGGCTGCGTACTCAATAGATTCATTTTACTGTGTTATTTTAGTGTACTATATGCTGCTCTCAGGGCTGCATACTCAATAGATTCATTTTACTGTGTTATTTTAGTGTACTATATGCTGCTCTCAGGGCTGCGTACTCAATAGATTCATTTTACTGTTATTTTTAGTGTACTATATGCTGCTCTCAGGGCTGCGGTACTCAATAGATTCATTTTACTGTTATTTTTAGTGTACTATATGCTGCTCTCAGGGCTGCGTACTCAATAGATTCATTTTACTGTGTTATTTTAGTGTACTATATGCTGCTCTCAGGGCTGCGTACTCAATAGATTCATTTTACTGTGTTATTTTAGTGTACTGTATGCTGCTCTCACGGCTGCGTACTCAATAGATTCATTTTACTGTGTTATTTTAGTGTACTATATGCTGCTCTCAGGGCTGCGTACTCAATAGATTCATTTTACTGTGTTATTTTAGTGTACTATATGCTGCTCTCAGGGCTGCGGTACTCAATAGATTCATTTTACTGTGTTATTTTAGTGTACTATATGCTGCTCTCAGGGCTGCGTACTCAATAGATTCATTTTACTGTGTTATTTTAGTGTACTATATGCTGCTCTCAGGGCTGCGTACTCAATAGATTCATTTTACTGTTATTTTTAGTGTACTATATGCTGCTCTCAGGGCTGCGGTACTCAATAGATTCATTTTACTGTGTTATTTTAGTGTACTATATGCTGCTCTCAGGGCTGCGTACTCAATAGATTCATTTTACTGTGTTATTTTAGTGTACTGTATGCTGCTCTCAGGGCTGCGTACTCAATAGATTCATTTTACTGTGTTATTTTAGTGTACTGTATGCTGCTCTCAGGGCTGCGTACTCAATAGATTCATTTTACTGTGTTATTTTAGTGTACTGTATGCTGCTCTCAGGGCTGCGTACTCAATAGATTAATTTTACTGTGTTATTTTAGTGTACTGTATGCTGCTCTCAGGGCTGCGTACTCAATAGATTAATTTTACTGTGTTATTTTAGTGTACTATATGCTGCTCTCAGGGCTGCATACTCAATAGATTCATTTTACTGTGTTATTTTAGTGTACTATATGCTGCTCTCAGGGCTGCGTACTCAATAGATTCATTTTACTGTGTTATTTTAGTGTACTATATGCTGCTCTCAGGGCTGCGTACTCAATAGATTCATTTTACTGTGTTATTTTAGTGTACTATATGCTGCTCTCAGGGCTGCGTACTCAATAGATTCATTTTACTGTGTTATTTTAGTGTACTATATGCTGCTCTCAGGGCTGCGTACTCAATAGATTCATTTTACTGTTATTTTTAGTGTACTATATGCTGCTCTCAGGGCTGCGTACTCAATAGATTCATTTTACTGTTATTTTTAGTGTACTATATGCTGCTCTCAGGGCTGCGGTACTCAATAGATTCATTTTACTGTTATTTTTAGTGTACTATATGCTGCTCTCAGGGCTGCGTACTCAATAGATTCATTTTACTGTTATTTTTAGTGTACTATATGCTGCTCTCAGGGCTGCGTACTCAATAGATTCATTTTACTGTGTTATTTTAGTGTACTATATGCTGCTCTCAGGGCTGCGTACTCAATAGATTCATTTTACTGTGTTATTTTAGTGTACTATATGCTGCTCTCAGGGCTGCGTACTCAATAGATTCATTTTACTGTGTTATTTTAGTGTACTGTATGCTGCTCTCAGGGCTGCGTACTCAATAGATTCATTTTACTGTGTTATTTTAGTGTACTGTATGCTGCTCTCAGGGCTGCGTACTCAATAGATTCATTTTACTGTGTTATTTTAGTGTACTATATGCTGCTCTCAGGGCTGCGTACTCAATAGATTCATTTTACTGTGTTATTTTAGTGTACTATATGCTGCTCTCAGGGCTGCGTACTCAATAGATTAATTTTACTGTGTTATTTTAGTGTACTATATGCTGCTCTCAGGGCTGCGTACTCAATAGATTCATTTTACTGTGTTATTTTAGTGTACTATATGCTGCTCTCAGGGCTGCGTACTCAATAGATTCATTTTACTGTTATTTTTAGTGTACTATATG
Source organism: Elopichthys bambusa (assembly GCA_037101425.1). Classification (NCBI taxonomy): domain Eukaryota; kingdom Metazoa; phylum Chordata; class Actinopteri; order Cypriniformes; family Xenocyprididae; genus Elopichthys; species Elopichthys bambusa. The sequence goes on from CM074444.1 coordinate 658,537, forward strand.
CTGCTCTCAGGGCTGCGTACTCAATAGATTCATTTTACTGTGTTATTTTAGTGTACTATATGCTGCTCTCAGGGCTGCGTACTCAATAGATTCATTTTACTGTGTTATTTTAGTGTACTATATGCTGCTCTCAGGGCTGCATACTCAATAGATTCATTTTACTGTGTTATTTTAGTGTACTATATGCTGCTCTCAGGGCTGCATACTCAATAGATTCATTTTACTGTTATTTTAGTGTACTATATGCTGCTCTCAAGGCTGCGTACTCAATAGATTCATTTTACTGTGTTATTTTAGTGTACTATATGCTGCTCTCAGGGCTGCGTACTCAATAGATTCATTTTACTGTGTTATTTTAGTGTACTGTATGCTGCTCTCAGGGCTGCGTACTCAATAGATTCATTTTACTGTGTTATTTTAGTGTACTGTATGCTGCTCTCAGGGCTGCGTACTCAATAGATTCATTTTACTGTGTTATTTTAGTGTACTATATGCTGCTCTCAGGGCTGCGTACTCAATAGATTCATTTTACTGTTATTTTTAGTGTACTATATGCTGCTCTCAGGGCTGCGGTACTCAATAGATTCATTTTACTGTGTTATTTTAGTGTACTATATGCTGCTCTCAGGGCTGCGTACTCAATAGATTCATTTTACTGTGTTATTTTAGTGTACTGTATGCTGCTCTCAGGGCTGCGTACTCAATAGATTCATTTTACTGTGTTATTTTAGTGTACTGTATGCTGCTCTCAGGGCTGCGTACTCAATAGATTCATTTTACTGTGTTATTTTAGTGTACTGTATGCTGCTCTCAGGGCTGCGTACTCAATAGATTAATTTTACTGTGTTATTTTAGTGTACTGTATGCTGCTCTCAGGGCTGCGTACTCAATAGATTCATTTTACTGTGTTATTTTAGTGTACTATATGCTGCTCTCAGGGCTGCATACTCAATAGATTCATTTTACTGTGTTATTTTAGTGTACTATATGCTGCTCTCAGGGCTGCGTACTCAATAGATTCATTTTACTGTGTTATTTTAGTGTACTATATGCTGCTCTCAGGGCTGCGTACTCAATAGATTCATTTTACTGTGTTATTTTAGTGTACTATATGCTGCTCTCAGGGCTGCGTACTCAATAGATTCATTTTACTGTGTTATTTTAGTGTACTATATGCTGCTCTCAGGGCTGCGTACTCAATAGATTCATTTTACTGTTATTTTTAGTGTACTATATGCTGCTCTCAGGGCTGCGTACTCAATAGATTCATTTTACTGTTATTTTTAGTGTACTATATGCTGCTCTCAGGGCTGCGGTACTCAATAGATTCATTTTACTGTTATTTTTAGTGTACTATATGCTGCTCTCAGGGCTGCGTACTCAATAGATTCATTTTACTGTTATTTTTAGTGTACTATATGCTGCTCTCAGGGCTGCGTACTCAATAGATTCATTTTACTGTGTTATTTTAGTGTACTATATGCTGCTCTCAGGGCTGCGTACTCAATAGATTCATTTTACTGTGTTATTTTAGTGTACTATATGCTGCTCTCAGGGCTGCGTACTCAATAGATTCATTTTACTGTGTTATTTTAGTGTACTGTATGCTGCTCTCAGGGCTGCGTACTCAATAGATTCATTTTACTGTGTTATTTTAGTGTACTGTATGCTGCTCTCAGGGCTGCGTACTCAATAGATTCATTTTACTGTGTTATTTTAGTGTACTATATGCTGCTCTCAGGGCTGCGTACTCAATAGATTCATTTTACTGTGTTATTTTAGTGTACTATATGCTGCTCTCAGGGCTGCGTACTCAATAGATTAATTTTACTGTGTTATTTTAGTGTACTATATGCTGCTCTCAGGGCTGCGTACTCAATAGATTCATTTTACTGTGTTATTTTAGTGTACTATATGCTGCTCTCAGGGCTGCGTACTCAATAGATTCATTTTACTGTTATTTTTAGTGTACTATATGCTGCTCTCAGGGCTGCGTACTCAATAGATTCATTTTACTGTGTTATTTTAGTGTACTATATGCTGCTCTCAGGGCTGCGTACTCAATAGATTCATTTTACTGTGTTATTTTAGTGTACTATATGCTGCTCTCAGGGCTGCATACTCAATAGATTCATTTTACTGTGTTATTTTAGTGTACTATATGCTGCTCTCAGGGCTGCATACTCAATAGATTCATTTTACTGTTATTTTAGTGTACTATATGCTGCTCTCAAGGCTGCGTACTCAATAGATTCATTTTACTGTGTTATTTTAGTGTACTATATGCTGCTCTCAGGGCTGCGTACTCAATAGATTCATTTTACTGTGTTATTTTAGTGTACTGTATGCTGCTCTCAGGGCTGCGTACTCAATAGATTCATTTTACTGTGTTATTTTAGTGTACTGTATGCTGCTCTCAGGGCTGCGTACTCAATAGATTCATTTTACTGTGTTATTTTAGTGTACTGTATGCTGCTCTCAGGGCTGCGTACTCAATAGATTCATTTTACTGTGTTATTTTAGTGTACTATATGCTGCTCTCAGGGCTGCGTACTCAATAGATTCATTTTACTGTGTTATTTTAGTGTACTATATGCTGCTCTCAGGGCTGCATACTCAATAGATTCATTTTACTGTGTTATTTTAGTGTACTATATGCTGCTGTCAGGGCTGCGTACTCAATAGATTCATTTTACTGTGTTATTTTAGTGTACCATATGCTGCTCTCAGGGCTGCGTACTCAATAGATTCATTTTACTGTGTTATTTTAGTGTACTATATGCTGCTCTCAGGGCTGCATACTCAATAGATTCATTTTACTGTGTTATTTTAGTGTACTATATGCTGCTCTCAGGGCTGCGTACTCAATAGATTCATTTTACTGTTATTTTTAGTGTACTATATGCTGCTCTCAGGGCTGCGGTACTCAATAGATTCATTTTACTGTGTTATTTTTAGTGTACTATATGCTGCTCTCAGGGCTGCGTACTCAATAGATTCATTTTACTGTGTTATTTTAGTGTACTATATGCTGCTCTCAGGGCTGCATACTCAATAGATTCATTTTACTGTGTTATTTTAGTGTACTGTATGCTGCTCTCACGGCTGCGTACTCAATAGATTCATTTTACTGTGTTATTTTAGTGTACTATATGCTGCTCTCAGGGCTGCGTACTCAATAGATTCATTTTACTGTGTTATTTTAGTGTACTATATGCTGCTCTCAGGGCTGCGGTACTCAATAGATTCATTTTACTGTGTTATTTTAGTGTACTATATGCTGCTCTCAGGGCTGCGTACTCAATAGATTCATTTTACTGTTATTTTTAGTGTACTATATGCTGCTCTCAGGGCTGCGGTACTCAATAGATTCATTTTACTGTGTTATTTTAGTGTACTATATGCTGCTCTCAGGGCTGCGTACTCAATAGATTCATTTTACTGTGTTATTTTAGTGTACTGTATGCTGCTCTCAGGGCTGCGTACTCAATAGATTCATTTTACTGTGTTATTTTAGTGTACTGTATGCTGCTCTCAGGGCTGCGTACTCAATAGATTCATTTTACTGTGTTATTTTAGTGTACTATATGCTGCTCTCAGGGCTGCGTACTCAATAGATTCATTTTACTGTGTTATTTTAGTGTACTATATGCTGCTCTCAGGGCTGCGTACTCAATAGATTCATTTTACTGTGTTATTTTAGTGTACTGTATGCTGCTCTCAGGGCTGCGTACTCAATAGATTCATTTTACTGTGTTATTTTAGTGTACTGTATGCTGCTCTCAGGGCTGCGTACTCAATAGATTCATTTTACTGTGTTATTTTAGTGTACTATATGCTGCTCTCAGGGCTGCGTACTCAATAGATTCATTTTACTGTGTTATTTTAGTGTACTATATGCTGCTCTCAGGGCTGCGTACTCAATAGATTAATTTTACTGTGTTATTTTAGTGTACTATATGCTGCTCTCAGGGCTGCGTACTCAATAGATTCATTTTACTGTGTTATTTTAGTGTACTATATGCTGCTCTCAGGGCTGCGTACTCAATAGATTCATTTTACTGTTATTTTTAGTGTACTATATGCTGCTCTCAGGGCTGCGTACTCAATAGATTCATTTTACTGTGTTATTTTAGTGTACTATATGCTGCTCTCAGGGCTGCGTACTCAATAGATTCATTTTACTGTGTTATTTTAGTGTACTATATGCTGCTCTCAGGGCTGCATACTCAATAGATTCATTTTACTGTGTTATTTTAGTGTACTATATGCTGCTCTCAGGGCTGCATACTCAATAGATTCATTTTACTGTTATTTTAGTGTACTATATGCTGCTCTCAAGGCTGCGTACTCAATAGATTCATTTTACTGTGTTATTTTAGTGTACTATATGCTGCTCTCAGGGCTGCGTACTCAATAGATTCATTTTACTGTGTTATTTTAGTGTACTGTATGCTGCTCTCAGGGCTGCGTACTCAATAGATTCATTTTACTGTGTTATTTTAGTGTACTGTATGCTGCTCTCAGGGCTGCGTACTCAATAGATTCATTTTACTGTGTTATTTTAGTGTACTGTATGCTGCTCTCAGGGCTGCGTACTCAATAGATTCATTTTACTGTGTTATTTTAGTGTACTGTATGCTGCTCTCAGGGCTGCGTACTCAATAGATTCATTTTACTGTGTTATTTTAGTGTACTATATGCTGCTCTCAGGGCTGCATACTCAATAGATTCATTTTACTGTGTTATTTTAGTGTACTATATGCTGCTGTCAGGGCTGCGTACTCAATAGATTCATTTTACTGTGTTATTTTAGTGTACCATATGCTGCTCTCAGGGCTGCGTACTCAATAGATTCATTTTACTGTGTTATTTTAGTGTACTATATGCTGCTCTCAGGGCTGCATACTCAATAGATTCATTTTACTGTGTTATTTTAGTGTACTATATGCTGCTCTCAGGGCTGCGTACTCAATAGATTCATTTTACTGTTATTTTTAGTGTACTATATGCTGCTCTCAGGGCTGCGGTACTCAATAGATTCATTTTACTGTGTTATTTTTAGTGTACTATATGCTGCTCTCAGGGCTGCGTACTCAATAGATTCATTTTACTGTGTTATTTTAGTGTACTATATGCTGCTCTCAGGGCTGCATACTCAATAGATTCATTTTACTGTGTTATTTTAGTGTACTGTATGCTGCTCTCACGGCTGCGTACTCAATAGATTCATTTTACTGTGTTATTTTAGTGTACTATATGCTGCTCTCAGGGCTGCGTACTCAATAGATTCATTTTACTGTGTTATTTTAGTGTACTATATGCTGCTCTCAGGGCTGCGGTACTCAATAGATTCATTTTACTGTGTTATTTTAGTGTACTATATGCTGCTCTCAGGGCTGCGTACTCAATAGATTCATTTTACTGTTATTTTTAGTGTACTATATGCTGCTCTCAGGGCTGCGGTACTCAATAGATTCATTTTACTGTGTTATTTTAGTGTACTATATGCTGCTCTCAGGGCTGCGTACTCAATAGATTCATTTTACTGTGTTATTTTAGTGTACTGTATGCTGCTCTCAGGGCTGCGTACTCAATAGATTCATTTTACTGTGTTATTTTAGTGTACTGTATGCTGCTCTCAGGGCTGCGTACTCAATAGATTCATTTTACTGTGTTATTTTAGTGTACTATATGCTGCTCTCAGGGCTGCGGTACTCAATAGATTCATTTTACTGTGTTATTTTAGTGTACTATATGCTGCTCTCAGGGCTGCGGTAATAGATTCATTTTACTGTGTTATTTTAGTGTACTATATGCTGCTCTCAGGGCTGCGGTACTCAATAGATTCATTTTACTGTTATTTTTAGTGTACTGTATGCTGCTCTCAGGGCTGCATACTCAATAGATTCATTTTACTGTGTTATTTTAGTGTACTATATGCTGCTCTCAGGGCTGCGTACTCAATAGATTCATTTTACTGTGTTATTTTAGTGTACTATATGCTGCTCTCAGGGCTGCGTACTCAATAGATTCATTTTACTGTGTTATTTTAGTGTACTATATGCTGCTCTCAGGGCTGCGTACTCAATAGATTCATTTTACTGTGTTATTTTAGTGTACTATATGCTGCTCTCAGGGCTTCATACTCAATAGATTCATTTTACTGTGTTATTTTAGTGTACTATATGCTGCTCTCAGGGCTGCGTACTCAATAGATTCATTTTACTGTGTTATTTTAGTGTACTATATGCTGCTCTCAGGGCTGCGTACTCAATAGATTCATTTTACTGTGTTATTTTAGTGTACTGTATGCTGCTCTCAGGGCTGCGTACTCAATAGATTCATTTTACTGTGTTATTTTAGTGTACTGTATGCTGCTCTCAGGGCTGCGTACTCAATAGATTCATTTTACTGTGTTATTTTAGTGTACTATATGCTGCTCTCAGGGCTGCGGTACTCAATAGATTCATTTTACTGTGTTATTTTAGTGTACTATATGCTGCTCTCAGGGCTGCGGTAATAGATTCATTTTACTGTGTTATTTTAGTGTACTATATGCTGCTCTCAGGGCTGCGGTACTCAATAGATTCATTTTACTGTTATTTTTAGTGTACTGTATGCTGCTCTCAGGGCTGCATACTCAATAGATTCATTTTACTGTGTTATTTTAGTGTACTATATGCTGCTCTCAGGGCTGCGTACTCAATAGATTCATTTTACTGTGTTATTTTAGTGTACTATATGCTGCTCTCAGGGCTGCGTACTCAATAGATTCATTTTACTGTGTTATTTTAGTGTACTATATGCTGCTCTCAGGGCTGCGTACTCAATAGATTCATTTTACTGTGTTATTTTAGTGTACTATATGCTGCTCTCAGGGCTTCATACTCAATAGATTCATTTTACTGTGTTATTTTAGTGTACTATATGCTGCTCTCAGGGCTGCGTACTCAATAGATTCATTTTACTGTGTTATTTTAGTGTACTATATGCTGCTCTCAGGGCTGCGTACTCAATAGATTCATTTTACTGTGTTATTTTAGTGTACTATATGCTGCTCTCAGGGCTGCAAAGGCCCTTTCATCGCTTTGATGCTTTAAGATTGGTGCCAATGTTCTCCATAGGTAATGCTAATGTTTCCAATTTCTGAGAAAAATGAATGGTAAGTATGCATTATTTTTTATTTATTTTTTTATGTGCATTAGCTAGGCTACCTGTATACATTGTATCTTAATGAACAATAAAGGGAAAAGGGTGTAGTCTAAGACTACAAGTGTACTTTATAGGCCTGTATTTTCTGTAGAAAATGTTATTCTGTGATCTTTGCACATTATTTCAGCAAAATATAGAATACTAAAACAATAGTTTAAAAACAATTTAAATAAGGGGAAAATAATCACTTACGCAGTCGTACAAATGATGAAGTCTGGAGGACTGCATGGAAGAGGCATCGGAAGGATTGGACCCTATCCACTTTACATGGAGAGTTTTGAATCCTTCGTAGAAAACAACAAAGTATCTGATGAGGTAACATTTCTCTTGTATTTTATATGTGTTTTAAAGAGAAAGTTCACCCTCGAGCTGCACGATTCTGCTCTCTGTTGTACTGTATGCTGCTCTCAGGGCTGCAGTACTCCATAGATTCATATTACTGTGTTATTGTTAGTGTACTAGAGTACTATACTCTTGGAAAATATAACTGAATTGACTTCCATAGCATAATTTTCATTTTTGGGTGAACTATCCCTTTTATGCATGCAAGTTACTTTGGATAAAATCATTAGAAATACAAATGTAAGGCATCCAGAAGTTTTCAGTTTTATTCTTTTCACAGTTCACAATTCCTCCTCAAAAACACTACTTTTGAAAGCTTGAACTCAAAATTTGCTATCACTTTTAGCACTTGTAATTTTGTGCTTTTTCCTAATTTTCTGTTTCTCTTTGTTCTTTGGTTGATGCCTCCTTAGATAATGGATGCCTTGTTCCATCTGTTCAGCAGGGTAAGATGTTAACTAAACTAATTTGAACACTTTCTATATAAGTGGAAGACACCGGTCTAATCTAACACACCTGAGTATTTTATCATGTATCGTGAAAATGTCTTGACGTATTGTGATATATATTTTCGATATGGCCCAACCCGGCCTAGGAGTACTTTCAATAAAGAATTATTGGAACAGTACCAGCAACACTTGTGAATGAAGAGATCAAAATGGTCAGAAAATGGTCTCTCCATTTACAAGTGTTGCTGGTATTGTTCAGATAATCAGTTTGCTTTTTTCCATGCACTTTGTTGATCTTGTGAAGTTGCACTTGAATATTTATTTGGATAATTATTGTCAATACCTTTACATTTTTTGTTTAGGAGCGGCCAGATGTTTTGGCCATTAATAATCAGACGTTGGGTCACATTCTGGAGGGTGACGCCCGGCCGAGGAGCAGTTATTTTACGAAGGTAAGAAGTACCCTGACAAAACTTAAAAAGCCAGTTCTAATATAGACAAATATTCATTGCTAGTCTCACACAATAGTTGTTCATTTGCTCATACTGAATTAAAGGTATTACATACATTTCATTTTTACATTCATTATTATTATTCGTATTATTACTTCTACAACAAATCATTGTCCGTTTTTTGGATCATGAAACTGTTGTCATTTGTAATGATATTGTGTATATTCAATATGACTAATTGGTTTATTGGTTTTAGATAGAATGGCTTTTTCATTCTACCACAAAATTCCAGTTGATTATGGCATCTTTTTGGAACACCTTTAGTTTGCTGAGGCCATTCTTGGAGGCTCAGGGGGATACCTTGTGTGCTCTCCCATTCGGGAAGAGAGGGAGCGTCTGGGGACACTTCTTTTTAGTTCACTTGGTAAGTGCCATGCCCATGTATGAATTTAGAGTTCCTATTGGTTGTTTCCTGTTGAAAAATTAACAATGCAGCAAATATGTTTCCTATGTGTTTTAGATAAGTCAGGTATTTGTGGTATCTGTCACCACAAGGAAATGACAATTTAAATATTAGAAAATAAGATTGAAGAGATTAAAAATTAAAGTTAGATGCTAAGCTTAAACTGATGTTCCTCCAGTGTTTTTTTTTTTTTATCTAGTACACCAGATCAAATTGTCTAATTAGTTGGGGAATAAAAAATAAATACAATAAATAAATGTTCCTCGGGAATTGGATAACTTTGATCTAACCTTTTTTCATGCAAATGATCTTTCTAGGAAAAATGCTCAACATGTTTTGTAAATATTCATAAAACGTGTCTACCTGGGAAGCAAGAGGATGTCTTTTTTGTAAAGGTAGTACATTTTTGATTAAATGACCCTTGTGACTACATTAGAAAATAATCCTTCTAACATTGCAAAGTTTAGGGTTAGTTCACCCAAAAATTCAGTCATTAATTCCTCACCTTCATGTCGTTCCACACCCGTAACACCTTCATCATCTTCAGTGATGGGCGATTTCAACACACTACTTCATGAAGCTTTGAAGCTTTACAAATCTTTTGTTTCAAATCAGTGGTTCGGATCGCCGAAGTCACATGATTTCAGTAATCGAGGCTTCGTTACGGCATAAGTGTTTTGAAATGTCAATAGTTCACGTGACTTTGATACACGATCTGAACCACTGATTCGAAACAAAAGATTCGTAAAGCTACGAAGCTTCATGAAGCAGTGTTTTGAAATCGCCCATCACTAGATATTGTGGAATAAAGACATTATTTTGTTGTTTGGTGCACAAAGTATTCTCTCCTCTTCATAACATTAAAGTTGAACCACTGCAGTCACATGATTTGTTTTAAACATGTTTTTAGTAGCTTTCTGGGCATCTGAAAGTGTTAATCGTCTTGCTGTCAATGCAGGCCTCACTGAGCCATATAATTTTATCAAAAATATCTTAATTTGTGTTCTGAAGATAAATGAAGGTCTTACGGGTGTGGAACGACATGAGGGCGAATAATCAATGTCAATTTTCATTTTTGGGTGAACTAACCCTTTAACTTAATGATTCAATGATCAGTTGAACTGAAAAACTAAATAACTTTTTGTATTTTCTATTGCAGGAAGACTTTGAACTTTTCTCTGCTCTAGAGAAAAATTGGGACACATTTGACCTGGCAACACATGGTCTTGGTCCTGTCGTTATAAAGGGCACTTTAATGGATCGTTAATTGATGCATGTCTTAAGGAAAAGATGAGAGCACTGAAAACAAAAGACTCCACAGATGAGTAAGGTTTCCCCCACTTTATTTTGTTTACTTGCACATTGTTTCGAACTCTTGTTTCTTGATGTGCAGTGTTCAGCTGTACAAAAAAAAAATTATAAAACAAAACATTACAAAGAATTTTTTTTTTAAATCTTAATTACTTACAATTAATATTTGTTCCTTCAATTTGTTCTTATACAAAGCATCTGTACAACACTCATTGACAAAAGACAGTAGCAGCAAGAGGAAAAAAACAAACCACGTTGCTTAGGCAAGGCAAATAGTAATTGTTTCATCAATTAAACATTTCTTATCTCTCTACAAGATCAAACACGTTTTTTCTTCTTTTTGACCGTGTAGGTTACAGTGACTACATCTTTTGCTTTTTTGACCCTTTACGATAATTATGAAGTGCAGTCACTTTTCTTTTTCTTGACAGTTTACTAAACTGTGAAAAAACTAACTTGTGTGCTCTTTCAACTAACCTGTACACTTCACTATACTCACAAAATTTTTCTGATTTGCTCCACTCATGGAGATCTGTAAGCATGGCTTGCAGTGTAACTTGTTTTTTTTCACTGGACCTAAAGCAGTGTGAATCATCAGATATGTTCTCAGATGATGTTGGGCACAGAATGTTGTGAACCAATATACATACACATACCTCTCCATGGCTACGCATGTGCAAAATTTGGTCCCTTTACAACTTACAATTTCTACACTCCCATCAAAATGATAGACGGTAAGGTTTTCATTGACCCTGAGGTAGGGTTCACTGTCAACAATTTTTTTTTGCTACTTCTGCCCTAAGATCTTGAATTATAAGTCCTTGTTTCTCTGCAGTGTTCTGTGAGAAAATTAAGTGTCCACATTGGAATCTTTTGCAATCGCATTTGTGCATGACCAAGTTCACACTGTGACATTGTGTGCTTGTCAAAGTTTTTGCTTTGTAATGCTTTATTTTGGCCACTAGATGTCATCATTGAACTCTCATGTCTAAAACTTTCACCTTCAGTAATCAGTTCTATTGTTTTCACATGTGTCTCAATAGACACATGTGTTCTGTGCTGTGTATTTAAGCTGTGCTCTTTCCCTGTATCTTTGCTTGGTTATTGTGGTTTCCTAAGCCAGTTGCTGCTGTAAGTTTGCTCCTGTGCCTTGTGGAGTATTTTCCTGAGTTTTTGTTTGGAAATCATTGATTCTCCTTTTGGATTTTTTGCTTCCTTTTAGACTGGATACTCTTCTATTTTTGTCACTGCACTGAAGTAAGGGATTATTGTACCCTGTTTCTTTTTTTAATAAACTCTTTGGAAGCAACTTAAAGCATCTGACTATTGGGTTGATCTCCTGCCTGTGGATCAGTGGTGGATAATTAGACTTTCACACCAGAGACTTGAGTTCAAGTCCTGGTCTTGACAGAATAACCAATCCACATAATGAACCCAGAGACGCCGAATCCTCAAGAACTTCTTGCCACAGTGGCTCAGCATGAATCCCCAGTTCAACGCCACGAGACGGCTCTAGCTCAGCAGGAGACTTTGATGGCTAAACACTCATAGGTGCTGACTGATCTCATGACTTCTATCCGTCAGGTTTTTGACAGGCTGCCTTCCACTTCTGCTACTGCTTCTGCTGCCTCTGTGCCTCTCCTAAATTCTCAAATGCCTTCTCCTTTGGCTGAACCTCGTCTACCTCCCCCGCAACGTTTCTCGGGTGATCCCAGTGCATGCGATGGGTTCCTGACTCAATGCTCTCACGTTTGAACTGCAACCATCTTCCTTCCTGTCAGATCGGGCCAAGATTGCATATGTTATTACCCTCCTTTCCGGTAAGGCCCTCTCCTGGGCAAAAGCTCTCTGGAAGGCACAGGCACCCTTCTGTTCAAGTTACATTATGTTCGTAGAGGAGTTCAAACAAGTCTTTGAACACCCTCTCAGCGGCCAGCAAGCCTCTAAGAAACTTCTCACCCTCCGACAAAATAATGGCAGTGCCACTGAATATGCCATACAGTTTCGGACAATTGCAGCGGGGAGTGGCTGGAATGATGAGTCCCTCATGGTGTGTTTCCTGAACGGTCTATCTGAGGCGATCAAGGATGATCTGGCTACTAGAGAACCTGCCTGTGATCTTGAGACCCTTATCGATCAAGCAATCCGGCTGGATATTCGCTTGAGAGAGAACCCTGAGCCGTCCTTCTGTTTCCACCCTGTCTGCCAGCCCTACTCCTGTTCAAATGCTACTAGTGCCCCAAGATTCCTCTGAATCTATGCAGTTGGGTAGGACTCGACTTTCTCCTTTAGAATGAGAACGTTGTATGAGGGAGCGCTGTTGTCTATATTGTGGATTGTATGGTCATTTTCGTTCCACCTGTCCTACTGTCTGTTTGTCCCGAAAGCTGTCCGCTCCCAGATCCTCCAGTGGGGCCACTGCTCACGCCTCACTTGTCATCCTGGCACTTCTCGTACCCTTGAGTTCCTTCAGAGACTGTTTTGGTGGCCAACTATCAAGGAGGATGTCACAACATTTGTAAACGCCTATCCCACGTGCAACCAAGGTAAAGCCTCTCACCGTTCACCCCAGGGGCTATTGCACCCCCTTTCAATACCACACAGATCTTGGTCTCATCTTTCCATGGATTTTATCACTGGCCTACCACTATCACAGGGCAACACCATTATCATGGTCATAGTTGATCGATTCTCCAAGGCTGCCTGGTTTGTTCCCTTGCCCAAACTGCCTACTGCAAAAGAGACTGCTGAATTGATTATAACCCATGTCTTTGGAGTTCCACAAGACATTGTCTCTGATCGAGGACCCCAATTTTCCTCTCGTTTCTGGTGGGTGTTTTGTCAATCTTTGGGGGCTTCAGTGAGTCTATCTTCTGGGTTAGTGAGTCCAATGGGCAAACGGAGAGGCTTAACCAAGATCTTGAGACTTCTCTGAGGTATATGGTGGCTGACAACCCATCCTCTTGGTCTTCCTTCATCATGTGGGCAGAATATGCTCACAACACCCTTTGCTCCTCTGCTACAGGCATGTCCCCTACAGGCATGTCCCCGGGTATACTCCTCCACTGTTCCCTGAGCAAGAAGTAGAAACTGCAGTTCCCTCCACTCAACTGTTCGTCAAGCGCTGCCGCCAGACTCAAGCTCCTTAAGGTCTCTCAGCAGTACCAGCACCAGGCTAATCGCAGACGCAGATCTGCCCCCACTCTGCGCCCTGGCCAAAGAGTCTGGCTCTCCACCAAGAACATTCCCTTGCGGGTGGAGTCCTGTAAACTTTCCCAGAGGTTCATTGGGCCTTTTAAGATTTCCAGGAAAGTTAACCCAGTTACTTATCGTTTATACTTGCCTAAGTCTTTAGGTTTGAACAATGTAAGGGGGGTCCTGTCAGAGTTTTTGCTTTGTAATGCTTTATTTTGGCCACTAGATGTCACCATTGAACTCTAATGTCTAAAACTTTCACCTCAAGTTATCCGTTCTATTGTTTTCATATGTCTCGTTCTGTGCTGTGTATTTAAGCTGTGCTCTTTCCCTGTATCTTTGCTTGGTTATTGTGGTTTCCTAAGCCAGTTGCTGCCGTAAGTTTGCTCCTGTTCTAAAGACGTTTTCTCCTGTGCCTTTTGGAGTATTTTCCTGAGTTTTTGTTTGGAAAACATTGATTCTCCTTTTGGATTTTTTTTTTGCTTCCTTTTGGACTGGATACTCTTCTGTTTTTGTGACTGCACTGAAGTAAGGGATTATTGTACACGGTTTCTTTTTTTTTTTTTTTAATAAACTCTTTGGAAGCAATTTAAGAAAGCGTCAGACTATTGGGTTGATCTCCTACCTGTGGCTCAGTGGTGGATAATTAGACTTTCACACCAGAGACCTGAGTTCAAGTCCTGGTCTTGACAGAGCTTGTATTGGGTGGAACCAAACACACTCTCCCTTTTTTTTTTTTTTTTTTTTTTTTTAATGTCCACTTTTGCACCCAGGCCTTTTGCAGTCATAGAATGGGCGGCATCAGTGGTCTTTTCAGTGTTTGCTCCTTTGATTCGTCCAGTTTCTGTAAGGTCATCCAGGTAACTGAACAATGAAATAAAAGAACAAGTTAAGAAAATGGTAAACTGTTGTAAAAATGAAATGACTGAAAAAAGCAAATACCCTTAAACATTTGTATAGATTTTATAGGCTATAAACTAATAATTTTTTTTATATATTTTTTTTTTTATACTGTGCTTTATGGGATTGAGTTTTACAACAATCAGCAGTGCCCTGGGAGCTGACAGACCTTTTTACTGAATGATTTGTGCTAAGGAAAAGATAATGTCATAGACAATAGTGAATGTTTATTCAAGAGCTTCCTGTATCCAAACAAGTTGATAATGGCAACAGGTAGTGGCCAGAGGTAATCTCTATGCAATATTATCACATGATTCTGTATGTCACATGATTTCTGTACTTGGCAATTACAGTTTAGCACCATAACAAAAGTAATACATTGAACTATATATATTTACCTGTAATATTTTTGGACATCACACAGCAAGCGAAGAAGCTGATCAATCATGCTATTCATTCTTCCCTTAAGGAACTGGTACTTGATTGTAAGAAAAATTCTGTGTACAAAAGTTAAGAAACTTAAAATATCCTTAATGAATATTTGTCCTGGATATCATGTTATTTAAAATGTGATTTGAGGGCATGATGTTATAATTTTAGTAGCTGACCTCTCTGCCTTGTTGTTGGTTTCGCTGAAATGGTGATAAAATGACCAAAATTGGACCATAAATCACCAAAACAAATCAACTGATTATCCAATATCCAATATCCAAATCCAATATTTTGAAGATTTTTTTTTCATGCAATGAAACTTTATACAAAACATTATACCCCATTGACTTCCATATTCTATAATATAATCTATCTTCCATAATATAAACTTGACCAATCCCATTGAAATCCATAGTAAACAACTCGAGATTTATTTCCATGCACTGAAATGATTTCTAAAGAATAAAGTGATTTATGATATCAAAATATCAAAAACAGGATTTCATTGCCACCATTGCTTGAATCACAAGATTCCGCTGATTCACAGGCACGTTCCCTCCATCTCTTTTAACCATCCGCCTATGTACGGCCTACAAAAACATTCAAAAGCTATAGTATAATATATATAATGACATTTATGCTCCTGTAGTGTTTCAAATGTGTTCCTGTAGCTCCGATGTGATCAGCTTGTCCACACTAATGCAGTCTTTCGCATCAGGAAAACTAAGAGCATTACTGGTCTTCTTGATCAATCGTATATCTTCAGGTGTAACATAATATCGCCTATTATATTTGTCCATATGTCCATGACGTTCTGCCCAGTCCACGCATTTTAAAAGTGTTTCTGAAATTGACAGTCCTTGATCAAGCCACATTTCAATGAAGGTCAATAACTCTGGGTCAATGCGATTTTTTTTTTTTTTTACGCCCTATTCTTTCATGCACACATCATGTCCGATGTGTTGAAGCATTTTGTTGACCACAGCACCTGTAAAACTACCATCTTTGATTATTTTAAATGACACACAAGCTTTGCAAGAATTAGCTCTTGTCTTTGTAGGTTCTCCTTTGCCTTTCCCACTTGCTTTGGTCGATCTTTCACATGCAAAGTAAAAGTAGTCTTTATGAGTAGACACAGGGGACTTGAAGGTGCTTTTGGTTTCCTCCTCCAGTTTCTTAATGTAACCCTGCATTAAATCAGTCTCCTCCCCAGAAAAAGGTATGACCTCTTGAATGACTCTGGCATCCCTTACTTTCTTTAACTTTCGCATTATCCCTTCAAGCCAAATATTCTCCATTAGCCTGGAAATGAACAAATAAAATGATTAAAAAAAAAAAAAAAAGGGTATTGAGTACCGCAGCCCTGAGAGCAGCATATAGTACACTAAAATAACAGCAATATGAACCTATTGACTCCAGCTCGGAGAGCAGCGTGTAGTTCTGTGTTTTGTTGTTTTACAAATAATGACAGATATTTTCAGGCTGCGGTCAGTAAATACATGGAACCAATGCAGGAAAGCACGGAAACATCTGAAATTTGTATAGATCAAGACGGGTATTTTAATATCATTCGGTGTGTGTGTGTATGTGTGTTCGTTCAAGAGCAAGGAGTAACGAAATTTACACAGCAACACAACTTGAGTACTTCTTACCCTGACAGCAGCCATAGTTCACTAAAAATAACAGCACAACCAAGGAGATGTATAATGTCACAGAGATCTGAGCCAGTTCTGTCGTAGCATATTGGCTTCATAGATCATGTCTTTTTTAATGCTAGCATTAAAATGAAGCCTATTTACCCCATTTTCACAAAAGCAGCATTGGTGCAGTCGACTGATAATGGAGCCGAATCAAAATTCATACTATAAGATGAGTGTTTCTTTGCATTTTAATGTTTATCAATTATCTGAATTTCAACAAAATATATAGCAAAATTCACTTACCTTACATTGGATGCGCTCTCCCAGTAACATCAGTTTGAAGTGTTCCCTCTAAAATTTTAAACGGCTTGACCCCGCTTCACTTTCATTGGCTGAATCTGTAAACCAATCATTTTCCTTTCTGCCCATGTTTAAGTAAGTAAAACTCCCATCTGCGTTAAAAACGCTATATAAATAAAGGTGACTTGACTCGAAGTATCTTAATGGAGTACTATGTAAATAGTATGCCATGGTAAATGAGTTGTCCTGATTGTTACTATTATTAGAACATTTGGAATCTGATTATCTCACACTTAGTTGACTATCTCATACATGACCACTAGAGGGATCAGTTTTTCAGGCATTATTGTACAGTACAGCATAACACACTCACTTTCTTTCATTTTCAGTTTATTTGTTTAGTGCTGTTTTTACAATATATATATATATATATATATATATATATATATATATATATATGTGGCTGCTTTAGAAGAACAGAGTCGCCCCGTGCAAATGCTAATTATGATGTACATCATAGTATGGATTTCCTTGCAGTTTCATTAAATATAATGATTATAGTGATGTAATGAATAAGAGCCTGTGCACTGCGCAGTAGGGCTGCAGGCGTGTGTGATGGACGCCAGGTGTGGCTCAATGATGGGCCGCAGATGTGAGGATGGATCTGGGCATGACGGGAGCTGGATAACCATCAAGGTTTGGGAGGAGAATAGAAATAGAAAATGCATTTTTGTGGTGTATTGCATGTAACCCTAGGCACGTGAACACGTGACCTAAGGGTGTGCAATATTGACAAAAAATATTTATCTCGATATTTTCTGCCATTTTATCAATAACAATAATTAAATGTGTTATTGTGCTGGTATCTTGGCAGGTTTAGGACTGTCGTGGACAGCTGACTCCTAAAGTTTTTTGATATTCTTCACTTTCTGTGTGGCGGTCAGTTCAAGAAATGATCTTTTATTAAAAGGTACCTTTTTTTTAAAAACCTAATTATATGCATGCATCATCTTTTGTGTCATTTTCTTACATTTAATCAATTATAATAATAAGACACAATAGGGCTGTTACCAATTAAACCAGTATCAATAAAATTCATCTTTGGAGAGGAAACAGAGAAGCTGCATCTGAAGGGTCATTGATTTAGATCATTTACACTGACTGTTTAATGCAGATACTTTAAATGTAAAATTAAATCTGCCACTAGGTGGCAGCAAGTCACCGTTAATGAGTGAGTCATTGAGATTCAACTGATTCATTTAAATGGCTAATTCATTCAGGAATGAAGCATTTGACTATTATGCCCCTTTCACAAGATGTAATATAAGTCTCTGGTGTCTCCAGAATGTGTGTGTGAAGTTTCAGCTCAAAATACCCCACAGATCATTTATTATAGCTTGTCAAATTTGCCCCTATTTGGGTGTGAGCAAAAACACGCTGATTTTGTGTGTGTCCCTTTAAATGCAAATGAGCTGCTGCTCCCCGCCCCCTTTCCAGAAGAGGGCGGAGCTTTAACAGCTCGCGCTTCCGTCGCTCAACAACAACAAAGCTGGACAATCTCACGCAGACAAAATGACGAACTTACATTGTTCAAACCGGAGTCGACACTGATGGAGAGACTCAGGAAGAAGTTACAACTTTTAGACGTTTCTGAATGGTTAGTGGATAAATGTATGTAGTTGCTGTGGAGTTGATTCAACTCATCATGAACAGGCAACGTGGTGTCTAAAATGTAAGTCACTTAATATTAACTTATTGTTTATTTGTATAAATAATAAATATCACATCTGTTATCATGCTGATATCTGGAGAAAAACGGTACTCTTCGTGTGATATTAACTATATTAAATGATAGACTAAATCATGCAGTGAAAAAGTGTCCACTCTAAATACACACGCACTAGTCTAATCTACAAGACTACATCAAGTAGTGTGTGAGGGATATACTCGATAATGTCAGATCGCACATCATTAAGACAACAATTGCGATATTATCGCAAACCTGGCCACACACGTTTACATGCCAGTGATGTCTGCTGAGTGATTAAAAACCCGGGCGGTGTCCCCATTTGCCTAATTATATTATGACCCAACTGTGTGTAGCAGAAGAGTAGGTAAGCTCTGGGATAAACTGCCATGTCATAATTGCACTTTGTTGCATACTTACATGCTTTCTGTAACTGTAAACCGGCCTGTCAATCATCCTGTCAGTTACCATCTTCACATTTCAATACATTCACTACTCAAACTACTCAAACCGTTAGAATTTCTTCTTGCGGGAAGAAGCTACAGCGTGAGATGTTTCGCAGTGATGCTTGAACTGGTTGATAGATTAACATAAGTATTGTTAAACTTGAAATTTTCCTGTGTGACTTGATCACGTCATACAGATGTGAATCTTTGATATGGACTGATGTAAAGTTGTAATGAGTCCAATAGAGGTCAGTCTGGGGCTGTAACTGTAATCTTCATCTTCACGTATCTCCAGGGCTTCCAACAGGAAGACCATGAACGTACTGTAGGAGTCTGTGGATGTTTTGAAAATGTATTTCTAAATTTGTTCTAAAGCCTTTTTATGTGTTTTTGAAAGAAACAACCTCTTGGTTGAGGGTAAAACACACTCCCTGTTGGTACAGCAGCACTGTGAATCCACTAGATGGTAAAGGATGTAAAGGTTAGCTGAAAAATGATCACTGACAATCACTGTTTCACTCACTTTCTTTTTTTGATGTAATTGTATTTTGTTGTCCTAGTGTTAAATCGTCAGTATAGAACAGAGAAAGGCACCTGGGTCTCTCTCTCTGTCTTTTAATTTCATGACAGACACATTAAATATTTAGAGGCTCTAGACTGCGTCAGAATAAGGTCTTGTGTGTCTCTGCAGCAGTAATATTTGTGCGTGGCCCCGGGGTCCCTGACGACGCAGCCCACCGTGATGTGCATCGATCTGATCCCGCTCTCATTGGTCACTGCTGTGTGGGTGGGGATGTGGCTGATATTAAAGGTTGATTGATATGATTATGATCGGGCTCTATTCATTAGAGCCATGAGCATGATTGTCTGTTCAGAGCCGCTGGGAATAAAACACAGATTACGGATTCATTACGCGTCCTTCACCGCAGAGGAAGACGAGGAGAGACGGATGTCCTCTGTGCATGACTGATCTGAGATCGTGAGCATTAATTATCTGAAAGGTGTTTAAGATGCAGCGTGTTCATTTGTCGTAATGACATAATTTCAACTCTAATAACTCATTGTGAGGTGAAAACAAAGCATTTCAATAAATGGGTGTGGTCTCAGCAGAAAACTGAAGCACTTCAAGTATGAATTTTATGGAACGAATAGATGGATTCTGAAATAATAGTTCATTCTTCTGTTGAGCACAATCAGACTGTCACAGTCACATTTGTTTGGACTCTGTGTGTTTCTTAATCACTCATTTGTTGTCATGGACACTAATGATTTTCAGCTGTGCATTCATCAATCACCATCTATTTAAGTTCAGTTCTGGTTCTGTCTAGTGTCCGATGTCGTCTTTAGTGGATGTGTTGTATGTTGTCCTGTGCCTGTTTGGATTACCCATTGGATTGATTAAATATTACCTGTTTGCCTTCATCTAGTGGTGGTGAGATGAAGCCTCATTAAGCATTGAAGCTGTTCAACCAAGTGGTTGACAAAAGGCTTCATTTGCTCACAATACCACCTAGTGGTTGAAGAGTGTAAAACAAGCAGATACATTACAGATAATGTAATTTATGATACACTGTATTATGCGCCAGTTAAGGCTTAGAAATAACGGTGAAGAAAAAATCAATTTCCTAATCTATTTATATGAATAATGTGTATAACATAACTGTGTAATAAACATATTGGCTTGAAATGAATGGGGCTATCAAATGTGTGTAAATCAACTCTTTGGTCGTAATAGGCAAAACTCAGCTCTATCACAACCACAAATTTTGAGGGGATCCCATGGGTTTATATATCTGTCAAGATTTGAACTACTTCCTGAACCAGTCAGGCGGAAGCGAGGCTTCGGACGTCATCAATGACGTCATCGGTCTAAAGCGATACAAGCCTCGTTACGCGCTTCACTGAAAGCTTCCGGGATTTCTCGACACGTGCTCCGAAGCCTCAGCACAGAACGTAACATCACTACCTTCATCTTCATTTTTGCGTTTTTATACAACCACCCCAAGACAGAACACTGGACCTAACAAAGTTTACAACGTGTTTGTAAGATTTTCTTTTCTTTTTCATGTTCAGTGTTTTTGTTCCATTGTCACCCCGGCTTGCATTATGGACCTTCCGGCAGCGAAACTATTCTGCCTTGAGCAGGGAGAATGCTCCCTCGAGGGACGTTTAGAGAAGTTTTTGGATCTCACCCATCAGACCACCTACTTTTTTTTAGGGGAGGTTCCTCAAGGGAGCGTCGCGACATATGCGGAGTAGGTGCTGGCGTCCTGTGGATCAGCGTTCACCATTGAGGATGCCGCCAGCCCCACTCCCGATCCAGTATCCAGCCAGAACCACCCAGACGATGAGCCCACACCCCCAAGAGGGACTGAGGTTCACATCGTCACAGAGCCCGAGCAGCACACGGCTGACCAAGTGTGTGAGGTGGCCGAGCCATCCATCGCCGAGGGAAAGTTGGTGGACTTCGATGGTTCAGAAGTGAGCCCCGCCCACCCCCCAACCATTGCTGAGAGTGAGATTTTGGCCAAGACACTTTTTTATTTTAAGTTCAGAGAGGACATTTTTCTAGCTCTTATACTGTTGCCCAAACCAGTCTGTCTTCTGCCCGCCCAGTCCTCCTCTCCCACCACCTCTCCAAACTATTTCAAATGCTCTATTTTTTGGTTTTTTGGTTTTTGCATTAGTCTTCAGTTTCTTCCCCAGTCTCCAGCCATCAGTGTCACCCAGTAATCACCATCTCCCTTCAGTCCCTCAGCACCACCCCTGCCTCCTCTCAGTAGAGAGATACCACCACGGACCTGTCGAGAGCCATCTCCTCCAGGACAACAAATGAGTGATTCAGGCAGACAATTAGGAGCCTGAGGCACTGCCTCCAGCTTCGGTGCGCTACGATCTGTATCGACCCATCGCTCTGGCTCCTGTGCTCCTTCTGCCCTCGACCTCAGTGTGGACCATTGGGCATTCGGCCTCACAGGACTCTTTCGGCACGTCAGCTCCACTTAGGTCAGACATCACTCCACCTCCGTTGCGGACTTGTGGACCGTCCGCTGCTCTCTGGCCCTCCACCCCTTTGGCTGCGGCTTGCTCCGCCCTTCCTCAGGCTCCGCCTCCACCCTTGGCCGCTCTAACGCCCTTCGCCCTCAGATCCCCACCTTGTTCTCAGGTGACCAAGATCTTCGCCATCTCTCCACCACCTCAGCTCATCGGCTGCCTGGTGGGCTCCATCCTCGCCTTCATTGTCTGATGGCAGTAGCCAATCAAGATTGCCATTTAGTACACATGCTTCAGACACCGGCTCACGAGGAGCGTTCCCTTAGCGTCTGACGCGGTGCAAGTTCCACTTCGAAAGGGAACTAAATATATTTCTGTCATGACAACTCTCGGAGTGTTTGGCGTGGTAATGGGTATGACAACGTAGATATGTCTGCTACACCTCTGCTGCTGTTGGTTATTGCTGCTGCTGCAGAGCAAGTACAGGACTTGCTACTGCCAATACATACATGACACAGTGAGCAAGTAAGACATGCTGCTGCTGTCCAATATTGCGTACATGAATTACCCGTAGCAGATCTATACAGGTGGAGCTGGGGAAGGTGGAGGGTTTCTGAAAGCGTGATGCACTCCCATGTATTTGAAGGTTGCACACACAAGCTCATTGGCTACTGATACAGCAGGAACCAGTCAGCTGTGTCCTGGGTTAAAGGACCTATTAGCCTACGCCATCCAGAGTTTCATGACAGAACTTTGTATTTAAATGTAAGCTGTAACTTGTGACCAAGCTGTGGTTTATTTCTGATATTGATTTGACTAGCAGAAGTTCTGATTGGCCGGTCAAATATTGGGCAAATAACACCTCCATTGTATAAGGTCAATGGCTCTAGCCCTTAATTATTGGCCATGATTATGATGAAAGCTAGTGTAGTGAACAGCAGGCAAACAGAATGGCAACACCGTTCCGCTCCACCTGTGGAAAAAGTTTCACTTCAATGTGATCAGGTTTCTGTGGACAACAAAAACATATACCTTTTGCCCTCAGATAACACCACTTCTTGTGGAGAACAGGAGGAGGGGGTTATCTCCCTCATTCTTATCCAAAAGTGTGAATGATTGTAAATTCCTTAGGACTCCTGGGAAAAACAAGTTTTTCCATAGTGGGTGAAGCCACAAAGGAAGGACAGATCTTTATAGACTCCACACATACTTCTATTACACAAAATGGAGCAAATGTTCTCCGTATCTACTAACAGAACTGTATATGCTTACTGAGTGCTGTTTGTAACCAAAAAAAGGTATATAAACATACCTATTAAGGTATACATGAATGCATGGGTGAACGTTCAACATTACACAGTCATGTTTGGACTCCATGTGCTCAGCAATTGGTTTTAAAGTGAATTGTGCAAAGGAAAACCCTTAAAGACTGTTCTAATTGTGATCTTTAAACTATGTAAATTACCCTGGCACCAGAGGGGGGCCATATTGTGACCACCTCTGACAACACCAGCCAATCACAACGCTTGATTGGAACGGCTCCAACTAGCAAATCCTTCCTTCTCAGGATGGATTAAATGGTTCTCTTTGATACAAAGAAGAGTAGTTATTGTAAAAGTTCCTAAAAAGTTTTTTGCACACTGTATTTTTGGGGAAAAATGCTTTGTCTAAACATCCCTAGTATAATATAATATTAAATGGCATATTTTGACAGTCTGAAAAAGAGATGTGGTGACCAAATATAAATGATTCAACTAGCATGACTCACTGTCAGTATAAATCAGATCATCTCCCTCTATGAATGAATGTAAAATTATGCAAATGAAAGCACAAATCGACTCACATCTTATTATCTAACACAGTCCAGTTATTCATGCATTGGTTTAATATCTAGCCTCATATAAGAAGCTGACTGAAGCATAATCTCCATTATCATGCTCAGATCCCACTGTGTATGGTTCGTTTCACGGCTTTGACATCAATATCATAAATCATGTTGACTGACCTCAGCAGCGCTCTGAAAGCGTCTGATTGTCTCTTCTGAACATCTGCTAACACTGCTGTAGAGATGCTGATGTATCACCAAAACACCACTTCAAGATAAAGAAAATAACAAAAAGTATATTTTGCTTAATGAAGCTATTTTTAGGACCACTGACATTGTTGCATTGTATGAATCTGTAAATGTGAGAATAGAGCAAGAGCATTTCTGAATCTACTCATATTCCTCCTGATGTCATTCAATTATTGACACAGCCAAGTGTGTGTGTGTGTTCAGCTCTGTCTATTGTCAGGTCCGAGCCTGTTTTAATTAGTATATTCCCAAGATCATAGCATAAAAGGAGTCATGTTTAGATGCTGGGGGACACGCTGACAGCAGCATACTGAGTTCATGGTGTCATCTTGGTAGTTGGTGCCCTACTCAAGCCCTCATCCATGTACAGGGAACAGTGGTACTGCAGCCTCATTTACTTGCCATTTTCCCCCTCACTATCGTTGGTCACATGGCTGCAGATCTATGAAAATTACCTACGAGTTATAGATGCTACAAGGGGATGCCTGGCCGGATGAAAGACTGCTTCACTGCCTCGGTACAGAGGGACAGTGAATTTTCTACTCATTGTCTAACACAGGTACAACTTATAAGGAAGCAGAGGATGCATTGAAAGCCTGCTTTGTGCCAAAATCTAACAAAGTAGCTGAACGTCACACCTTCTGTAAGTGCTGTCAGCGCCTCATGAGACAGTATGCTGCCGCTTTGTGAGAAAACATGATTAGCCCAGGCAAAGGGTTATGGGAATTGAAGTTCATGATGAGATAGTCCGGGAGGAGTGCCATCTGGTGGAGATTATGGGCACTCCAGCTGGTGGATGTGACATGAACAAAAGCACAAATGTACTAATCATAGTGCCATCTAGTGTCTGACGGATGTGTGGTATTGGTAGTGGGGGGTGGAACCATCTTACCTAGTTTGAGATCAGTACAACATGGTCTCTGACTCCGAGACACTTTTAAAGTAGAAAAAGAATAATTCCTCAAATAGTACAAATAACCCTTCTGTGAATATTATAAACCACAGGAGTCAAAGCTAAGACCCACCATGATAGAAAAGAAAATGTGTGTGTGTGTGTGTGTGTGTGTGTGTGTGTGGGCACACTGATGAATTCTACATACAGAGCCTTTGGCCTGTAACTGCAAGTCGGTGAAGTGGATTTTCCTTCATGCTGTGCTGCTCTAATACTCATGGAGTTTCCAAATCCTGCAGAAAACATGAAGGAAAATGAACCCAGCTGATCAGACGGAGGATATGAGAGAAGAGAGACGCTCTGTTATTCACTGGGAGCTATGTGTTGAAAATTAAGCAGACTGTTAAAAGGACTTACAAAGATATGTGTATATTGAGTCATTCAGTGTATGTTCACTAAAAGACACTGACATTACTCTCATTATATGATAGCTTGATCTTGTTTGAATTAAGAGTATTTGAACACATGATTGAAACAATAGTGAGTTCCTCTTACAGTCTTTCTATGTATTTTATTATGTTCCTCTTATAATGACCCGTACCTCTTATATGGTAAACTGAGTTTGACCAGAATTTCAGAATGTGCTGAGTTATCTATTCATTTACATTTACATTATACGTTTAGCAGATGCTTTTATGCAAAATGACTTACTGTACAATAAAGGAACATTAGCAATTCATCACATAGCCAACAATAATCCTTACAAGGGCAAGATTATTAGAAAGCTTGATTAGAAAACAAACTAGAACAGAGGAGAAATGCAGAAAAGTGTGAAAGATTGTGTGTGTGTGAGAGAGAGAGATTGATTGATTGATTGATTGACTGATTGAAAAATGTCCTTTAATTCTCAATTAACATTCCAAAATCATCAACATTACATCAATCTTACAAAATCTTTTAATTATTAAAAAGATAAAACCACCTCTCCATCATCAGCAACACAAAGAACATTTGCAACAGACCATTTTTCAACAGAGACCTGCAGATTATTAGTCAAGTGATAAGCATATTCGCGCCGCTAATAGTCCTAAAAAGACATCATAAACCTCTTTTGATCCTTTATCCTGAATCATATTTTTCCTTGAAAACCATATAGAAAGTTTAGCCACTCCAAAAACATAATTCATCAAAAAGTGTTTTTGTTTTTTCTTTACAAAATACTTTGGTCCAAAACCAAACAAAGGAAAAGAAAAACATTCTCCCCAAATCAAACGCCACTGTTCTAATGCATTAAATAACACTCCTAACCTACAGCATCCACAAAATAAATGCATCAAAGTTTCGTTTTGGGTACAAAATGGGCATTCCACCCCTTGACTAGGATCTAAATGGGCTACATGTTTATTAGCGCCATGTATTATTCTCCAATGAAGATCTCCCATCCGTTTATCAATTGGTAATTTATACAAAGATCTCCAACAACCTTTCACAGACTGATCTGTGCCCCCCCAAAAAAATCAAACCACCTTGATGGTTTCATGTCTTCCAAAGACCTCATATGAAGTACCTTTACACACAAAATATAAGTCTGTTTCTTGCCCAGCTCTTCAAAAGAACCCAACTGTACATTTGAGAATGAAAGAAAACTGTTCTCTACACCAAGCCACTCTTCTACCGTTAGAGAAACATTAAGAAATGGGAAAACATATTCACACCCATCCTCCCACTGACCAATCGCATCACAATCACTAGCAAAATCCTTCAGTGACTGTGGCAATGACTCACAGACCTCCTCCACTATTTTTTTAATCAATCTTTCAGATCTTATATTGGCCAATTTTCCCAATTCAACTACGGATGAGTGCATGGCTTTAAAGAGATGGCCTATCTTTGTACATCCTGCCTCTCTCAGTGCTGAACGTAAACTGGCAGACTTTAATGACCTCACACAAATAAAGTCATTATAAAAAAGGGGCTCTTCAAAGAGCCACATGCCAGGTAAGGCATTTAAAGGATTAGTTCGCTTTCAAATACAAATTCTCTGATGATTTACTCACCCCCATGACATCCAAGATGTTCATGTCCTTCTTTCTTTAGTGGAAAAGAAATTAAGGTTTTTGATGAAAACATTCCAGGATTATTCTCCTTATAGTGGACTTCAGTGGCCTCCAAACGGTTGAAGGTCAAAATTACAGTTTCAGTGAAGCTTCAAAGAGCTCTACACGATCCCAGACGAGGAATAAGAGTCTTATCTAGCGAAACGATCTGTCATTTTCTAAAAAAAAGTAAATGTATATGCTTTATAAACACAAATGATCGCCTTCCAAGTGCTTCCGCCAAAACCGCCTTTCGTATTCTTCAAAAAGCTTACGCTGTACGTCCTACACCTTCCCTATTCTACTTTCGGGAAAAAATTTAACTGGCGCTGCGTTCGTTCCGTAAGTAGAATAGGGAAGGTGTAGGACGTACAGCGTAACCACTTGGGAGGCGATCATTTGTGTTTATAAAGCATATACATTTACATATACATTTAGAAAATGTCTGATGGTTTCTCTAGATGAGACTCTTATTCCTCGTCTGGGATCGTGTAGAGCTCTTTGAAGCTGAAACTGACATTTGGACCCGTTGAACCCCAGTGAAGTCCACTATATGGAGAACAATCCTGGAATATTTTCCTCAAAAACCTTCATTTCTTTTCCACTGAAGAAAGAAAGACATGAACATCTTAGATGACATGGGGGTGAGTAAATTATCAGGAAATTTTATTTGAAAGGTATCCTTTGATACCTTCAAAATCTGCCATGCATGTATAACTGAATCATAAAAAGATGTTAAACCTCCAAAATACAACTCTGCAGTTTCATGCCATCTCAGCCCATTTCCATATAAAAATCTTTGTGCAGTTTTCAATCTAAAAATCAACAAGTCCTTGGCCCCCCTCACAAAGAGGAAGATAAAGGACTGCAGCTTTCACCCAGTGACACCCTGACCAAACAAAATCTAACATTTTCTTTTGCAAACTTTGAATCAAAGCCTTGGAGGATTTAAAACCATAAATTTGTGCCAAAGCATGGAAGCAACCAAATTATTGATTACTAAAACACGTCCTCTATATGACATCTGGGGCAGCAACCATTTCCATTTAGACATTTTTGCACACACCTTCTCCATTATTCCGTCCCAGTTCTTTTCTTGATATTGTTGTGTGCCAAAAAAACCCTAAAATGTTTAATCCTTTACTTCCCTGTGTCAAACCTCCAGGTAAACAAGGCATCTTTTCCTCTTCCCACTTTCCCACTTGTAAAGCCTCACTTTTATCCCAATTAACTTTTGATGAGGAAGCCTTCTCATAACACTTCAAAGCCTTTACAATTGTACATACATCATCATCTTTAATAAATAAATTAATAGCAGCAGCATATGCTGATACAACTGAAAGAGAGTCAAATTTACTGCCTGGTAAATTAAAACCAGTCAAGTGATTTCTTAGGAAACATAAAAGGGGTTCAATAGCTAGTGAATACAGCTGTCCAGAAATAGGACAACCTTGCCTTATTCCTCTTTCTGCTGGTATTGGTCGACGTAGCCCCTTCCCCACTTTAACCAAACATGAAGCTCTGTTATAAAGGAGACTTACCCAGGCTATAAACCTCTCTCCAAAACCAAAGGCTTTTAAGACAGAAAACAAAAAACTATGATCAACACTGTCAAAGGCTTTCTCTTAATCCAGGGATACAATTCTGATAGACTTTACACATATCTAGAATATCTCTTATTAAAAATAAATGGTCCAATCTGGGATATAACTGGTCTGATCCATATGCACAAGTAAACCAATATAAGGCTTCAGCCTATTGGACAGAGCTCTAGAAAGCACTTTATATTCGGTACATAAAAGCACAACAGTTCTCCAGTTCGTAAGTTGAGTTAAATCTCCTTTTATTAATGTTAAAACCGCTCTTCTACAGGAGGTTGGAAGTAAATTTTCTTTAAAAGAGCTCACCAGGACCTCATGTAGGTCCTATAATGCCCCAAAAATGTTTATAAAAGTCTATACTGAGTCCATATATTCCAGGTCAGCTGATTAACAGCTATAGTGAGTTCCTCCAAGCTTATTTCTTTGTCCAGCTCATTTTGTTCAGCTCCACTAAGCTTAGGAAGATCCTCTAAAAGTTCTTGAGCACATTCTTGATCACATTGTTCCTTTCCATACAATTTTCTATAAAAATCTGTGGCGCATCTCCTCATTTCCCCTCCATCTGTTGTTACATGCCCATCCGGACATCTCGGACATGTCATGCGCTGATCTTTCACATTAGTTTTTTCCAAATTGAAGAAAAAAGTACTTGAGGCATCCATGTCTTTTAAGTGAATGTATCGTGACTTCACCAGGGATCCAGGGTTCTTGCAGTAAGGAACTCAACTCCACTCATTTGTTTTCAATGCATCATTATTCTCAGCATTCCCACCATTTAAAAATCCGTTTTCAATCTTTCTTATGGCCTCCTCAACCTCCTTTATGGCCTGTTTTAACATAACAGAAGAAAAAGAAGTATATTGTTGACAAAAATTCTGATTTTAGCCTTTCCAACCTCCCACCACTTACAAATATTTTTTTCTTTCCACTTTTCCCAAAGAATTTTGAAATGCCACAAAAAGTTTAATCTTGGAGCAATTTATTGTTAAAATGCCATTGAGATCTACTAACATCTTGCTTCAAGATCAGAAAAACAACTAATTGCGCTATCAATTAACTTCAATCTAAGTCCCTGTGACAAATAAAACTAGTCTAGCTGCACTCACTCTTCCATCTAAAATTTTGAGCCATGTATACTGCTTTGCATTTGGAAATTAATTATCCATGCATCTATTAGATCAAACTGAATCAATAATTAAGTGAAGTTAATAAACGTAATTTGGGGAGGAGTACGCCCATCTAATCTTCCAATTAATACCAAGGTATAAAACCAGCATCTTACCTCTTCCTGTTGTTAGTTCTTTCAGCATCCCTCCTCCTCCCCTTCTCCTCCTTTTTGTACAATTTTGCCTGTTATAGCGGGGCAATCAGAGCTGGAGAAGAATATCCTCTCCAAGCCCCTCTATAGCAGACAGCAAGCCAAATCTGTTTACCACTTTCGCTAAGAATATATGGGCACACAAACTCGTGAAATGTAAGTGTGGCTCCTCACTAAGCCTGTCAATATTAAAATCAACAGTACAATTCCAATCTCTACCTAGAATAAGATAGTCAAAATCATTCACTTCAAGAGCTTTCTTTATATGATTGAAGAAATCTATTCTTTCAGTCGCAATATTAGGGGCATAAATATTAATAAAACAATAAAGTGAACCCTCTATTTTAGCTTTAACCATTTGACTTCAACCTTTAACTGGATCACAGGAACTTAAAACATTAACTTTTAAATTACTAGAAAACAGTATATTTAACCCACCACTAACATTACTTCCATGATTTAGAAAAAGTTGACCACCCCAAGATAAACCCCAGTCAACTTCATCTTTTATCGTACTATGGATTTCTTGTAAATAGATTACATCAAGTACTATCTTCTTAACCATTTATCTCTTCTGTCTATCCCTCCCACCATGTTTAAAGAGCCCACCCTTAAACTCCCCATAGACAAAAAGAGAGAAAAGAACAGACAGAGAAAAAGTGCAACATGATCAAGGCTGACATCACTTATTTTTAGCTAGAGCTTTTTTACATTTTCTAGTTTTATTTGACTTGGATATCTTTTCCAATGCAGTGACATGTTTCCTCAAACGATACCGCTTCCGTTCATCTAGCAAATAAAAACTGACCATCTTTTGCAATACTGCCACTGACCGAATACATTTTTCTGTATCAGCAAAGTAATCATCAACCTTAACAGACTGTCCGAATGTTTAATCTAGGAAATGATTAATTTCCTCCAAAGAATACAAATCTTTCAACCTATTTGGCCCATCAAATCCTTCGCCATCTGACTCATCCTGGTCCATCTCTTCAACATCACTTTCTACTTAATTTCTAACAACTGCATCATTCTCCTTAGTTGCGTTCTGTTCAACAGACACACTTTCACCTGTGGTTTCAATTGCACTAGTTTTTCCCCCTGTGTTTTCAACATCTTTTGAAAGCACCACAGCGTTATGATCCAAAGTTGACTGCTCCAAAATACCATCATCTTCACCATCTCTGTTTACCTCAACAATCTCATTTACCACACTATGCATTTGTTCTCCCTGAGTAGTGGACTTACTGGTAGAAGGTGAAATAACTTCTTGCCTATCAGCATCACGCAGTTGTTCGGTGTGGTTCTCTGCGCGTTCAGCTTGTTCTCTGTGCGGGCAAGCAAGCCGCTTATGCCCCACATCCCCACATTCAAAACATTTCATGCTCCCGGAACTGGCATACACAGTATAATATCCTCCTCCATGCTTTATCTTAAAGGAGACATCCAAAGACTGTGTTGGAGAATCCAGGAACGTGAACACTCGTCTGCGAAGCGAGATGTTTTAAATGCGCATCTTTACGCCCGAGAGTCACCGTCTTAAAACCACTTGCAAATTTTCCAAACCTATGTAGCTCTTGTTCTATTAATATACTTAAAGCGGTCATGAACTGAGAAATCAACTTTTCCTTGTGTTCATTCTGATGCCTGATCTGATATTAATGATTCATGTACAGTCAGATGTTCTTTGTCTGTGTCAGACCAGTGACTAAACGCTCAACTTCATGTTGTTCCTCTTAGTAGGATAAAAAAAAATCTGCTATTTAAGCTATGATTAAATTATATATAGAAAGCGATCAAAGAACGCTCCCTTTACAATCGCTGGAGCTGTCAATCAAACAGTGCAAGTTTATCAGTGCTGGACTCGCGCCAAAACTCCTGTTTTATTCAATGAATCTCTTAGATATATTGCGTTTGCACTGTTAGTTATGATGAAAGCATTCGTTAGTGTGCAGAAATTGAGTAAAAGTGACGAGATCACTGCTTTCATGAGCTCAACAACATGTCTGTGATCGGCTACATGTTCATCACTGCAACCTTTCATGCCACCATCTCAAAATAATTTCATGATTAGTTAACCTTGAGAGCTGTAATAGTAAAAAACGTGCTAAAAGAGAAAGAGTAATACTTGGCTATTTCATGAGCAAAGATGTCAGCCAATCACAGCAGTGGGCGTTTACACTGAAGTCTCACAGAGACACGCCCCTTAAAACAGAGCGTTAAAACCAGAGCGTTAAAATCAGGGTAGGAAAAATGCCTTTTATTTCAAAATTATGACAATTTTTGATGTAAAAATCATACTAACATTATCAGTGCACCCAATTATAAAACAATAAAACAACGCAGTTCATGACACCTTTAAACTATAATACATTTGAATTCAATTACAAATAATATGCATTTAGGTTTTTGAAAACATTACATTTAATTCGCACTTAAGTGCATTATTTTAAAGTATAT
Organism: Elopichthys bambusa; assembly: GCA_037101425.1. Classification (NCBI taxonomy): domain Eukaryota; kingdom Metazoa; phylum Chordata; class Actinopteri; order Cypriniformes; family Xenocyprididae; genus Elopichthys; species Elopichthys bambusa. The sequence goes on from CM074444.1 coordinate 690,864, forward strand.
TATTTGTACACAATATAAAAGGGGAAGTAGCAATATGTATCTTAACTGCAAGTCCTATTGAATGCTGCAGTAAAACTGTGATATGTTTGTGGCTTTTTTATTGTTGCATAAAAGGTTAAATTGCAATAACTGTAGAAACCATGGTATGTTATCAGACAATAATCATACAGTCAAAAATTCACACCGTGCCATCCCTAGTCCGCACTGAATCTGAAATGGTTTTGGCTGTGATGATTATTTCTGGAATGGTGTGTGGATTGATTATGGTTTTATCACGTTAGAAATAGATGACTACAGACTGTTGAGTTCATATATGTGGATTTTAGGGCTATAAGATGTTGTACGGGTGACTGGATGACAGTGTTCAGGATGAGAACATAGTGCGTCTTGTGTTTTACTAAGTAATAAATACTTTTACATGAATTTGCAAAGCATAAGAGTTTTGGGATTTCTTCAGCAGATTAACTGCATGATGTTAGTCCACAGTAAATGAGTCTCTGATTGTGTTATACAGCTGCTGGTGAAGCACGAGTCCACTGAATAAACAGTGTGAACTGCTGCCTGGAGGGTGACAGACACCAGAGGAATCGGCCTGTTTTTCAAGTGTGTGTGTGTGAGACTACAGCGGCGTGTCTGTGAGCGTGTGTCCCACATGGCAGCAGCAGCAGCGTTAGGACAAGCAGAATGCAGTACAGCTGAACATGATTAGAGAACCAGCCAAGATCAGTAGAAGTTACGCATCAGTGATCATATCATGTGTTGGGCGAGATTTGAATAGAGAAATAATTGTTGGACTCCCTAGATAGGTCAATTCACCATTTATTCTGATGGAAAAACAAAACCAGTCTCAGATGTATTATTTCAGCATGTGTGGACACCATTTACTCTCTTGCGATTGTGAGTTTAGAAATGAACGTCGGAGACACACATTATTATTAGTAGTAACATATATAGAGCACTTCACATAGTGAGAAGGGAAAATTTCCACACAGCATCCACCTGGACAATGAGACGGTAGCCATAGAGCTCCACCATACACCAGCTATAGTGAAGAGGAGCCAGTCTTTACAAAAGACATCCAGGGGATTGTTTGTGACCACTGAAAGCAGTGTAGTGTCCCCATCACCATCACTAAACCGTGGTGACACTAACAGGCCCGAGGGTGAGGAAGCCCTGCTGGCCTCATTAACACCTCACACAGCATCAACCTTACTACTGGTACAGGTGGACTCCCGTCCCTGCACTGAAAGGATTCGTTCACTTCTGAATTAAAATGTCCTGATGATTTGCTCACCTCCATGTCATCCAAGATGTTCATGTCTTTCTTTCTTCAGTGGAAAAGAAATGAAGGTTTTTGAGGAAAACATTCCAGGATTTTTCTCCATATAGTGGACTTCACTGGGGTTCAACGGGTCCAAATGTCAGTTTCAGTGCAGCTTCAAAGAGCTCTACACCAGTGGTTCCCAGACTGGGGTACGTGAGGTGACAGAGGGGTACGCCAACAAAATGCCGAATTTTGCCGTTCATTGAATTCTTCCCCACCTTAAAATAACATTAAAACCGATCATGTATTTTCTAACAGGCACAATGCCACATGACATCCAATCAAAATACCACATCTTCATCGTCCATTTCCACATGAGCAGCGCGCATATGGGTGCAGATTTAGCACTTAGCAGAACAATAGCCTAGCACAAAACGTGCACAAATATCAATTTAGGATTCAAACTATTGATACAAAACATAGCCTAACTTTTGTGAGTTCTTGTTTTTAATGTTGATAACATTATACGAGCAAGAATGCAAATCCAAATATCCACACATCAGTTCAACAAACAAAAGGGTAATATTAAGTGTTATTCTTCACAGTATTGTCAGTATTTGCTCTATTTTGCAACGAAAGCAACAGCAGGATTACAACACAGCGGTGTTTCGAGAACGAATCTGTGGCTTTGAACGAATCGTTCGTGAAAGTCATGATTCAATGAATTATTCATAAATACAGCCACTTGCTTCGTTGAACGAATGACTCACGCATTAAGACAGTGACTTATCGCCATCTACTGGTGGTTTTAGTTTTTAAAATAATCACTTTTCACACTTTTAGCATTGCATATTTCTCTATTGAATTTTTCTTTATTTAAAACATTGTTAATGTTGTAAAGGTATTCATAAAGATTAAAAAAAATGCACTAGAAAGTCAATTTAAGGGGCAAATATTGTCCCTTCATGTAAAATGTACAATCTAAGTGGAAGAGAGGGGGTACGCAGAAGGATGGTAAATGCCTCAGGGGGTACGACACTCTAAAAGGTTTGGGAACCACTGTTCTACATGATCCCAGATGAGGAATAAGAGTCTTGTCTAGAGAAACTAACCATTTTCTAAAAAAAATAAATAAATAACCGCAAATGCTCATCTTGCATGACGTAATCATGTTGGAAAGGTCACGCGTGACGTAGGCGGAAGAAGAGACATGAACATCTTGGACGACATGGGGGTGAGTAAATGATCAGGAAATTTTAATTCTAAAGTGAACTAATCCTTTAACAAATCTATGAAGCCTATGACAAAACATCCAGACTACAGAACTATGAGGAGATGCAAAAGAAATGTCTTTAGACTAAGCCCACAAGGAGGCTGTGCTTCTCGTAGAGTGAGCCGTGATTCCCATGGGGCGAAGCAACCCACACGATTCTGCAAGCCAATTACATTGCCTGAACTACTCCATGAGATACTCTCTGCTTGGAGTCAGCCAGACTCTTCATACGGTCTCTGAAACAGATGAATAACTCATCTGTGGCTTTTGCATGTTCTATCCCCAACGCTTTCAGCGTGCAAAGCAAATCCAACCACTGATCCCTTTCTGAACAAAAGGGAAGAGGAGAGAAGGCTTGCAAAATCTCCACCATCGACTTTAATGAATTTTATTTGGAACAACTGCTCTGTTCTCCAGGCAAAGTGGCTGCACTGGGAACCTGGATCCTCGTTGAATAGGGAGCTTTCCCGGTCTTAACGAGCACAGGGAAGAACGGACCTCTAACAAATCCGTCTCAGCAGTAGAAACGATTTTCTCTGCTGTACAAGGTGCGGATTCAAGGGTCAGTGATTCACATGAGATCAGTCTTCACTGTCCAGTACATCGATGGATAGAGCATCTGCAAAATCTCCCTCACAGCATTAAATGAAATGAAAGGGGGACAATAGTCATATTTGTTCCACTGAAATGTGCTGAGGTAAGAAGGTAGTTGGGCCTTCAGAGAAGATGATGAAAAAGTCATCCTGAAAACAGGAAATCTGAATAATGTCTGGTTTTAGAGGAGGTTTGTGCTTCATAACAGACAGCATCCAACTCCAGTCTCAGTATCTTCAGACAGAACTAGAGAACGGTCCTTTAGAGGCCCGAGAGAGGAAATGAACAGTGTAAATCTCACTTTCTTGTGTTAGATCTGTGCATCAGAATGAGAAATAATGCATCAGATTTGTGAGAGTATGTGTAATGTGACACATCCTCATTAGTCTTTAGACTAGAAATCTCTGCGTAAGCTCTGTGAAAAGTGAAAATCTCTCTGAAATGTCTCTGTGGCTTGTTTAAATTGATTCTCTCAGACACTTTTCCTCCTCTGAGTCTTCACAGTTCATGAACTGAACTTTAACTCCTGAACGATACTGTTTGAAGAGCTGGTGTTCAGGAGAAGTGTGGAGGCTGCACTGTTTGACAACTTGACACATTTTCTGTGGCTTTTCAAACGTATGATGTATAACAGCGCATACGATTTCTTAATATACATACTTCCTCGAAAATCATCACAGATTAATATTTAATTGATATTCTGCAGTCTGAAGGAGAGGTGACTCTGACAATACACTGCAAAGGATCCGGATCTTTATGAGTATCTTTCTTTTCCTTTAAGAGAGTGCTGGTTGCTGTGGAAGACTTCATTGTCGTTTGGTGTTGGTTATGCTGTGGGACCTAAAACAAAATTACTGGCAAACAGAGCTTCTTTATATTAAACCTAGTTCTGTTGAGTTGCCTTTCTATAATGGGGAGAGCATTTTTCATGGTTTAATTTTGGTTCCTGACCCATCAAACAGATGGTTCTGACGTGTTTCACTTTAGCACTGAAATACATTAGCCTGATGACATCAACATGAGCCAGCAAATCCCAAAGATAAAGTCTAGAACTGTGACGTTGTCTACAGCAGATACTCAAACATTTTTGTGAGTTTTGTGTTTTGTCGAACCTTGCGGAGACTCTCTGGATCATGATGTGTGTGTTTCCCCAAGACCACAGGACTGGTGAGAGAAACTACTGTGAGGAGAGAAAGAAACTGTGAAAATCTGTGACTTTGCATAGACTAGATTCTAAATTTATGTTGAGTCACTCATTCATTAATTAGCATCAGCAACCTTCTGAGGGAAAGGACTGCAGTGGAAAGACATTGATTCACGCAGGTGGAATTAAATGCTTATTCGTCCCATAATCCATCTGTTTTGAAAGTTTCACACACCGGCATTATCAAAGAAACCCAATACACGTTCTGTGTAGAACTAGGATTGACATGTGTCTTTATTCACCTTCCACTGCATCACACAGATGATTCATTCAGACGACTTCACAATGTGTCATGAAATGTTCCCTCTGACAGTTTATGAACAGACAGCACAGCTCAGATCACTGAATAAACACGTCACCCCTCGCACTGAAATCACACTGAGCCGTCACATTTACAGGTGCCTCATTCAAATCACCTCAAACTGTACAGAAATGAGCAGAAATGTGTCTACACTATGTGATCACAATTTCAGTCCATGTTATGTGTCCCCCATAACTGATCTGGGGTCATGGCTTGTGTGAACTGAACCAGCAACATTCTGATGAATTCAGATTAAATGAGACACATTTTGATTGGGGAAAATGTGACCCAATTAATCTGAATTCACTAAAAAATGAAATAACAGTAAAGACATTTTGTTAGAAAAGATTTCTGTTTCAAATAAATGCTGTTGCTTCAAACTTTCTATTACTTTCACAAGATGTAATATAAGTCTCTGGTGTCTCCAGAATGTGTGTGTGAAGTTTCAGCTCAAAATACCCCACAGATCATTTATTATAGCTTGTCAAATTTGCCCCTATTTGGGTGTGAGCAAAAACACGCCGTTTTTGTGTGTGTCCCTTTAAATGCAAATGAGCTGCTGCTCCCCGCCCCCTTTCCAGAAGAGGGCGGAGCTTTAACAGCTCGCGCTTCCGTCGCTCAACGACAACAAAGCTGGAGAATCTCACGCAGACAAAATGACGAACTTACATTGTTCAAACCGGAGTCGACACTGATGGAGAGACTCAGGAAGAAGTTACAACTTTCAGACGTTTCTGAATGGTTAGTGGATAAATGTATGTAGTTGCTGTGGAGTTGATTCAACTCATCCACTAGCATGTGCCGTCATGTTCATCTTTTGTGTTGAATTGACCCTCGTTTGTGAAGCAGTCCGGCGTAAAATGACGGCATGTCAACAACACTCGACTACAACAACTCTTCCTCTTCTGTAAAGCAGCCCAACATGGCCCCGCCCCCTTTGTTGTGTGTTGTCAGGGGCGGGGTTTATGTAAATTTTAGAGTTAGTGATGTCACCAACCCAGGAAGAAGCTCGTTGTAGTCCCTACCAGCCGTTTGTTGTAGTCCTTAAAAAGCGATTTCTGTAAAAGAAAATATCTCTCTTTGCATTGAACTTTGAGTGTCGTAACTTTGCAGATGTTGTTTATGATCAAACAGCAACATTACACACTAACTAAAGTTATGAAAAGTTAAATCATAATCAAGGACCCCTTTAATCAAAGAATCTTGAGGAAAAGCACTTTCCACTCTAAGCTTCACAACCATTATCAAATTATAAAAAGAAAGAAAGTGAAGTCACATTTATTTATACAGCACTTTAAAATATTTTAGCTTCTGGTCTGCATAGCAAACTACTTTTTGAAAAGCATAGTGTGACTTCACTACAGAAACATGGCTGCTTGATAAGTTTTTTGATTGATCTGATATCAATTTTATATATTTGAACCAGATATTTGAAGCAAACCCATCCGCCACGAGACAGATCGTACTCTGACAGACCTAATTTCAATCAGAACTCAATTTTGACATAACGTGTCGTCACATGATCAGTGTGATGAACCCGATCATGACAGTGAGGGTTTCTGTGCACTGGTTCACTGACATTGTGCCAGTTGTGTTGACTATGGCATCTCATGAATCTTGACAGCTGGCAGCGTGCAGCAGCAGGTTTCTGAGCCGTCACCAGTGACAGTCAGCTCATTAAAATGCTCATCCTCGTTGGAGTCTGGTGCCATTCATTAATCTGACTCTTTGATTGGGAATGAGCCTGGATTGTTACTAATCATATACTTGTCATTTAGCGGGACATTTGCTGACAGCGTTCTGCTTGGCCTGTGTTCATTCTGATTTTGAGTCTGACAACATGCCACATTTGGCCTAATGTTGTTTACCATCCAAATTTGGATATGGGATTTTCTCCACTCCAAAACAACCCACACCCAAATATAACAACTAGGGTTAATTCTGCCTTTTCTTGCGTCACTCTTGTGTCATTTTACCTGGAAAATGTGTCAACATTAAGTTAAACTGGAACATGAATTTACATTGGATTTTAAAAAGTCCCACTTTATATTGTCTTTTAAATGAATCATTTTATACAGTGCACTTATTGTAAAATACACTGTAAAATCCAACAGTGATTCTAGCTAACACTTTTTAGTTAACTTTACTTAATGTCTTAACTTAATTGTAAAAATCTAGTAATCTGTACTATTCACATACTGTGCTGTTTTTACTTAGAAAACTCAAGTTAAGATTAATTGATTGGTTTTCAGTACCATTTTTGTCAAGCAAACAAAAACAAAACAAAAAAGGTTTTTGAGGCAGGGCAATTCTTAATAGACATTTCACTCATTTCCTCCACTTCTGCAGTTATTTTTCTCTGTTTGCATTCACTGATTTCCCAAAGTCATCTCAAATGTTCAATTGTCAATACAACTAAGCAATTTGAGAGAACATCACATAAGGTGACTTCATAAATTGATGCTGATTTTTCTGCAATGTTTTTGTTTGAACTCACTATTATGGTGATCAGTGTTCCCTTTGGTTGGGCACTTGGAACTTCATTTATATTACTGTAATTCTCTTCCTATTGATGCAGTGATGCAACAAGAAATCACAGTTATTTGTTTTCAAAGGAAGGGAAGTAATAAGTGTTACATATATGTGTATATACAGTTGCAAAACATAAGTATGTGAACTACTTGCAGAATCTGTGAAAATGTACAAAATTTTAACAAAATAAGAGAGATCATACAAAATGCATGTTATTTTTTATTTAGTACTGTCCTGAGTAAGATATTTTACAAGCGCTTTAGGACCCGCGTTTATATTAGAAAAGCTTTCCAGCGCTGGAGAGAGCTAAGAGGGAAGGCCTGGAAACAGATGTGGAGGCTGCTTTGATCCCGCTTCTCATGTGAGTAACACTGGGTTTGAGTGTCATTGATTGTCTGGAGCTGCTGTGCTGTTGGCGACTAACAACGAACGCTCTGTATTTACTCTTGTGTACTGTACGTTCATTTTTTGTGCTTCCTTGTTGTTTGTTCATCAACTGCGCTTTATTTTGAAGCGTGTCAGCTGTGATACAGACATCCACTCTTGTATTGCGTGAGTAACAGTGGCCAGATAGTGAGAGTTATGCTGTTAAACCACTGTTAGTGCACTCGCCTCGCATGCCAGCAGCGATCGGGCAGTGGTTTGAGACCGGCTCGGAGCAGGGTGGTTAGAATTGGAGTGTGGGTTTTGGAGGCGGAGCAATGAAGAGAGGGGCGGGTTTGTTTGGGTTGATTTCAAATATCAACAATGTCCAACAGCGTTGTTCAAAATCTACTTACCGCACCTTTAATAGGCAAATACTTAAGAATCTATGAATGGATCATTATTACAGTAATTATTATGTTTCTAGCATGTTATATGTTTAGCAACGGTTCCTTTAACCCTTAAAGATTCTTTTTTCTTAAACAACCATGTAGAAAGATGTTCATCAGGGTTCATCAGGGTTAAAATCGTAAAAGAAGAATGGTTCAGAGAGCATGAAGAATCATTTTCAGACCTTAAATTCATTGAAAGTCTTTGGGATGTGCTGGAGGAGACTTTACAGAGTGCTCACCTCTTGCATTGTCAATACAAGATCTTGATGCACCTCACATCACAACATTTATTTCCATCAAGAGGTGCATCATATTTTGTTGCTAACACTTATGTCATAAACTTTTAATTGGGTTGATATAATCTGCAAACCATAACAATGGTAACAATTCAATTTAGTTTAAAGTAAATTATCAAGTACTCTCGGTCCTTTTTTAGTTACTAGAACTCTTGTGTAATGGCAGTCGGTTTGCATGCTTTTTTTTTTTTTTTTTTTAAGTCTAACTAATTTGACTTTACAGTGTACATACATGTTTTTTACATTGTACATATATTTAAAGATACCTGCATGTAAGTACAGCTGTAATTAATTTCTGTAATAACATCTATAACTACAGTTGAACTTCCCTTACACCTTAACCCATACTGCCAAACCTGTCCTAACTTTATCCGTATCTCACATCAGTAGTGTTTTGCAATACAACATTAACACAATAAATGCATTGAGCCTAAAAATGAATTATTTTGACATATAGTAGTTAAAGACACCTAAGATAAAGACGACCTCCTCTTTTCACAACAGCCGAGCGACTGCTATCACGATGAACAAGTGTGGTAATGTAGAAAAACCCTTCTTGGTCCTAACTAGTTACGACAAGTTTCCAACAAGCACACCAAAACTGCTGCGTGATTCACAATCACAGCCAATCAGAACATAATCTGATATGTAATGTACAGTTATGAAGAAGCAGATTTTCATCATGGGTGAATCTGCAACCAATCAAACAACAAACATGAGTGTTAGGCCTGTGTATTAACTTGCATAGAGTATTCTAGGCTAAACTGTTGTAAGAGGTTAGAATGTAACCAATAACTACACGAAAACAAACCCTAAGCTATTTTCTGTGATTGTGTGCGGAGACTTCCAATTCATTAGCCTCTCTAGGTTAATAACCAGAAGAATAACGAAGTTCAGTAAACTGTAAAACTATCTGCACTACAATCCAATGCGTTTATGATAGTAATTTAAAATAATATGATAACAAATACAATATAGTGCAGTATAACTGGTTTTGTACAGGCAAAATAACTGGAAGCAAATGACACCAGAAGCCTTGCACATTCATGTTACAACGGACACATTCACTCATACATTAAAAATAAGTGCACTATGGATATAGTGTTTTCATGGTTAACACTGCGTATATCATGTGCGATGTTTTATAATGCCTAAGCAGGCATTTAATAGTGTTCCCATAAAACAGTGTTTTGGGGTCCGAGGGGATCAGATTCTGCGGAGGACTGAATCTTGCACAACAACGTCTCTATTACAGTCTGATCCCATAATGCACTGCCTCAGCAGCCTGTCAGTTCCTCGACACTGGAAAGACAGACCACTAGCCGTCTGCTGTCCTTCTCCATCAGTCTATCTTCTGTCTCTCTCTCTATCTTTGCCAGCCATCTGTCAGTTTTATGTCATTCACTATTTTTCTACAGCGCTCCCTCGCTCCCAGATCTACTCTTGTTTATTATTCTCCTTTGGCTCTTATCTTTCTCTTCTTTTTTCTGTGTCTCGGTCTCCCTCTAAGTGGAGGAAACGACTCATTAATACTAGAACAGCAAGGTAATACCTCTAGCCATAACCTGTATGAGGGAAAACTCTTTTCTTGTGCATTCTTTTCCTTTTTTTAGCTGCAGTCCATTTGAAGATGGAACATAAATGCGCTCAACTCCCACCCGTAACGGCTGAGTGCAATAAAAGGCCCCTTAATTGCAGAACAGAATGCCAGCTCCTGCTGCTCTGCAGTAAAAGAGAGGGTGACTTTGAAGCAGGAAGAGGTCTGGCCCTGCCTTATCTCATGTGATGCTGGTTACTGCACACATTATAAACAGTCCAGACAGCACATGATTTATCCTTTGACATTAGTATGCAATCAGACGACGAATACAGTCAGTCACGGACGATCCACGCTCCAATCCAGAAGGGGGTGCATGCAGTAATGCAATGCTGTTTGCTAACCACCACAACAGGAAAAAGAGCAGAAGAAGAACAGCGCATGACTTGAGGGCATGAAAACAAAGTCCACTAGATAGTGCGCACTAGGAGTGACCCTGAATAGTCGACGATTCGATGCTTCGATAGGAGGAGCCTGATTCTCACAGTCGAATCTTCGCAGAGATATGGGGGTGCTCAATATCTGATTTTACAGCCTATTATGATAATGCTATGAATAAAGAAAGAAGCTTTTAATAAATATTTTTAATGTGCGTGAATAAATCCAACCACCCCTGTGACAGAGTTAAGTTTCACTTCCATGATGTGTGACCGACAGAGGAGCATCTGCCGGCCAAGCTGACTAATGTTAGCTGACTAGCGCGCTATTTGAAAAGACTCAAACGGACATCGCGTTAAAAGACTATATTTTTTTCGATCAGGTAGGGTACAAGTGATTCCAAAACATTTCAGCCGGTTCATTTTTGGATGCTAATGTTTAGCTAAAAAGGCTGCCACTCCAGTTTAGCGTTTGTCTCTGCAGTTAAAAAGACAAAGTTGACAATTCTGGCTATACTTTCGTTATTTTAATAATTTATGTATTGATCACTCTGGGTTATCTAATTTAAAGTCCACGTGAACCGGAAGTTGCATACAACTTTTCTCCAGACGTATTTCCAAGTGAAACGGAATATTGAACAGAGGGCGGAGTTTTACTTTAGCGCTCCTCCTCTCCATCTCTCGCTCATAGCAGACTAGCGGTCGGAGGGGAGTGGTTTACGCGTTTTCAACCCAAGCCGTCAAACTGATGTCATTAGAGAAGGGGCACGGTTGCAGAGGGGAGGAGCATTTTCAGATTTTGATTAAATATTACGAAGCCAAACAATTTTTTTTGTGTGGATTGACTTGCACGGATGAATTGTTCACCACCAAACTCGCAATTTGAACTAACAAAATAAATAAGGTCAATTTCGATTTCATGTGTACTTTAACTATTTGTGGCTTGTGTTTTGACGTTCCCCTGCACTTCAGGCATTTTTTAAAATTATTTTTATTTATTAGAACAGTATATTCTGTTCTAATTCAATTCTGTAAATTAATTTTTGATAGTTTTTTGGTGCATCGATGGTGCGCTGTAGAGTTAAAGCTCGCACAGGCAATTTAGCCGATTTAATTTGATTTGCCGACATGTAAAATGCATATCTGCGGTGTGGCCTTTCTGCAGTTATATATATATATATATATATATATATATATATATATTAAGGTTTATTGATCCAAAATGTTTTTATTCATTTTCTTCTATATCTTTGAGTGGTGTTCTGTACATCGTGGTTGTGAATGTTTATCCACATTGCCTTTCATTTCAGTTAAAAGATAAAATCATTGTCAGTTTCGTCTATCACGTGGCAGGCAGTTTGGAAGCTTTATTAGAAAGTTGTTTCTCTGTGTTGTGTGTGAGAGAAAATAAAAGTTGTCTTAAGGCGCGGGCATAGGCCTTACTTCATGTTCTGCGTCCCGCTCCGTCTCGTGCACAGTTGAGCGTGCGAGCCTTTCAGAGTAGCCGATACTCCTTCGGCCTTGTGCGCACTATCTAGTGGACTGCTGTTTTTCAAGGATTGTCAAGTCACCTTTATTCATATAGAGCTTTATACAATACAGATCGTTTAAAAGCAGATTTACAGTAAAAATAATGATCAATGATGCAAACAGAGTTCAGCCAGCAAGCTTAATGGACATTAGTCTTCATTCATGCATTCTTGCAAATAAGGATTGATGTGTCTGTAATGGTCAAGAGATGAATTGCAGGGTATCAGACTGAATGGTCAGTAATTATTAGCCAGGATGATCCAGGCTGAAGACTCTGTACACATGGCCCATGCAAGTAAGCACAAGGAATGAGAACAATGTTGTAGGTTGGAATAGAGCTGATGGATTTTATTTTCAAATATACTGTCTTTAGACTACCACTCTAATGAAAGACCATGTAAATGGCAAAGAAAAACACGAAGTATAGAAAAACAACAGAGGACTGGAATCAGATATGTTCGTATGTTGCCTCCAATTAAAGCCAAAAAGCAAACGTTCCTCCAGACAAGACAAGGATATTCCATTTGGACCTGGAACGGCTCCCTCTGGACCGGTTATCTAAGATAAACAGCAGAGCCGTAATGGAGGCTTCTGGAGCCTCAGCGTTGGATCTCAGGACGGTACTTGCTCAGTTACCATGGGGACACTGACTACATCCATACTGCTATTTCAGGAGACAAGGAAGGACAGAAATTGGCCCAATTTATGCGTAGTGCACTGTGGTGGTAAAATAAGGACAAACGCTGAGAGTGCAGTTGAGTGTCCCGAAGGAGACGTTTAACAAACACAACAGTGAACAGAAGGCTGAATTGTTGTTCAGCTAATAGTCGGGGATGCTGGGTAATAGGGAAACGCAGTGGCTCTCATATCGCTGTGATCCGTGTTTCTGATGTTGGAGGTGTGATATTTCAGATGGATCTGTCTGTACGGCCCATAAAACCGTCTTTGTCAAGCCATCATTCAAAGCTTGCCTTGAGGAATTTGATGACATATGACTGATATGACAGATTTGTTTCGTTCTTCAGCCTCCCAGAAACACCAACGCCCACTTTCTTCTGATTTGAGGTGTTCTGGATTGCTCACTTTTAAATCCCTGGAGGAAAGGAGCATCTCTGATCCTTTGTACCTCAGTCATAACTCGTACGCAGGAACATCAAGGAAGTCTTTGATCCGTCACTGTGTCTCGCAGCGACTTGCTCTGAACCATGTGTGAACTGCAGTGTGTTTATCCTGAACTGAGTCTGACCTCTCAGAACTTGAGTGTGTGAACTTTACGTTGTTGTGTCAAACTCTGCAAGAAGTGAGTTAAAGGTCTGCTGTTAGAGCATGTCGTTTAGCCGATATTCACTATTAGGGGTGTGATGATAGCCCCTTTATTCGACTGAAAGTCACAAAAAGCAAAACCATTTGACATGTTTTAACTAATCATCTTGTAATGAATGGCACTTCAGTTCTACTTTCTGAGTATGAGTTTTCATATGCAGTAAAAGTCAGAACAATATGCAAGCAAGGCCGTACGCAGGGTTTTATAAATACAGAGGTCCCAAAACTGAGCTTGCTGGTGGAGTTGGGGTGCCTATGTGCATTTTAAGATGTCAAGAAGTTGGATAGCAATACCTCTAAACCATGTCACTGGGCAGTAGCATCAAACCGGTTCATAAATATGGGAATCAGGTTAATGTTGCAATCAAGGATGTGCGTTCAAACCCTGATGAACAGGAGAAAACTTTAAATGAGGAATATAACGGCACAATAAATCAACACGAGCAGAAATCAAGCAGATAGAAGACGACAAGGATGATGTTAATACTAAAAAGAAAACTAAATGGGCAATAATCACATTCATATTCTGCTTTCCTCCTTCATGAGACATGGCAAGAACGTCACTCTGAACAGACGCATAAAACTCTCACAGTGAAGGAGGAAAGTTGGACGTGAAGTCTGTTACATCACAAAAAAAACATCAGAGATACAGACTTCAGGTCAAGCAATGCCACCTTTGAATCAGTTATAAAGCACTATAGGAATACAGAAAAAACACCGGTGTTTAACACCCACGTATTACTGAGTCCGACATGGAGAAAAAATAATAATAATAATAATACATTTATTTTATATAGCGCCTTTAAAAGTTGCTTTCTCAAGGTGCTTTCCATGAAAGCTTACATGAATGAAACACATAACAATATAAGACAATATATTATAAAACTAACAATGCACCTGTACACACCTATAGGGCACGTAAGATTTTGGTTTGACATTCAGCTGTGTTTTGCACAGAGGGGGAGGGAATGAAGCCACAACCTATCAAAGGAATCTTTCATTCTTCAGCAAGACGACAGTGGGATGGAGAATGTGACCCTGGTGCATCATTTTTCCCAACCCTGTTCCTGGAGGCACACTAACACTAAACATTTTTAAACTCTTCCTAATCACCTGAATCCTAAGACCTGAAATGAATGGGTCAGATAAGGGAGACATAAGGAATGTGTAGTGTTGATTGGCCTCCAGGAACAGGGTTGGGAAACACTGTGCCAAAGCAAGGTCCTGACTTTCTTTTGGTCATAAAAAATCCCAGGATATCATTTGAAAAGAGTAGGAGTGTGTCCCCGGCCGGCATCCTGACCAAACTTGCCCATTAGCCTCCTAATCATGCCCACATATTCTGATTGGCTCCATCACTCTCTCCTCTCCACCAGTGAGCTGGTGTGTGGTGGCTGTTCTGGAGCGCTGTGCAGCGCATTGGTGGAGGTGGAGGAGATTCCACCATACCTGTCAACACTCCCGGGAGTCTCCCGTATCTCCCGCCCCCCTCCCGTTTTGTTATTTCTCCCGGGAAACTCCCGTAATTTGTATGGCCCTACCTCGTTATATGAATAATCACATCAATACATTTTTCCAAGGTTGGCCAGTTGCCAGATCTTGTATGAAACGCATCCTACTCACACAATAGATACATCATACAATTTTGAACCCATTTATGACCTCAACCTGGCAGCCCACAACTCGGTTACGCTTTTGATATCTGCGCAGGTAGACGGGGGAATTTGAATCAAGCGTCACTATTAAAAATGGCATTAGAAAGCTCAGGTGGTGCTACGGCGAAAAAAACTAAATATAGCTGCAAATATAACAACAGCTGGACAGAGCAATTTAATTTCTTATCACGAAGCAGCATCAACAATTCCCACGCTTTTTGCAAAGTTTGTCGCACTGATTTCAGTTTTCGGTGGGAAAAACGAAAAGCATCACAGTGTTTCCTATAATGTAATATAAAATTTGTTATAATAAAGATAAATAAAAAATAAACATGAATAAGTCTCGTTATTATCACAATAATTCTTATTAATAATTATGTATTATGTATTTACTTATGTGTATTTAACTTGCCTCTGACCCGTCCCAAACCCAACCCCCATTTTCCTACCCTGATTTTAGCGCCCTGGTTTGAACGCTCTGTTTTAAGGGGCGTGTCTCTGTGAGACTTCAGTGTAAACGCCCACTGCTGTGATTGGCTGACATCTTTGCATATGAAATAGCTAAGATTTACTCTCTCTTTTAGCACGTTTTTACTATTACAGCTCTCAAGGTTAACTAATCGTGAAAAGTATTGATTATAGCATTACATTTAGATCTATGGCATTATATTTAGATGGTGGCATGAAAGGTTGCAGTGATGAACACTGTAGTCGTGTTGTTGAGCTCATGAAAGCAGTGATCTCATCATTATAACTCAATTTCTGCACACTAACGAATGCTTTCATCATAAATAACAGTGCAAATGCGATGTAACTAAGAGATTCGTTGAATAAAACGGGAGTTTTGGTGCGAGTCCAGCACTCGCTCTGTTTGATTGACAGCTCCAGCGATTGTAAAGGGAGCGTTTTTTGATCGCTTTCTATACATAATTTAATCACCATTTAAATAAGATTATTTTCATCCTACTAAGAGAAACAAGGTGAAGTTGAGTGTTTAGTCACTGGTTTGATTTGAAACAAAGATCATGTGACTGTACATGAATCATTAATATCAGATCAGGCATCAGAATGAACACAGTTACTCACATGTTGTTGCATTACTGTCGAGTCCATATCGTATAAGTCTGTTTGCACCGAAATGCGATTGATTTACCAAAGAATCCACAGTGAAATGTACAGAATATAAATAAATAAAGCTCAACTGAGACATTCACATTGTTGAAAATAAATGATCATATTCCTAGCATTAGGATTCTTTGAAAGGTAATGTTATTTTAGTCCTATATCGCTCTTCTCTCCTCCTCATCTTACTAACACACCAGTGGGCGGGGCTAACGTTGCAATGATAAAGTAGGTGTTGATTTCTTCTGTGGAGGCGGAGTTTCACCTATCTATAGGCACATTCCAGGATCAGTCGTTCGCTGGGTCTGGTGTCTATAAAAGCTTTTATTGGACTAACAAGGAAGTTTCAGCTCTGTACGATGACCTCTTATATATCAAAAGCTCAAGGAAAAGTTGATTTCTTAATTCATGACCCTTTTAAGTTTACTAAAGACCTTGTCGTTAGACTTTCATTAATCTTTCTTATGAGTACAGTAAGACAATTCTGTCTATTTCAATTAATCAATTGAAAATTATGCTTTAAAATAGGTAAATAAATAAGTCTTCCTTTATCTCATTTCAGCAAGCATACATTTAAATAGATATTAAAGGGTTAGTTCACCCAAAAATGAAATTTCTGTCATTAATTAATCACCCTCATGTCGTTCCACACCTGTAAGAACACAAATTGTGAAAGTGTGAATTATCTTGCTGTCAATGCAGGCCTCACTGAGCCATCGGATTTCATCAAAAATATCTTAATTTGTGTTCTGAAGATAAACAAAGGTCTTACAGGTGTGGAACGACATGAGGGTGAGTAATTCATTTTTGGGTGAACTAACCCTTTAAGATTTATTCAAACAGCTGAAATGTCCAGATTTTTGGTTGTATCACCCAAGCCTACATCTAGTGGAAAACTTTGTTTTGCAAATTTTATTTAAACCTTGCTTTCCTCAGCTGTGTGTGGTTTTTTTAAATAGAAGTAAACTGCATTAGGTACAGCTGGAAAATTAATATGGCCCTCAAATCTACATCACTTTTTCATTGTCGTAGACAGATTAGCTTTTCTCCTCTTTATTTCTCTTTCTAACTAAATTTCAGTAAATCCATTATTAGACGTGAAGCCAACTGTCATGCCTTGACAATAGCGATGGGTAAATTATTAGAGTCATCTTTTCATATCCAACACTCCTTTGTTTGAATCGCTCTCATCCTGCTTTTCTTAAGTATCATTGATCTTAAGAGAATTTGCCGCTGGTAACAATCTGACACGTACAGCGACAGAGGAAAGATAATAAATGCAGTTATTACTTTTCATCTCTCTGCCCGTTTTTCCCTGGAGGGAGGTCACAGGGAATCCACACGCTTTAAATGAGATGATTTTCATGTGTTTTCACATTCCTCTGATACACATTCCTGTCACACAAATTAGCACACTTGTGTCCTTGCTTATTACTCTGAATCTCGTTCAGCCTCTCTCTCTTTAACAGAAGATACTTTGTTATGTAATTTCATGCTGCCTTTATCGCAGTAAATCAGCCGTAACCCATCACACTGACCTTGACTAGAATCTCTGTTCCAATGATCCTCTTTCATATGAACCCATTATAAATCGAAGCAAAGAGAAACCAACACATCTCCCAAATGCTTTTGGCTGCCTTTGGAAATCGACCCAAACCAGAAGTTTTTCCATCTTTCGCAGAACATGCAATTCACCAAATACATTCAAAGGAAGACACTTAAAGCCTCATCTAAAAGCATTATCTCCACATTCCCTCCTCTAACCTGCTACACAATGATATGTGTGATATTTGTGCTCACCTTGACTTTTGAAGGATACGCTTAGTGTTCGACTCATATTCTCTGGCCTTTTATGCAATTATGCAAAATCACACGTAAACCGGTAGTCCCTAGAGATCCATAGCTTTTCCTCTTGAAGGGCACCTTGATTGACTGGCGGTGGCACCAGGGGAATGGTGCTGGTTTGTGGGAACTCTGTGCTGTCGCATGGCAGATGAGATCCAAATGCACTGGTGTGTGTGTGTGTGTGTGTGTTGGTTCTTAACTGCACATATCTTTCACTTGTGTTAGTTATTGTGGTGGATTTCATGATGCTGTGACACAGTTAACATCTGTATTTAACACTGACCACATGTGACCAAATCATCAAACGTATCTTAATAACAAAAAAGTCATTCACCATTTTAATCACATTTTAGCTTTTCTGTAGTACCTTTACCTGTACATTCACACTAACTTAAAATGTTGTACTAAAACTGTATAAAATAGTACGAGCTGTCACTGTTTGAATTTTAAGCTAAACATTTAAACATAGAAAACTGGTTTAAAAATATCCAATCAATATTCAAGTGCTTTTACTTCGATAACAGAGAGCGGCATGGGTGACCCGCCAAATGTTATGTAACGGGTGGAATAATATTTACGTGTCGGGTGCGGGTGCGGTGCGGGTGCGGTGCGGGTGCGGGTGCGGGTCGGACGCACGGTAGGCACGGGTAGACTGCAGGTCCAATAGCCAAGACTATTCCAACTCAATTTGGTGCATTTGACAGCTGTTTTTAAATGGTCCTGTGCTTAGGCTATTTGTGTTCACGTGCTGTCTGAAGACCGTTAAAGGCTTCAAATTACAGCAGGATTTGCAGCGCTGAGCATTGTAGCCAATCGCGCTGCATCTGATTGAAAGCTAGTGATTATTAAAGGAAGCGCGCTTTGCTCGATTTATGTATTTAATATAGGCTATTTACAAATTGAATAAAAGTTTTAGAATATTTTTCGCGCTGCTACAATGAGGACCAGCGGCCAGGTAAACAATGCTGAGTTTTAGAAGAGACAATCGCGTTTAAATGCCGAGTGAATGTGATAAAATATTTACTAGCTTTAAGCTTATATAGCCTTACTAAAACGTTCTTTGTTCTATTATTTTACTTGTGTTGTTTAATGCAATGTTTAATTAGATGCAGCTACATATAATGCCTAATGTTGGTTTTATTGCTTGTGTTAGGCTACATGAGAAAAATAGTTTTGTCTACCTGATGTAGGAAATTTAATGCGGGTCGGGTCGCAGTTTTTATGTCAAACGGGTTGGGTCAGGTCGGGTGCGGGCTAAAATTAGTGTTTCTGTCGGATATTGGGTCGGGTGTGCTGTTAATTACTGCGGGTGCGGGTTTATCAAACAGTGCAGGACTCTGGCAACAAGAGCGTGAAGTTGACATCACAGCTTTTTTGTGAGGGCTGCGGTGAGTCTTTTTTTGCCACAGACTTATAAATGTTGTAAATACTATAGACATATTTATCAATATGATCTTTTACGAAGTAGGCTTTTATTAAGCTAATAACTCTCCCACTGCTTTAAAACAGACATAAATTATATTTCATGACAATCAGTTCTGTATTCATTGTCATTGGAAACCACCCAAAAACCAATCATCCATCCACGCTCACGCTGTCACACCTATAGATAATTTAGTGCTTCCAGTTCACCTGTGATTCATCATTTAGCATTTCATAATTGATGGATTTGGCAACATTAACACTGTTTTTTTCCTGGTTATTATTGTGAAACGGTCCTGATACGATCTGTATTGTGCAAAGCACTACATAAATAAAAATGACTTGACTTTACTGCTTGTCTTTGTTATATATATATATATATATATATATATATACACACACACTATATTGCCAAAAGTTTTGGGACGGCTGCCTTTACGTGTACATGACCTTTAATGATGTCCCATTCTTAATCCGTAGGGTTTAATATGGAGTTGGCCCACACTTTGCAGCTATAACAGCCTCAACTCTTCTGGGAAGGCTTTCTACAAGGTTTAGGAGTGTGTTTATGGGAATTTTGACCATTCTTCTAGAAGCACATTTGTGAGGTCAGTCAGTGATGTTGGCGAGAAGGCCTGGCTCACAGTCTCCGCTCTAATTCATCCCAAAAGTGTTCTTTCGGGTTGAGGTCAGGCCAGTCAAGTTCCTCCACACCAAACTCGCTCATCCATGTCTTTATGGACCTTGCTTTGTGCACTGGAACATCCCCAAACTGTTCCCACAAAGTTGGAATTGAAATTGAAAATTGTACAAAATGTCTCGGTATGCTGAAGCATTAAGAGTTCCTTTCACTGCAACTAAGGGTCCAAGCCCAACCCCTAAAAAACAACCTCACACCATAATCCCCCTCCACCAAACTTGGCACAACGCAGTCAGGCCAGTACCGTTCTCCTGGCAACTGCCAACCCCAGACTCGTCCATCGGATTGCCAGACAGAGAAGCGTGATTCGTCTGCACACTGTGAACCTATTTAGAAGTGAGGAAATTTCATGAATGGACTTATTGCACCGGGTGGCAACCTATCACGATACTACGCTTGAATTCACTGAGCTCCTGAGAGCGACCCATTCTTTCACAAATGTTTGTAGAAGCAGTCTGCATGCCTAGTGCTTGATTTTATACACCTGTGGCCATGGAAGTGATGGGAACATATAAAAACATATCCATATTTAACAAGTTATGAAGTAAAATATCTAGCTTCCGCCAGACCGCCTTCTATATTAAAGTTATGCAGAAAGTGTAACTAGCGTTGCATCAGTTACACTTTTTCCAAAAGTTGAATAGGGAAGGCATAGGACATAGCGCAAGTGTTTTGAACTGCAAGAGTTTTACACTTTCTTTGTACATAGAATACGGAAGGCGGTCTGACAGAAGCTAGATATTTTACTTTATAACTTGTTAAATACCTTTTTTTTTTGTTTTTTTTTTACACAAATGCATTGCTTCAGAAGGCCTTTATGAACTCCCTGGAGCCATGTGGAGTACGTTTATATCATTTGGGAATTATCTTTGATTCAGAGCTTAAATTTGATAAGCATGTAAGTTCAGTGGTGAAAGCTGGCGTCTTTAATTTAAGGCGCATTGCAAAAACCAAACCCTTTTTGTCTTTTAGTGATTTGAAGCAGGTTATACAGGCTTTTATATTTTCAAGGTTGGACTATTGTAATTCTTTGTATCTTTGTCTTTGTACCTTGTGTTCTTCTGAATCTAAACTCTTACAAAATGCAGCAACTAGGCTTTTGACTGGGACCAAGAAGCCGGTCAGTGTTTCCCCAGTACTGTCTTCACTGCATTGGCTCCCAGTTAATTTCAGGGTGCAGTTTGAGGTTTTAATGTTTGTTTTTAAGGCCTTGCATGGTCTAGCTCCTGAATATATTTAGGATCTTCTCCAGGTTTATCAGACGACAAGGCCACTGAGGCCATCTCAAACATTACTTTTAAAGATCCCTAAATCTCGTCTACAGTCCAAAGGGGATTGTACCTTCTCTGTTGCTGCACCCCGCCTCTGGAATAACCTGCCTTTGGATATTAGATGTTGTACTACATTGGGTATTTTTAATTGTTATTTTGGTTTGGTGTTTAATGTTTTTCTATTTTGTTATTTATGTTGTTGGAATATTGTTTTAATGGAAAGCACTTTGGCCAACTTGAGTTTTTTTTTTTTTTTTTTTTTTTTTTGTCAAACGTGCTATACAAATAAACTAACTGTAAACTGTAAGAACTTGCACTGTCAAAATATCACCAGTTAACACTAGTATTGTCGCTGATGAAAGAGATGTAACTTTGGGAGAATTTACTTGCATAACATTAACCAAATTGCATGCATTGACTCTTTACCTACAGTGTTTTGTTTTGGGTTTTTATTTTTCTTTCTGTCAGTGTCTCAAGTCATGGTTTGAATTCTTCAGAATTCTTCAGACTGTCTGTGTCCCTGATGCTTATAAAACAGTTATCATCCAACCTGCATTAACGAAGCCTAATTTGGACAGCATTGTTCTGGGTAATTATGGGCCGGTATCCATCCTCCCATTTATTCGTAAAATACTCGAAAAGGTAGTCGCAGCACAAATAAACTCCTTTCTTGAAGGAGAAGTTTCAGTCCAGTTTTAGAACATACCACTGTACCAAAACTGCCCTTATGAAAATAATTAGTGACCTCAGAATAAATTGGGATAAAAATAAGTTCTCAATTCTGGTCCTTTTAGACTGCGATCATGACATTCTAATAAATCATTTGGAAAAATTATTAGGTCTCTACAATTCTATATTAAATTAGTTTAAAACATCTATTTAGAGGAGAAATGTTAGATTTGGAGGGCATGTGTCTAAGAAACATGAAACTCACTTTGGAGTCCCACAAGGAAGCTGCCTTGGTCCTTTATTAATTTCATTGTACATGCTGCCACTTGCTGACATCAGTGTATGTTTCCATAGTTATGCTAATGACACACAGCTGCCGAGCCAAATGATGCTGCAGCTATTAATTTGATTACTACCTGCCTTATGGCAGTAAATGGATGAGTAACAACTTTCTTAATTTAAACGAGGAGAAAACCATTTACATTCACTTATGACAAAACCAACTGTGTTTGCCAGTATATTTTAACATAATTTTGTATTTGTATAATTGAGTTTTCTTTTGTGCTTGAATGGTTTAAAATCACATTTAGAGGTGGAGTCAGTAGAATTTCAACAACACTGTTTGGAAGTTAGTCAGGCCGACACCAACAACAAACGTCTAACCAATCAGCATTAGGGGGCGTATGATGGTCGAGGAGAGAGAACGAGCAAGAGGGAGATTTGAAAATAAGAAAGAAAAAAAAACTGCAGAACGAGAGATAATGAGACACAATACAAAATAGCTCAAAAGAATATCACTGGAATGAAGGTTTATGACTGGGCAAGCGCTTTAGGACCCGCGTTTATATTAGAAAAGCTTTCCATCGCTGGAGAGAGCTAAGAGGGAAGGCCTGAAAACAGACGTGGAGGCTGCTTTGATCCCTGTATTTACTCTTGTGTACTGTTCATTTTTTGTGCTTCCTTGTCATTCGTTTATCAACTGTGCTCTATTTTTCATGACACATTATTTTGTTGCACGTCAGCTGTGATAAACAGACATCCACTCTCGCATTGCATGTGTAACAGAGACCAGATAGTGAGAGTTGTGCAGGTAAAAGACCTGTTAGTGCATTCGCCTCGCAACAGGCTGGGGTTCGAGACCGACTCAGAGCAGGGCGATTAGGATTGGAGTGTGAGTTTTGGAGGCGGAGCAATGAAGAGAGAGGTGGGTTTGTTTGGGTTGATTTCAAATATCAACAATGTCTAACAGCATTTTTCAAAATCTACTGATCCCACCTTTAAATGTGCCACATTTCTGAGTCGAAATTTAAGTATACGGTTCCTGACCTTAAGTATCTGATTCCAGAATTGGAATCCATCGATGATTCCAAACCCTACACACAATAGGCAAGCAGTTCACCACAATCTACTGTCATCTTGATAGGCTATGAAATACCAAAATGCAGATTAATCACATAACAACTTCATAATCAAATGAGAATAGGGATTTATTCTCCTGTCGCTTATCCTGGACTGGGTCGCAGTGGCAGCAGACTAAGCAGGGCCACCCACACATACTTTTCTCCTGCGACTTCCCCCAGCTCCTCCTGGATCCCAAGACACTCCCAGGCCAACCGGGAGATATAATCCCTCTAGCGTGTCCTAGGTCTCCTCCCAGTTGGAGATGACTGGAACACCTCCACTGGGAGGTGTCCTGACCACCCCTCAACTTGCTCCTTTTGACACAGTGGAGCAGTGGCTTTACTCAGAGTACTATCCACATGTTAGAGCTTCCCACCCTATCCCTTAGGGTTAGCCAAGACACCCTGTTGCAAAAACTCATTTTAGCTCGTGGCCTCAGATTTGGAGGTGCTGACCCTATAGCAGTGATGCCACCTGAAGAGCCCCAAACTAGACACCCTCTGCCACTTGGCTGAGCCTTGAGATCCTGTCCATGAACACCACAAATTTGATCAGAGACCGCTTAAACCAGCTCATGACCAGCTATGAACCAGCTTCCATGCTTCAAAACATACCTAACCAGCATATGCTGTTTTTTTCAACAAGGAAGAGATAAATCACAATGAAACACGAGTTGCATGGTGATGCTCCGGGACAGTGTCTTTGAAAATTTGGTGAGAAATATAATAATAAATGTGTCTCTACCACTGTGAAGCACGGAGGAAGATGTGTCATTGTGTGAGAAGCCCTTTTTAGCTGCTGGTATTGGTGAGCTCAATGTGAAAAGTCTTGAATTGCTTGCTTCCCACAAATGAAAAGTTGTTATCAAAAGAGGAATTATCAGATGTTATTTTTCAACAAGACAATGCTCCTGCCCAAATTGTAAAGACAGCCAAGTAGTGGCATGAGAACAAGTCCATCAGGCTCATGTTTCAGTCTGGTCAGAGTCCAGATTTGAACACAACAGTGAATATTTGGTCTCATATTAAACTCAAACGAACTGAGAGACTGTGTTAAGTGCTAAGTTACTTTATCGACAGTATTTGTGCAATTCTTGCAAATTTCCTGTCTAGTGATTTGTCATTAGAATGGTTAAGACCATTAAAAGACCACTAAATATTTTGCCATTTTTGGATTGGAGTGTAGTAGTAGAGTAAAGAATAAATGCAAGGAATTATGGGAGTATTTGATATTCAGAAGACCAACAGCCTGAAGGAAACACCTTAGTTCTAACACACCTTTATGAAAGGGGTAGATGATACATAAAGTCAATTCATTAAAATCAAATAATAAGACAAAGTCTGACACTTGCATGTCTCGTGATGTATTCTGTTGTAGAATCACTGCCACTGTCGATATTGTGTTGTCGTCTGTCAGGGGTGCTGATACATGCTGCATGTCTTTGATTGAGAGAGAGAGAGAGAGATGACAGGATGATGCATACACATACACTGATTCTGACTGATACTAGTCACATAGACTTATGAATGATCAACAGTGACCAAAATTAATTATGATGTTCAGTAGCTTTAATGACCTGCACTTTCCTTCTGTTGTTCAGTGAGTATTTATGAACCATGTTCAGGTCACGTCACTAAATTCCTGTAGGGTTAATATCAGGTTAATATTGTCCTACAAATCTCTTCTTCATTCGGTTCTGGATTTCCTTGTGTTTTGGATTATTGTATGTTGTATTTTACTGTTCTTTCTTCAGAAAAAAAGGGCACTTTCTCTCAAGGAAGAAAAAGGGCAGGTGCTCAAGCCCCCTTTTATGTCTATGTGTGCATGTTCCTGCATGGCTGATTAGTCCAGGCAGTGGGTTATGGGTAATGAAGTCCGGGATGGAAATATCGATGAACAGGGGAGTGTCCTCTGGTGCCTCTCAAGGGCACTCCAGCACTGGACCGTAACAATAGGAAACTTGGATACATGTTTTTACATTTCTTAAGTGGATATATATATAGAATATATATGATTAAATGTATTTATTTATCTGTTTCAAAGTAAAATGAAGTGAGATTGAAACTCTCAAAAATACCTTGGGGTCGTAAAACAGTCTTGTCTTTGCTGCTGTGGTACCAGTGCCTGGTTCTGCATCTGGTTGTTCCTTGCAGTTTGGGGGTCGTTCCACAGAAACTCAAACACATAGTCTGCTTGTTGGGTGAGAGATATTGTTGATTATTCATTAAATATAACAAATAATTTGATTGATTGTCTGGCTCAGGCACTACAATCAATCAATCAATTAATCAATGAAGGCCAAACATGACACCAAAACATGATGCAAAAAAAGCTAAACAAAACACTTTCTGTTCACACCAATATGTATTCAAATATATCCAAAGATTAAAATAGTCATTGTTATGTTTGGCCAAAAATCATCATTATCCTTGGCCAGGCCTATTTTTTATTAAAAAGTTATCTGGTGGAAAGGGGGAAAAGAATGTTGAAAAATGACATCTTCACCAAAGAAATAAAGATTATCTGCATGTGAATGTCTACTGTGTGAATATCTCAATAGCATCCATTGTTTCTATTCAACTTGTTGTTCATGCTGAACATTTACATTTGTGTGAAAGGACCTTGAGATTCACACCATTTACCACCTTAGAAACTGCTGTACAATAAACTGTTGTGCAGTAAGGTACCAAGCTAAAAGCTAAGACTAAAGTTTATTGTCAAGTTTACCTAAGTTATTTGAATTGATTTATTAAAAACCCTAAGGAAGAAGTTACAACTTTTAGGATGAAACTGGACGTTTCTGAATGGTTAGTGGATAAATGTATGTAGTTGCTGTGGAGTTGATTCAACTCATCCACTAGCATGTGCCGTCATGTTCATCTTTTGTGTTGAATTGAGCCTCGTTTGTGAAGCAGTCCGGCGTAAAATGACAGCATGTCAACAACACTCGACTACAACAACTCTTCCTCTTCTCTAAAGCAGCCCAACATGGCCTCACCCCCTTTGTTGCATTTTCTCAGGGGGCGGGGTTAGTGTTAGTGATGTCACCAACCCAAGAAGAAGCTCGTTGTAGTCTCTACCAGCCATTTGTTGTAGTCCTTAAAAAGTGATTTTTGTAAAAGAAAATATCTTCCTTTGCATTGAGGTGCATTTGACCCTAAGGGCTGTGGTCTTTAGCTTCTTTGTTTATTCACAAAAAACAGTTAATTCTTTTAGGGCATAATATAAGTGGCCAAACTGGCATGCAGCAATTTGGATTGTTTCCTTCCTAAATGAATCAGCACCTTTGAACAAATCATTTCGAGTGAATGATTCAATGACACTTTTTTTTTTTTTTATCAAATTGAGTGAATGGTTGATTCGGTGGCTCACACATAAAGACAGTGGGTTCTTCTCAATAATCAAATTTATGCTTCCTCATTTCCTGGCTCTGTCCCCCAGGCAAATCCTGTAAATCGATTGTCAGGCATCTTGAAGGACAGTACATTAACTGAATTAACTAAATTTAACTAAACTAAAGGTGTGTTGCCAGTAAATTAACTTAATAAATAAGTGAAGTGGTAACCACAGCGATGTATTCTGTTGTAGAATCACTGTCACTGTCGATATTGTGTTGTCATCTGTCAGGGGTGCTGATACATGCTGCATGTCTTTGATTGAGAGAGAGAGAGAGAGATGACAGGATGATGCATACACATACACTGATTCTGACTGATACTAGTCACATAGACTTATGAATGATCAACAGTGACCAAAATTATTCATGATGTTCAGTAGCTTTAATGACCTGCACTTTCCTTTGTTGTTCATGGAGTATTTATGAACCATGTTCAGGTCACGTCACAAAATTCCTGTAGGGTTAATATCAGGTTAATATTGTCCTACTAATCTCTTCTTCATTCAGTTCTGGATTTCCTTGTGTTTTGGATTATTGTATGTTGTATTTTACCATTCTTTCTTTTATAGTTTACTGAGATCTACAGAAATATTTTGCATTCATCGTATGGGAAAGGGTCTCGGGTTAGCAGCTGCTGGGTGCCGTATCACCGCTGATGGGTGAAGGAGTTTCACACAAGGCCTGGATGTGAGCAGACAAACTTTAAGCAGATGAGCTCTGACCTGCTCGACTGTGACTCTCTGTCAAACATCTAGTTCATCACACAGAGGCTGTGGACATTCAGACCTGGTTTCACAGACAAGACTTATATTATTAGGCCATAGTTACAACCCGAATTCCAGAAAAGTTGGGACGTTTTTTAAATTTTAATAAAATGAAAACTAAAAGACTTTCAAATCACATGAGCCAATATTTTATTCACAATAGAACACAGATAACATAACAAATGTTTAAACTGAGAAATTTTACAATTTTTGCAGAAAAATGAGCTCATTTCAAATTTGATGCCTGCTACAGGTCTCAAAATAGTTGGGATGGGGGCGTGTTTACCATGGTGTAACATCTCCTCTTCTTTTCAAAACAGTGTGAAGACGTCTGGGCATCGAGGTTATGAGTTTCTGGAGTTTTTTATTCTTGCCTGATATAGGTTTCCAGCTGCTGAAGAGTTTGTGGTCATCTTTGACGTATTTTTCATTTAATGTTGCTCTAAATATACCTTTATACCTTTATATACCCTTCAGCATTCATAGTGCCTTCCTGTAAGCTGCCCATACCGTATGCACTTATGCACCCCCATACCATCAGAGATGCTGGCTTTTGAACTGAACGCTGATCACACGCTGGAAGGTCTCCCTCCTCTTTAGCCCGGAGGACACGGCGTCCGTGATTTCCAACAAGAATGTCAAATTTGGACTCGTCTGACCATAGAACACTTTTCCACTTTGAAACAGTCCATTTTAAATGAGCCTCGGCCTACAGGACACGACGGCGCTTCTGGACCATGTTCACATATGGCTTCCTTTTTGTATGATAGAGCTTTAGTTGGCATCTGCAGATGGCACGGCGGATCGTGTTTACCGACAGTGGTTTCTGGAAGTATTCCTGGGCCCATTTAGTGATGTCATTGACACAATCATGCCGATGAGTGATGCAGTGTCATCTGAGGGCCCGAATACCACGGGCATCCAATAAAGGTCTTCGGCCTTGTCCCTTACGCACGGAGATTTCTCTAGTTTTGATGATGTTATGCACTGTAGATGATGAGATTTGCAAAGCCTTTACAATTTGACATTGAGGAACATCGTTTTTAAAATATTCCACAATTCCACTCTTTCGTCTCTGCCCATCTTTACTTCTGAGAGACTCTGCCTCTCTAAGACATCCCTTTTATAGCTGCAATATGTGCAAAATTCAGCTGCTCGTGTTTTAACTTACACACAGTCATATCACTCCTGTGCTTTCTCAATTACACTGGTTTCCAGTTCATTCACGCATTGATTTCTTATTTCTTAAGTTCTTATCTTAACCTATAAAGAAGTCCATGGGCTGTCCAGATTATATTTGTAATTTGGTCACAGTGTCCACACCATCTCGGTCTCTCCCCTCTGCTGGTTCTCTTGCTCTGTACCAGCCTCGTTGTAAACTCAAAACTATGGGTGGGAGGTCTTTCTCTTGTATTGCTCCCAGGTTGTGGATTCTCTTTTGATTGTTTTAAGAATTTACTCAAAACATATCTTTTTAGTGAAGCTTTTAAGTAATAATTTTACAGTACTTGTTGCCATTGTTGTTTTTGTGATTGTCATTATGGAGTAGTGTTGTTCTTTTGTTGTTTTTATTGTTGTAGCGCCTTGAGTGTAAGAAAAGCGCAATACAAATAAAATGTATTATTATTAAGTGGACGTAAACAGGTGGGTGAAAATTGAATATGTGTCAGGATATTACATCCATGAATTCAGTCTTAAAGGGACAGTAGCCTAATTAAATATTTGTCTGTCATTAATGTTAATCAAATAACAAAATGTTATATAAATGTATAGTACATGGAGAGAAAAAAACAAAAGAAACAAGTTTATTTAATTTGTATCTCTATTGTATTTGTCCTATTGTTTGTAAATTTCCTTTTTTATAGAAATTTATTATAATAATTAATAATTATATATATAGCTTTTATATATATATATATATATATATATATATATATATATATATATATATACATATATATATATATATATATATATAATTGTGAAAAAAAATTATCATATTGCAGATAAAATGGTCATATTGTCCCGTATTCCACCATGAGAAATCTGGTCACCCTAAAATTAAGACATTTAAGTACCTTTTATAAATGTGCATTCAAAAAACAAAAAAACATTACTGGTGTGCATCTTGAGACAAAACAATAGAAGATACAGAACAATAGAATAAAAGGTTACAGTGATGAACATTGTAGTTGATCAGATAAATAACCGTATTCCTAGCATTAGGATTCTTTGAAAGGTAATGATATTTTAGTCCTGTATCGCTCTTCTCTCCTCCTCATCTTACTAACACACCAGTGGGCGGGGCTAACGCTGCAATGATGAAGTAGGCGTTGATTTCTTCTGTGAAGGCGGGGTTTCACCTATCTATGATAGATAAAATCTATCTATCAATAAAATCTTTTATGGGAAGTTTTCCGTTTTAAAAACGTACAGGATATTCTTATAGTATGATGACCTTTTATATTTCAAAAGCTCAAGGAAAAGCTGATTTCTCAATTCATGACCCCTTTAAAGTTGCTATGAATCTAAAGTTTCAAAAGTCTTTTCTTTCCTATTGTGCCGTATATATATCCAAGTAAAAAGGTTTTTGGAACAGGAAACAAATGTAGGGCAAGGTATGATTTTATCCATGGGG
Organism: Elopichthys bambusa; assembly: GCA_037101425.1. Classification (NCBI taxonomy): domain Eukaryota; kingdom Metazoa; phylum Chordata; class Actinopteri; order Cypriniformes; family Xenocyprididae; genus Elopichthys; species Elopichthys bambusa. The sequence continues at coordinate 720,854 of CM074444.1, forward strand.
AATTGATTGGATGGTTGAGGTTTGCTCTTGGTGGATCTCATGTGAGTGACAGGTTGTCTTGTCATTATGTGATGATATCAGATATAAAACACCAGTGGGAAAGACTGTGTGATTAAAAACCTCAAGCGCTTAAGGGAACAATTCACCCCAAATAAACACAAAAGGAGAAATTTTGTCAACCTGACTCGTGCATCATATTTCCAGTATAAGTCATTATGTTTTGAGTGAGAAACAGACCCAAAATACAACAATTTTTTTATTTATATCTCTGGCTTCCTCTGTGCCAAAGCTTACATCTAGCCTATGTTTGTGGGCCAAAAATCCCACATTCAATTATGATACATGAGAAACATGATATTTTGGTGTCAGTTACATCATCGTGCCACTTTTTTTTATTTATCTGACTGATATTTGGATGATCTATTCCTTTAAAAACCAGAAGTGACCCTATAGTGCCCACGTTCTCACGATAATAGAAGAGTAATCCACAGATCTCATTGACTCTCAGTCTCATCAGGAAACAAACAAGGCAAACACAGTGTCTCTTCAGTTCAATCATTTCTAGCTCATTTCTTTTCCATTATGTGTCTGTAGTTTCTCTCAGGCTTTTGTTGTGCGGTTACCTACAGGAGCCTGATGACCTCTGAGAAGTATATGAGAGTCCATCAGTGCAGTGCACACTTAGAGCTGAGTGTCTTACTGGAACCGTGCGAGACAGATAACTGGAAGCAGCACTTGAAATGAAGGAGTCGCGCTCTCTCTCTGTTTTTATCTGGCATCAGAAGCTGCTGTAAAGCGTTCTGACCTGATTAAGGCCACGCTGCTGGAAACTGGATAAGGGAATTGCAGCTGCAGAACTCTATTGTGGGAAAAGTGTTATTTTTATCCCTCTTGACAGTCGTGGCACTAAACCTGCAGGAGAGGCGGTGGAATGGGGGATTATGGGTAAGACGATAAGAGCTTGAGAAATTCTCTGGTCATGGATCTGTCATGGGCGTATAGATCGTCATTACACCCTAATCACATTAGACAGCTCAATTAGAGGCGGGCAGAGGTGGAGTTGTTGCTCGTGGTTAATTGTGAATGGTGTTGAAAGCTAGAGATGAGAAGCTGAGCTTTCATTGAATTAAATCAATATTCAGCTTATAGGCAAGTACTGTAAGTGGCTTCATCTTCTTCCCTCTAATCACTTTTCAGAGGGAACATCCGTGTAATCTCAGTTATTAATGCACTGTTCTTGCGTGTGAGGGTATGAAGCATTCCTGACACTTACTAAAGCAAACATCCTTTTGCAGAACGTCACGTATTCGTGTCATACTGTGGATTACCATGGAAATTGTTTTAAAGTCTTAAAAAGAAAGCAGCTAGCAAATCTCAGATTAATGGGAAGGAGTCAGCTATTTATTTGCATGAAATGATTTCATGTAAAGATTTTTGTAGGTGTTAATGACACAATAGCTGAATGGAGTCAGTACTTTACAGATAATTCCATCCAAAGAGGTTCATAATTACTGGAGAAAGCTATCCGATGGCATTCCCATTCATCTTCATGGCAGTTGTTCTGCTGGAGCAGGACCTCGACGCTACCAGCATGAGCTAACAAGAATAACTCGACAAACCTGTGACATTCTGGTTATGTTACATTCTGATATCATTTCACAGATTAAGCAGATGTAACAAAATTGGTGGCAATTTAATACATTTCTACACCAATAATTACCTCGGCCTCAAAGCATTGAACAAATATGGAACCTTGATTCTCAGACCTTTCCAAAAAATATGTGCTTTATCAATATTACATAAAGATTTGATTCTAAAATAGTGCCATACATTGTTGTAAAATTTGAAACATGAGACCTCCCATTAAGGTGAGAGGCTCGCTAAAAGGTTTTAAAGTATTTCCATAGTTGCGCAATGTTCCAAACACAAAGTGAATTTTGAGCGTTTGAGCTTTCAAATACCTAATTTATAATGATTACTAAAATGTGTGGAAGTGATTGCCGGAATTTCTGTCAATGATGGGGAAGCGTTGTGTCATAAATGATGGAAATTGGTGGGGAAAGAATAATGGTCCGCCATTAAAGGATTAGTTCACTATCAATTAAAATGTCCTGATAATTCACTCACCCCCATGTCATCCAAGATGTTCATGTCTTTCTTTCTTCAGTGGAAAAGAAATGAAGGAAAACATATACAACGGGTCCAAATGTTTCAGCTTCAAAGAGCTCTACACGATCCCAGACGAGGAATAAGAGTCTTATCTAGAGAAACCATCTGTCATTTTCTAAAAAAAAAGTAAATGTATATGCTTTATATAAACAAATGATCGCCTTTCCAAGTGCTTCCGCCAAAACCGCACTTTCGTATTCTTCAAAAAGCTTACGCTGTACGTCCTACACCTTCCCTATTCTACTTACTGAATGAACGCAGCGCAAGTTACATTTTTTCCGTAAGTAGAATATGAAAATGAACGATGGTTTCTCTAGATAAGACTCTTATTCCTCGTCTGATATCGTTCAAAGCTCTTTAAAGCTGCACTGAAACTGTAATTTTGACCTTCAACCGTTTGAAGGCCATTGAAGTCCATTATAAGGAGAATAATCCTGGAATGTTTTCATCAAAAACCTTAATTTCTTTTCCACTGAAGAAAGAAACACATGAACATCTTGGATGATTATATTTGGAAAATTATATTTGAAAGTGAACTAATCCTTTAATAAGTAACAGTGCAGGAAGTAATGAGCAGTACTACATTAACACTTCAGCTACTACCATTAACTAATATAGAAACAAGCTTAACTAACCAGTAAGTAATAGCAAATTTAGGACTAAGATAGTTCCTTATTAGCTAATCAATAATTAGAGAATGAGATCATTAAGAACTAATAGGTAACTATGACAAATTATAAAGAATTACTAATTAATTACTAATCACAACATTAAAGTGTCTGAAATGTGAGCAATTGTCTTTTTTTTACTCTCAGCGTGGTCATAAAATGCATCATTAATTACTCAAGTGTCACTATGCAGGAACTACTAGTGATCAGGACCATAAAACATCTTTTTTACTTTAAAATAATAGTAGTAGTTCTTGAAGATTGTTACTCTCAACGTGGTCATAAAATGCATTAGTAATTTCTAAAGTGTTACCTAGTCATTCTTCAAGAACTACTAATGATCTGGACCGTTATTTTAAAGTGAAAAAGATGGTCCTGATCACCAGTAGTTCCTGCATAGTGACACTTGAGTAATTAACGATGCATTTAATATTCAGAGTGAAAACGATGACTGATTACATCTCAGACACACAATAATGTTCTTTACTAGTTAATAGTTATTAATGATGGTAATTATTGATTAGCTAATAAGGAACTATCTTCTAAATTTGCTATTACTTACTGATTAGTTAAGCTTGTTTCTATATTAGTTAATAGTAGTAGCTGAAGTGTTGATGTACTCATTCCTGCATCGTTACTTATTAATGACGGATTATTATTATAAAGTGTTACCAGTTAATGTATTCTTTATTTTAGATTATAGTTCAGTTCTCCTCATGGGTGAATTCGCTTTATAGATATTCACTTTTGGATCAGATGTGTCATTTATGAAGTGTTCAGCTCACCTCTAGAGTTCAGAGCATTTACCAAAGTCAGTGGCAGTTCATTCTGCACAGATTCGTCACCAAATCTGAAGATACGTGCAGTCTGTGTAATGAATTGACAGGAAGTGTCGAGGTGTCATAAGCTTCATTAACCTCTATACTAGCATTAACACACACACACACACACGGCTCTCTGGTGTCAGTAATTACTGTATGCAGTGGGGCAGAACATTGGCCTTTAAACGGCCCTCAGCGCTAGACCCATGTGTTTAAACACACAGAGAACTAATGTCAGCATAAACACACACACACACTCACTGTATGGCAGAGAATGTCTCCATCCATTCATTTTCAGTAGAGATGGTATATTGCCAGAATGTTGAGTGATGCTTGAGACATTTTAACAAGCACACTCTGCAGTGCTCTCTCTGGAGTAGCATCCATTAACCAATGAGAATCTCCTGTTGTACCTTCAGAAATCTCTGTATTCCTGACACAGCTCTTTCCACACCCTCAAAACACATCTTATGCATTCATATCCATCTATCAGAGTCATGCAGGTTTGGAATGACATGACTGTCAGTAGTAAATAGGGACAGAATTATAATTGAGGGTCCTTTAAACACATAGAAATCCCATTACCAGTTACTGTAGTTAGTGACAAGAACAGCCACTGTCTGGAGAAGCCAGCCAAATCGATTGAATTATTGTCATTTCTCTTTTAAAACGTTTTTGGATAGCAGAAAAGTAATATTATTCGCTGGAATAGTCTCTCACAGTGACACATGGTGTCAAACCACATTTCAAGTCTTGAGATTGACATACAAAGATTTCGGCGTGGATACGGCTCATTGTGAAACCGCTGCATGTTTCACTGCAATGCAAAATCAGATTCTTGGAGGAATTTATTTGTTACATATACTGCCTCCCTCGGTGTCATTCAGCATAATATAAGACATTAATATTGTTAAAACCCCATTGTGTTTTGAAACAAAAGTGGGCCTTTTATTTTTCATATCACTCTATGCTTTAGAGATGTATGGGTACAGCACACTCTTTCCACAAATCCAGCGAGATTCATTTAAATCAAAGGACGAAGATCCAGAGTTTATATGACAGGAGGAAACCTGCAGCAGAAGAGATATGATCCCTCAACCTAATGAACTAAACACAAGCAGGGAATGCCACAAAAAGATGCAGTCTTTATTATTGTTTTTCATCAACTCATATATTGATTTGAGGAGGTTGTTTTCAGCAAGGAGGTTTTGTGCAGCTCTCCTGAGGGCAGATATGATGGCAGTGACTGATGGAGCTCAGGACTCATGTTTGTTTCAAAGATTGTGTGACAAACATCATCACTTCTCATTTAACCAGTGAACGGAATCTCAGATCAATATATGATCAATTATGAGAGTTAAACATGAAATTGTGCCTGCAGGTCATATTTGTGCTCTGGTGTCTTTAGTGAATGTCAGCTTCTGAACCCCTGACTGAATTCTGGACTGTTTTTATTCTGATGTAAACCTCCCAGCAATTTACAGTCATCCAGTTTCTTCATCTGTTAGTTCTGCACCCTGCTAATGTAAACAACAGAGTGTTTGGAACAAAAGTCTATGTTCTCTTCTGTTTTAATTGACTTGACATTTCCACTGTAAATTAATTCCACATATAGCCTTGAAAACAACAGGCACTCTCTGCTAAGAAGGTCTGAAGCCATGGTATCATTTTCTTCTCTTGTTTCTCCCTTTTATGTCATTGTTCTTAATTTTCTCTCTTTCTCTCTCTACTAATGTGGCCGTCATGTCCTGGGCTGGGGTGAGAGAACAGGACCTGTGGGTAAATTCTGAGTAATGATGCATTAACTTCCCTCAGTACTTCAGTTCCTTGGAGCTGCTGGACTAATTCCCCTTTTACAAGAGCTCTACTGAAATCAATGAGTGTTCAACAGTGTCTCAACTCCTGAATTTAAATATCTTAAACTTCTTATTCACACATTTACATTTTCACAGTTCATCCATGAAAACTTGGTCCATTAACCCCTTTTTCCTCAATTTTACACTGCAAAAAAATGCTGTTCTTACGTAGAGTTTTTGTCTTGTTTCCAGTCCAAATATCTAAAAATTCTTAGATCAAGAAGCATTTTTTTGACAAGTAAAAATTATTTTCTTGTTTTTAGGAAAAATAAATCAAAATTAAGTGAGTTTTTCCTTAAAACATGCAAAATAATCTGCCAGTGGGGTAAGCAAAATAATCTGAATCCAAACTGAAAACAAGATTATATATCTTATTTTTGGTTTGATAAAAGATTATTGTTACGTATCCGGCACCTGCTGGTTCTTGCTACTCCCCACCAGAGGTCGCCAGTTCACCATTTCAGTGCACACACAGTTATACATCACTCTGGACTACATTTCCCATAATTCTCAATCTAGGAACCAATCACACTCTTGCACCTGTTTCCCATCAGTGGACCCTTTATAAGCTGCACCCAGACATACACATAGGGCTGAGTACTGTTTAGTCATATGTCTTCCGTGTTAATCCTAGTTCCTAGTTCCTAGTTCCTAGTTCCTAGTTCCTAGTTCCTAGTTCCTAGTTCCTAGTTCCTAGTTCCTAGTTCCTAGTTCCTAGCCTTGCCTTGTTTTTGACCCTGGACTGTTTAATCCTTGTTTGATGATCATTTGCTGCCTGCCTTGACCATTGCCGGTGATTTGGACTACTCTTCTGCCTTGCCCTCATGTATCTGTTTGCTGGTGTTTGACCTCTGCCTGTGCGACTACGCTCTTCCTGTTTTATTAAAGCCTACATTTGGATCTCCAACTCCGTTGTCGCAGGGCAGGGCAGGGCAGGGCAGAATGCACCAAGATTTATTACCAGCATGTACTGTTTTAAAGATTACTAGCCCTATGCTTTATGCCCTTTCCTGCCCTGTAATTGCCACGCCTGAGCTCTCAGCTAAGATGGCTGCCATTCCTGAACCAAGTCAAGTCACAGTTGATCTTCCAGAGCCCTGTCACGTTTTCGCTGATCTTCCGGAGCCCTGTCACGTCTCCGCTGATCTGCCGGAGCCCTGTCACATCTCAGCCAAGATGGCCCCTCTGCCAGTGTCTACGGACAAGATGGCCCCTCCGCCAGTGTCTACGGAAAAGATGGCCCCTCCGCCAGTGTCTACGGAAAAGATGGCCCCTCCGCCAGTGTCTACGAACAAGATGGCCCCTCTGCCAGTGTCTACGGACAAGATGGCCCCTCCGTCTGGAAGCCGCTCCTTGGGGGGGGGCTCTGTTACATATCTGGCGCCTGCTGGTTCTTGCTACTCCCCACCAGAGGTCGCCAGTTCACCATTTCAGTGCACACACAGTTATACATCACTCTGGACTACATTTCCCATAATTCCCCATCTAGGAACCAATCACACACTCACACGAGTACTGTTTAGTCATATGTTTTCCGTGTTAATCCTTGTTCCTAGTTCCTAGCCTTGCCTTGTTTTTGACCCTGGACTGTTTATTCCTTGTTTGATGATCATTTGCTGCCTGCCTTGACCATTGCCGGTGACTTGGTTTACTCTTCTGCCTTGCCCTCATGTATCTGTTTGCTGGTGTTTGACCACTGCCTGTATGACTACGCTCTTCCTGTTTTATTAAAGCCTACATTTGAATCTCCAACTTCGTTGTCCCGTCCCATACATAACAATTATTTTGCTTACCCCACTGGCAGATTATTTTGCTTGTTGTAAGGAAAAACTCGCTTAATTTTGACTTGTTTTTTCTGAAAATAAGAAAATTTTTACTTGTCAAGAAAATACTTCTTGATTTAAGAACTTTAAGATACTTTGACTAGAAACAAGACAAAAACTCTAAGTAAGAACAACATTTTTTGCAGTGTATTTTTAGAGTGATGCTACTGTATAGCTGTACCATTTAGGATTGGACATTAAGCCATTGTGTCATCTAATGTTATTTCCCTAATGTCTGTGGTAGTTATTTTGCAAACCAAAAGAAAAGTTTAGTTTAAGCATATTTCAAATGATCATAGAAGAGTGTATTTAGGCTTTTTTGAATCCACAGAGGACATAAAGAGCAGAGAACTTGCACTTTTGGGGTTCATTGAAAGCTAAACATGGTCCTTCCTCCATCGTATGGTGTTATCATCAACGCTCCTTCCTTAATGGTAATTCTGTGCTGAATTGCTTGACTGCCTAAGAAGACAAGAAGCTCCATCTTTGCTAGACTGAGTTGGAAATAATGTTCTTTCATCCAGGTATTGCAGTGCAGTGATAGTGATAAGCCCCAGTAATGTTGCATATATTGAGAAGAGGAGGGGGGCAAGCACCGAACCCTGAGGTACACAGAGTGGATTAGTTGGTGTGACATGGTTTTCCTCCATCACACCCTGAAAAATCTACCTGTAAGTTAGTACTTAAACTAGTGTAGAGCTGTTCCTGTGATGCCCAATGTCCAGAAGGTAGACAGGAGGAACTGATGATTTACTGTATTGAATGCTGCAGACAGGTCCAGCCAAATGGGGAGAGATGATCTGGCAGCAGCACTTGTCAGACACAGGGCTTCAGTGACAGAAAGCAAGGCAATGTCATTTGGACATTTGTTAGAAGCCTGAGTAACTGTTGTCTAGCAGGTTGTTTTGTGTTGAAGACCTGAATGAATACAGCTTGTTTGAGTGTTTTCACTCTGAACGGGAGGAGAAGGATTGGTATGTTTTTATCTATGAGTGCAAGGTTTAGTGTTGGTTTCTTAAGCAGTGAAGTTACAACTGATCCCATGTTACAGTGTATCTTCCACATCTATAACATTGAATCAGTGATTATGACATCACTACATCACTCAATAAAACCCAAAGTCTGTGTTTACTGCTGGTGGTGGGTGACCTGAAGACAAGAAGCTGTTGAATCAAGGACATTAGCCAGAGGAGCTATGGATCGATACACTGGGACAGTGACATTGTTTCTGCTTTCTTCGTCTTTATCGATTTTCATTTATCCCTCCATCCAAGAACCCTGGCCTGTGTGGAAAATCATCTATATTCACAGCAGGAATGTGGCAGCACAGCCCTTCTTTTTATGGATCAAACTGACTTCACTGATGCTCAGAACAGGCCAGAGGTTTCTGTGCGTGTGATAGAGAGATATATCCTGCAGGAGAGATAGAGTGAAGAACATCATAAGAAATTATTTTATCAATTAATTTATGTGTATGCATAAATAAAATAAAGCTTACGTTTGGAACATGACGATTTCTATCCATCTATTTATTTGGTCTTTAGATAAGAGACTTCTCTCTTTACAAAAGAAGATTTCACCAATATTTTGGATCCAAACGCTTTCTGAGAGGGCATCAGATTCAGAAAGAACCCACTTTGGGTATTTACGATCAGACATTTAACATCTAATGATGTAAAAATTTGAGGAAGGCATCTCTTCAACTCACAATCCTTTTCGTAAAGCATGTTCAAAAGAAGCTGGAATCACTGAGCTGAGCTGCTGAAAGAGATACTACAACAACTTGACTTCAAATCACTCAGGATCTCGCTTCACTCCAGAACAACCAAATATTGTCAAGAAATGTAAACTCAAAATTTTATTTGAACCATTAAGATTATGTGACTGTGTTTGTCCTGTGCTGCACAATATTCAATATCCACAGCTGAGAAAAGCTTTCTTTTCCATAAATGCAGATAATAGATCTCAAGCCTAAGAATCAATCCTGTCCACAGTTTATGACCAAAATGGATGAAAAGAATTTTTTTCTAAAAAAAAAGATGCCTGAAAAGAGCTTTAACAATGTAATGTAAGTAGTAAGATAGAGGATTTGTTTTAAAAAATAAATCTGACCACACAGCTAAAATAAGCAGATACTACGGAAAAAAAAAAAAAAAAGGCATTCTGAACCAAAGCAATGCAACTCAATAGTTTCTCACAACACCAACTGTAATGTTTCAGCTAAAGCTTGTACCTCCTCAACTAATGTTCCTGGCAGATGGATAGTGTCTGGTATTGGATCGCTGGCTAAGCCTCTTTTTAACTACATTGATTCACACATTAGCACTTACCATCATTTCTTTGTTGGGTTCAGATTCCTGACTGTGGAGTGGTTAATCTGGAAACCCTTCACTCTGATATTAAAAAGACTCTTTTTTTGTTTGTTTGTTTTTAACAGAAGGGAAGAAAAACTGCAAGTTTGCAAAATTATGTTCTGTTGATCTGTAAACAAATCGTCCAGGAATTGTAGATCTTTGTAGACACATTATTTGCTCAAGCTCCTTTAGTCCCACTAGTGATTCATTAAAGTTCATTATCAACAGTGGTATGATTTGTTTGCCGACTTGTCTTCTGTTTGTTCATTCAGTGTGATCATATGAGTATTTGTATGTATTTTATGTAGAGTTGTTCTATATATATATATATATATATATATATATATATATATTATGATGGCGAGCGAACAACAGTTTAGGAAGTGTGTTCATCCCTGCCCTCATTTCATCACGGGTGGGGATAAACACCAAATGTGCATTGTTTGTTTGGGAGTGCAGCACGCCCAGGCAGCTCTTGAGGGGGCTGCCTGCGAGCACTGTGAGCTTCTCTCGCTGAGAATGCTGCTCAGGCAGAGCGGCGTCTCAGGTCGTGGAGTTCGCAAATGGATCTGACAGAGGGGTTAGAGATGGCTGCTGCCCTATCTCAGCCCTCACCTGTCAGATCTGATGTTTCAATTCGGAGTCAGGAAGCACGTGTTGCGGTTTCTTCCGCTCCGGTTGAGGCAGCTGCATTAATGGCATCCAGTTCTGAGGAATTGGATGTTGTTAGTGTAGCAACAGGGGACACTGAAGACTCACCACTTCAGTCTCCTGCAAGTGAGGAGCTTATGGAGGTATTAACTAGATGAACGTTTCTTACCATCTAGATCAGCTCAACCTCCTCTTACCATCTAGATCAGCTCAACCTTACCATTTTTTCCCGACCTCCACACAGAGGTGTCGAGGTCGTGGAAGAGACCGGTCTCATATCATGTATATACACCTCAAACATGGGTTAGGCTGCGGCGTGCTTGCATACTATGTCCATCTTGCAACCATACCAAGCTGACCTGCTCAGAGACCTGGGGGAAAGTGAAGAAGTGGGGGCGGATGTCATCCAGGAGTGCCACCAAGGAGACGGCCAAATCCATCAGCCAATCTATGGCAGCCCTGGTGGCCATGGAGAGGCATCTTTGGTTAAATCTTACTGATATCAAGGACAGAGATAAGACCTTACTCCTGGATGCTCCACTTAACCCCTCTGGCTTCTTCGGTGACGCTATATCATCTGTCACCGAGAGGTTCTTAGAGTCAAAGAAATAGGCTGCAGTCTTACATCAGTTTCTTCCCCGCCAAACCCAGGTCTCTGCGGCTGCTGGGCGGGAGTCGAGTACAAGCTCCTCCCACAGACAACAACAGAAGCAGAGCGTTGCCACCTGCACTCCCCCTCCGAGGAGCTGGGAGGTGGGGCAAGGCTCGGAGGTGAAGTCCTCGAAGAGCAAGGTGTATCTGTGGACCGTCATTGCTTCTAAGAAGGCTTTGTCAAAAGAATCCTGATGCCAGAAGGGTCAGGATTCTGAGGGTGGTACGCTTCAAAGCCAGATGGCGTTCACCGCATCACACTGTGCCCGTCTCTCTTCGGTACCCTCAGGGGGGCGCTCTGCCAAACCAGTCGTTCCCTGCCGGTGCGCCGCTTCAGGGCACTGTGTTGGCTACCCAAAATACACCAGAGGCCAGCCTCGAGAGGAAATGTCATTTCCAGAGTGGAAATGTCTGTCAAACGTATCTCAGTGGGTCCTGCAAACAATAGAAAAGGGATATGATATCCAGTTCAGAACACGGCCACCCCGATTCAGCGGGGTTCTGCCCACAGTGGTGGGCCCCAAGCAGGCTCTGGTGTTTGGCACAAGAAGTACAGACTTTACTGCGAAAGGAGGCTATAGAAAGGGTCCCTCCTCCCAGAAGGGAGTCAGGATTTTACAGTTGGTACTTCATTGTCCCAAAAAAAGATGGGGGGTTGTGTCCAATCCTAGATCTATGTCAGTTAAATCGCACTGTAGCAAAGCTCAAGTTCAGGATGCTCACAGTCAAACATATCGTGTAACAAATCAGGTCCGATAGATTGTCATGATAGACCTAAAAGACGCATACTTCCATGTATCCATCCTCCCACAACACAGGAAGTTCCTGAGGTTTGCTTTCAGGGGCGAAGCATACCAATATCGGGTTCTTCCTTTTGGCCTAGCATTGTCACACCGCACCTTCACCAAATGTGTAGACGCAGCTCTGGCGCCCTTGCGCAATCATGAGTGGTCGCTCTGCTCTGTGGCAGGACCATCATCTGACCTGGCACATAAATCGCCTGAAGATGTTGCCGATGTTTCAGGCTCTGAAGCACTTCCTTCCAGACCTTAGAGGCCATCATGTACTTGTTCGTTCAGACAACACATCTGTGGTCTCGTACATAAATCATCAGGGTGGTCTGAGTCACTGCCCATTGTGGTTCTCCATGACAACCCCAGCACCTCTGGGGCTGGACGCCATGGTACAGGCGTGGCCGAGGCTACGTCTGTTCACATTTCTGGAGAGAGTTTGCCAAGCCAGAGTGTGGTTCTCGGACCTGATGTCCCTTCTAGACGGCTCTACGATGGAGATTCCGATCGGGATGGACCTTCCGATCAGGATGGACCTTCTCTCTCAGGCGAGCGGGTCGATCCTTCACCCCCGCCCGGAATTGTGGAAACTATGGGCTTGGCCTCTGAGGGGGCCCAGCTCATGAGTTCAGGTCTCTCAACTGAGGTTGTTGAGAACATCCTCCACTCCAGAGCTCCCTCCATGAGGAAACTCTATGCTTTATAGTGGAGATTATTCACTTCATGGTGCGGAAATCATCAGTTGGGATCCAGTTAACTGCCCCGTTGGCGTGGTGCTGGAGTTCCTGCAGGAAAGATTTTCCACAGGGCTATCCCCCCCCACAATAAAGGTGTACGTGGCAGCCGTAGCTGCTTACCACGGTCCTTTGTGTGGTGTATCTTTGGGGAGACACCCACTTATTACTCATTTCCTTTGTGACACTATGAGACTTAGACCTGCAGTTCACACAAGGGTGCCAGCTTGGGACCTGGCCGTTGTGTTACAAGGCCTCTATGTGGCCCCCTTCGAGCCTTGCTTATGAGTCGGCTGGTCAGCCTTCATCTTTGGCTGTTCAAGCTCACTCGACCAGGAGTATGGCTGCTTCCAAAGCACTATTGTCAGGAGTTTCTCTCCAAGAAGTTTGTGATGCAGCAGGTTGGTACTCGCCGCATACCTTCGTGAGGTTCTATAAACTGGACCTCGGCTCCACTCCAGGGGCGCAAGTGCTATCGTTTTAGTGTGCGCAACGATTTCACACAGATGGTCACTTGCTCATATGGTGACATGGATATTAGCGTTCCCACAGCGTTTCCATGCAGCTCGAGTTCCCTTAAAAAGGGTCGCCCTGCCACACTCCCATCATGCCCGTAAGCGACTTGCTTCAGTTTTCCAGAAGCGGAATGAATTGGTTTTTCGGGTAGGCTTTATAGTTTCCTGGTCGGTGACGCCACCCGCCTATGACGTTCCGTCACTCCATTGGACTGATTTCATACGTGCTTCACGACACAATCACGCAGAGGCGTTCCCACAGCGTTTCGACGCAGCATCTCGTTCCCTACTCAGGGAACTAAGGTTATATGCGTAACCGAGACGTTTTTTGTTTTGTTTTGATTTTTGGAGAGATGGAGAGAGCAACAGACTCCTCAGGCTTATTAGGAAGTCTATTTCTTATACTCTGCTTTATACCCAATTTCAGTGAAGGGTTAAGAGGGTGGAAATTTAGCCAGATCTCAGTCCAGACCACATCAACATGCCTGCCATCTCCAGTCATGACAAGGACTGAAGAGGAACGGCCCTGAGTGTCAAGCTCAACTCGAAATATATCCATGAAGAGCCCTTACAATTGGGCAGCCACTGAGAGTGCTGGACTCATTTCCTGAAGTAGTCCACTTTTCTTCTATATAGTAACCTCCTGATGTGCTGAAGAGAGCCTAGCCCCAATTACCTCATGAGCCACACAGGGGAGAGTCAGAGAAGAAAACATCTCTGTAGGTTTTTTTTTTTCTTTGGCTCTTTACCCCACACATCAGTCGCTTCTTGTAGCTGGTCAGAAATAACTGGGATACTGAAATGAAAAATCCCACTCTGATCCCCAATTAAGTAGTAAAGTAAAGTAAGGTAAAGTGGTAAATTATGTTTTTTGTTCATGTTCATTATCTGACCCATCCATTTCAGATCCATTGGAGTCTCTACTAATGAGCTGAATCAGGTAAGGAGACATACAAAATAAGTAGTGACAGATTTTAAGAAGCACTAGTTTCAAGTGTAACCCTTCCTGTTCGAACCGCCTGCTCTAAGCAGGGCTCGAACCTGGGTCCGCTGGCATGGGAGACGGGTGCTCTAACAAAAAAAAACTAAAACTAAAGACGACAGTCTCCAGCGTCAGTCGCTAGAGCACCTCTTGAGATTAGGGGAGTGAGGTTTACATGCACAACTCTTACCGGCCTACGTCTGTTACACAAGTAAAGACAATTCAGCAGGCCGGATAAACTAGCAATGTAAATTCAGTTTACTTTATGTGGATGTTTGAGGATGTACAGGTTTTTTTAGCTTGATAACCTTTTTTTGTAGATTAATAGTTGCTCCGACCCCAACATCTATCCCAGTGTAAACCATAATGCTCCCTACCACCAACAAAGGATGCAGAGCTAGCACTTGTTAACAAAACTTCAACAAAAAGCAGCTTCTCATAAGAGCCCAGGGCCATCATTGTTGGTGTATTGTAGGGCTGTTTGACTGTGTATCTATGTAGTACAAATGCAGTATCAGGGTCATGTTTGTACCCGGCAGAGAGCTGCGCGTGTGTTTGATGCCGTGTTGTCACTGCTGGCAGGAATGTGGTGGAGATAAAAGAGCTGTTTGTGACGCTGAACTTCTGAACCTGCAGTTTGCCTCAGCCGCGTTTACCCCGACAGACATTACATTTACACTCACAGCTATACGTGCCACACGCAATGAGACAGACAGACATGATTCTGAAGTGAAGAATGTTTGATATTAGAGTGTGATGCTGACTCTCCTAAAATAAGCTGAAGAATGAAGAGAAACCTCCCACACACACACACACACACACACACACATCAGACGGCACTTAAAACACACTCAGACCTTCTCATGCTGGTGAAGAACTGAGGATGTAGATGCAGAAAGACACTTATGAACACAATATATGTTTAGGAGTCACTTTCTTTTGCTATAAAGCGGTTCAGTTTGGATTTTGCAACCTATTCTTTTGATTTGTGCCCCAACAACTCTTTCTCTCTCTTCCAACTGTGCAGAATATTGGAGAATTCCTTGAGTGCTTTAGAAATGATGTCTGTCATCAGTGTCAGTAGTCTGAACTTTGCTCTTAGTGTAATGCTGTTTATTTTAGCTGCCAGTGTTTGATAAGTGTGTCTGTGCAAGCAGCAGAGTTTCTCTCAGGACCGTCCTGAAACCGCTTCAATTCAACCCAATCTGGCTTCTGTTGAGCTCAGACCATACCAGCGGCTGTACGTCACGGCACCTTTAAAGGATTAGTTCACTTCAATATACAAATTTCCTGATAATTTACTCACCCCCATGTCATCCAAGATGTTTATGTCTTTCTTTCTTCAGTGGAAAACAAATGTTTTTTTTGCAACAAAAAGAATTTGTTGCAATGATCGTGAAGAACTTGAAAGTGATGGCGAATAGGGTGAGAGAAAATATTTTAAGATAATACACGATGAGTAAGCTGAAGGCTGGAATGTAAGCCTGAATAGTTCTTGAAAGACAAGAATCTGTGGTGGTGGTGGTAACGCACACTGTTTTAAAATGATGTCAAAGAAATTCCTGCAGTTACTGGATTAAACTCTGATTGGCTTTTAGGACCAATCGAGCAGACTCTAATTAAGTGCAATATCACTGTGTGCCCTGGAATGCTTTTAAAACAATATTGGAGGAGTCGCCCCCTGCTGGTGATTTGGGATGCAACGTTTTTTTTGGACCAGTACTGATATTAACAATCAATTATTAGCCAAATCCGATTTGTCACTTGTTGTCTTATTTGAAGTTTTGTCACTAATATAGATAGTGTTTTGATTTTGTTTTAAATCAGCAAAGTTCAAAAACACATGCATTAATTTATATTAGATAGTTTATTGCTGCATCATCAAATAATTTAACATTTAACATTCAGCAGGCCAACATAAATATATAAATACAACAGGACAAAGATACAGTGCTTTTTAGGTAGGTCTAACAGTAGTTTTCAGGTACAGAAATCAAGTAAACAAATGTAAAATGGCACTGCATATTCTTCACTGTATAAATTTCATACATATTAATCCTTATTAAAGTTACAAAAGTTATTTAGTCAAGAGTAGTGAGTAATTTTTTGCCTTGTTGTTTGATTAACAGTAAAACAGACAGCAGCGCAGCAGGAATATTAGGCTGCTGTCACTTTAAGAGCAGCACGGATCCAATATACTGTTACACAAGTGTTTTATTTCTCAGCTGTTTACATTCATTTAAGACATAATTGACTATGTTTACAATGATACTCACCAAGATGGCCATTTTGATGTAATTTTGTGTGAATTAGAAGAAGCCAACGAGAACTCAATTCAGTATTCACATGCTGTCTGAGACGCTTCTTTCCACTTCACAGTGAGTGTGACCACATATCAGTGGTTGTAAATTGACCAAAAAACGTCCGATACATCGGTGCATCTCTAGTGGTGATGGATGGGAGAAGATTTCACCTCCGTCAGTGCAGGCCATTAGATGGTTTTACAGATCTGCACATTATCAAACAACAGAGGATGTAAATGTCAGTCGATGTGTGAATGTGCACAACTCAGCTCCACCAGAGAATACTTGCCCTTTATCTTCAAAGACTCTGAGGGCTAAAGGAGGACCCACACATATCCACACAACCACCATCTGTGCTTTTGTTTACTGATGAAACAGGAAGTCTAAAACAGTACTAACATTGTAATAGCACATTATGAAAAAATAAAGTATTAGCGTTTCAGCAGGAACTTTAACCATTGTTTCTACTCTCTCCTCCGCTTTATATCCTCTTCCTTCAGCCCTGTTTTGAGGGGTGGGTTTCTTTCTGGTTTAATCTTCTGTCCTCTGGCCAGTTAGTGCCTTGTCTTAGCTTCTGGTTACTGGATTACACCTGGGCTCTTATTACTGTGTTGTACTGTCTGTCACTGACCTTGGTACTGATTCGCCCTGTCTACTGTGTTGTTCGCTGTGACCTTCTCACCTCTCTGACTCCTCTAATGCCTTCTCGCTCTGGCCTGACCCACACCTGTCTGACCTCTCTTTGGACTGCCCCTTCTTGAGATGGTGTGTCTATATGACCGAGGTTGAAAAATAAGAGAGATTGATGAGGTCAGCTGGAAAGGTGGTGGAGCAAGTTAATCGATTTTGATGGAAGATTATAAAAAAGCAGAAACATGTATTATGAGTCAAGACTAAATCAAGACTAAAAGCATCATTTGTACTGGCTAATAAATCAAATATATCTAATGAGGAGTATATTTAGAAGATATTTACATTAATCATTTGGTTAAAATATACTGTAGAACAGCCAATATTTAAGCAGAAGTGCCATCGTTGCAAATATTGGTACAGCTGTGATTTGACTGTAAAAAAAACTTTGCGATTTACCTAGAAACACACAGTGAAACATCCCAGTGCTGTTATACACAATATCATCAGTCTGCTCAGAACACCTCTTGGCCAATCACATGAGAGGACAGGAGCAAACTTTTATGTAATTCAGATTATATAACATGTTATAAGAGCAGCTCATGTTCTATGCATCAGGGCAGACTGTCTTGTGTCCAGCGTTAAAAGCAGGGCATGATGGGTATGGGCGTCTTTCTGCATTAATACTGAATGAAGTCTGACTGTGCAGAGGCTCTCACTGTGTTCCTGTTCATTCACAAACTCTCTCCGGAGTGAAGGATAGGGATGTTTTCTTCTGCACACCTCTATTTAAAGGGTACATAACACACACAGATTCTTTAATCTTGAGTACCTATAGAGTAGTATTGCATCCTTCATATCTCCATAGAGTCTTTACTTTTTATATTTTAAGTTTACAAAAGACAGATATGCTGTATCGATTCTTACCAAAAACAGTCGTGCCGTGGGCGGAGCTAAAGAGTCACTAGCGCGCAATACATTATCGCAAACCCGAAATCGAGGACAGGCGGCGCACGGACATGGTCCGTGTCCTGTGTAAAAAATGACTTATTTCTCTGGATTTAAACATTCTTGGATAAAGTAAGTACACAAGTCAACAAAATATATAGTGGTTTTTGGATATTTTAATCCATAAATCGTACATATATGCCTTTAATAAAGACTGCTTGCTAATAGATCTCAGCTCTCCTCGTCCCTGCTGTGACAGTGTGCCAGAGGGGGAAAAGGAAGTAGTCATAAACGCTTTAAGAGTGTCTGGCCTGAAAGCTCCTGTGAGCAAACAAAACATTGTTTTTCTTGAGTTTAAGAAAGAAATGTTCCACCGAGGAAGCGCTCAATCAGGTTCAGGTGTCAAGATGCCTGCAGGGTATGTTCCCTGGAGAGAAGGTAAGAAAAGTGGAGAAGATGTATTAGAATGTGAGCAGCCATGCTTCAGCTGACCAGACAGAGATGTTTCTCTGGAGTTTGATAAAACATGTTCTTTCCCTCATTGTACTCTTGATGAACCTGGATTATTTTACATGAGTACATGAGTGTCAAATAAAACTCAGAATAAGTTAAATTGGCCAGGTGCTGGAAGGACGAGTCAAACATTATTTCCTGTGATAATTGACAGAGTTTAACTGGACGTACACTGTTAATGATTCTAACCGGTATTTTTTATTTTCTAGTAAAAATATTGAAAACAAGATCTGAGAAGCAGACTGACAACCACATCGGCAATTGTTTTAGCCTCACTAATTTTGGTTAGTTTGATTAAAGTTCATTCACAATACATTCTCTGAAAACATGAAAAATGTATGCATTTCTTGTAAACACTAGAGGAACCTGCAGAACACCTGCTGTGCATTTATTCACACATATGCATACTAATTCATCGTCAGTCATCTAAAGGCTCAATAATATGCAGAATTCTTTCCCCAGGGGTGACAGTGCAATGCATTATGGGAGTGGCCCTTCAAATCAGAGCCACCCTCTCTATAGCTTACACCACACTACATATGTGTGTCTCTCTCCTGAATGAGCTATGTTTCATTTAGAAGACATTTTACATGTTTAACCCCGACATCCTGGCCAAATTTGCCCATTGGCCTCTGTCCATCATGGCCTCCTAATCATCCCCATATATACAGATTGGCTTCATCACCAATCAGCTGGTGTGTGGTGGGCGTTCTGGCACAATATGGCTGCCGTCGCATCATCCAGGTGGATGCTGCACATTGGTGGTGGTTGAGGAGATTCCCCCTTCCATATATAAAGCGCTTTGAGTACCCAGAAAAGAAAAAACCATTTGATACAATATACTTGTTAAATATGTACATGTCGGAGCATTGCAATTACATTTACAGTACTTGCGTTTAATCAACCTTTGTTGTTAGACTGTTAAAGGGTTAGTTCACCCAAAAACCCTCGTGTTGTTCCACACCACACAAAGTGCTGCCTCTCATATGGCGCACAAATACTGAATTGAGTTCTCTTTCACTACATCTTGCACTTGAATGGACAAATACACACAAAATGATGTCAAAATATCCTAATAAACACAGCTGATTATGTCTTAAGTGAATGTAAACAGTTGAGAAAGAAAGCGCAAATGTAACAATATATTGGATCCGTGCATTCGGTCTTAAAGTGACAGCAGACTAATAAACCTGCTGCCGTCTGTGTCATTACTGTTAATGTTAAAGAAAATCACTCACTGATCTTGAATGAATAACTTTTGTAACTAAGGGTTAATCTGATTAATTAATGAATTAATTGATTTCGATTTCTGAACTTTGTTGGGTTGTATTTATTTGTATATCGCAATAGCTAAAACTCAAACAATACCCAACCCTAAACACCGCTAGATGATCTTCTGCTTGGTTTTGTAGAGGAAGTTGTGGGGACTATTGCATTTTCGTTTGGAATGAAAGTTTTGTCTGACCTCTCTGTGCCTTGTTAAACTGGTAACCTCTGTGGTATGTTTCTGTCTGTGAGAATGAAGCTTTTGTCATCTTCTTTTGATGTGTTTCCCAGCGGTGAAGATGATGGAAGTGAGTGTAACTCAGCCACAGACAGCAGACGCGTGTTTATTCCTGGCTGTAGGCTGATAGCGTGAACACACATACACGCTCCAGACACGGGTCGATATTTAATAGCAGTGTTGACATTGTTTTATTGGGGGTTTGATGTGTCAGGTGAAAGCAGTACACGAAACACTTTTGATGAGGTTCAGTTGAATCTGTCTGGAGATGTTCAAAAGCTGCATGGATATATTGAGTTATCTGAGGGTCACAAAGTGGGAATGTCTTCAATCTGCTCTATTGAGATCAGAGAAATATGTGGTAGAAATATGAGCAGAAGAGACTTCTTCCCAAACCTTTGAACTTTAGTGTATGTGTCTGACCTAAATATGTTAAATAATAATAAAAAAAAAACACAATCTGATGCAGGACTGAAGAACAGAGAGATAAATGAGCAGAAAAGACAGAGGTCAAGACAAGAGTATTAAAGGAGGAAAACATTTGAGGAGGGTGTATCTATGAGCTCTAGAGTAAATGTAAACATTAATCGGCCGAAACCCAGGTGTGCTTTATCTTAATCTTTTAGACGGCATGCCTTAGTTCCTTAAAGATGGAAAACAAAATTACATTTTATTTGAAGGTGTCTTTGTTACAGTGTAATTACACAAATAGTTCTAAGTACAATGGTTTATTCGCATTTTCCAAATGTACAAAAACAGAAATTAAAAAAATAATGTTTCTCAAAGTCTAAATCAGAAGTGACTCCAAGTTCCCTCATCAGTGCTATGCAGGTGTTCAGCTTTTAGGTTTAGTTAAGACTGGATGTGCTTAAATGTGTGAGGGGAGCATGAGTGTATTCAGTCGATGGGAGTGGATGTAATGTTAAAATTTAATAGTTTGACTGTTAAAATAATATGTAAACATTTTATCAGTAGTTTGTAAGATTTGTCAGTATACCACAATACTAGAAACCCTGTTCAGGTTTCCATCTATCCGTTTGTATTCATCTTCTCGGTTACACTTACTAATAATGTATGTTCTGTTCAACAAGATACAGGCTATACAGCCATCAAAGCAGAGCTTCTGCACCCCGTGGGCCAGGTTCTGTGGCTTCAGTCATGGGGATCGCAGGAAGAGTTGGCAGATGAGGAGCTGGAGATGGGCAATCAAGCCCATTCTCTCACCCACTCCACCGACTCTGAGAACCTCATTCTGGATCCTAAAGCTCTGCAATTTCTTCAGACCAGAATGAGGAACTCATGCTGTCTGCATCTGATTCTGAGGACGCAGGCAGACAGGCGGGTACATCAGCAGAGCAGTCCTCTCAATCAAGTGACGTGTTCGAGTAACTGCTCAAGGTTGTTACTCGTGATGTGGCCAAGCTGAGTTTAAAGTGTCCTTAAGAGAAGAAAAATATCACTCAACCCGAGAGCATCTGTCCGAGAGCAACCTCCCCACCAAGGTTTCTCTTCAATGACCAGTATGCAGTGGTGGAAGTAACGAATTACAACTACTCACGTTACTGTAATGAAGTAGTTTCTTCGGGTTTTTGTACTTTTTTGAGTACATTTTTTAATCTGTAATTTTACTTGTACTTAAGTACAAATTTAGCTAAGTAATCTACTTCGCTACTTGTAAAATTACATTCCGTTACTGAGTACGCCAACAATTTTAATCAATATTGAAACCTTTGACCAGCATATTGGTAGCCAATAAAGTTATCCGATCGTAAACGGACCAATGAAAACCCTGATATTTTACCAGCGGCGCGTTCTCCTTCTCTCATCTCCCCAACAGCGAGTTTGACACACACCCGCCTCCTCCTGTTGTCATCTATGGTTGTCATTCGTTTCAGTTACAGCGCAGGATTGCAGGTATTGCGCATAATTTTAATCATACCCGCAGTTTGGTGGAGAGCGCATTATTGTAACGCGAGAAACGACGCGAGCTCTCAAATATACAAGTGAACTGCCTCTCCTCTTATGAGTGCACGCTCTGTGTGTTGTGCAATCGTTAATCTCTCTGTGCTCTTAAATTAAACGTTGTCAAAAGTTAACAATCAGAATAGACCTCCATGCTTGGCCGATGAAAATGCTACAGGAATTCGTATGACTGCTTTGTCGGACAAAATGGCGGATTCGGCGTTACGATTGGTTAGATTGCTTGTCAATCAAACTCCCGGCGAAGGGTCAATTCCATGTTTTCTAATAATATACCAAGAGGCAGCCTGTATATTGAAAATAGCAGAGGGCCTAACACAGATCCTTGTGGCACTCCATAATTTACTGACGTTAACTTGGATAATTCCCCATTTAAATAAACAAAATGGTAACGGTCTGATAGGTACAATCTAAACCACCTTAATGTCTGTCCCTGAATACCAATGTAATATTGTAGTCGATCTAAGAGTATTTTGTAATCTACAGTGTTGAACACAGCACTGAGTAACACTAGTATTGAGACACAGCCTTGGTCAGAAGTTTTTTGTAATTTTAACAAGCACAGTTTCTACGCTATGTTGAGGCCTGACTCCTGACTGAAATTTTTCATAGATATTATTTTTTTGCAAGAAGGAGCACAATTGAGCCGGCACAGCTTTTTCTAGTATTTTAGACATAAATGGAAGATTTGAAATGGGTCTGTAATTTGCCAATACATTTGGATCTAATTGTGGTTTCTTAATGAGAGGCTTAATAACTGCTAGCTTGAACGGTCTTGGGACATGACCTAGAGATAAAGACGAGTTAATAATATTGAGAAGAGGCTCTTCTGCTACAGGTAACAACTCTTTTAGTAGTTTAGTGGGTATTGGATCTAATAAACATGTTGTTGGTTTAGACGCAGTGATAAGTTTATATAGCTCTTCCTGTCCTATAGTTGTAAACAGGGTTTGAAATGAACACCCATCAACCCGCCAAATGAATAATTAAAGAATAAAAGATTAATCAAAATAACAGGCAAGGCAAAACACAAAATGTAAACGGTGACTAGACAATCACAGAGTGAACAAGAGGAACTTAAATACAAATGGTGATTAACTAAAAGACGAACGGCTGTGATGATTAGTGTCCATGGAAACTGATTAGTGGTGGGAAAATCAAACAAAGGAACTCATGAGATGAATGAAAACTAACTAAAAGTCCATGAAAACTGAACATAACTGTGACAGCTTTATTGACAATATCAACATAGGGCCTGGAGGTCTGTATATAATAGCCAGAGCAAGAGATAGATGGTATTATTTTCTTATATCTGAAAGTGTAACATTTAACACAATCACTCAAATTAATTAAACCTGTGTCCATTAAGAATATCTCTAAGAGTAGGGACCCTGGCTCACTACACACTAGAAAACCTTCTTCAAGATATACAACAAACGACTCGTTTGGACTACAACATGCTTTGTCCAGGTTTTGTGAAGTCACAGTGTTACTCATTTAAATAATTCCCGCCCACAGAATACACAAAAAAGGGGGTGAGGCCTATTTGTTTAGCCTTTCTAAGGCAGTCAAACAGAGTGGTTAAAAATCATTTTTAATACTTTTCCTGAGCATTACAACCCCAACGTTTATCTGTGTGCTGCACATTTTACGGAGGACAGCTTCCAGAACCTAAAAGAGTACAATGTCAGCTTCTTCTGAAAGATGGAGCAGTTCCCACTTCGTTGGGACATTCAGTTGTTTATGGACCATAACCTGTACGTATGATTTATTATTTGCTGTTGTGTTTTCTATTAACAGTTCCAAATGGCAAAGCTGGCTGCGCTGGCCTGCTAACATTATAGTGCTGATGTAGTGTTTACTGTGGCTTTTGTAAGCTCTTTGTTCATCGCCCCTTTGGAAAATTAACCATGGTTTTGTGATTGATTACTGTTTGTATTACTATAGTTTCCAGACAAATTTCATGATTAAATGGTGTATAACATTGTTCTGCCTCTGTTAGAGGCTGTGCATAATTTGTGATGTACATTTGCATATATAAACATATTTTCGTGATTGTTTTATATTCTTTATGAGTTTCATTTTATCTGCCGCTGTTATGCAAGGTCCTATGTGAGGACTTTTATTTTGACGTGTTTCCACAAGCACCGCACAATGGGTAACAGGAAATGGCGAGCTCATGGCGCGGCAAACGCTTAACATATGTTTTTGTTGCATCTGATTCGATCCTCCTTCTAAAGCCTGTTGAAAGCGATGGCTGTAAGTTTCTTTGAATCATCCATCTGTTTAATATATGTTGCAAGAGTTTAACGTGATATAATCAAAGATTATGTTTTTGGCGATTGGCGCTAACGTGTTTTATTGATAATGCTTCTAACCTGAGTTAGCGACGCATCTATATACATTTCACTCATTGCACTGCTAATAAGCATGGTGTCATTTTGATTGTAATAAGTTTTCCTTATTTCTTTTATTTAATTTACAGTTTTACTCGGTTCAGTGGCCGTTGAGTTTGCCTGTGTAAACCACAAATTGGACTATTAAAGGAGCAAGGCGCTCATATCCTGGCTCTTGAACAGAGTTTGGCTTGCTGTTTATTTATATGACATGCTTGGAAAGCAAAGCATATGAAGAGAACAGTACAGTAAAAAGCCATGGATCAGCGGGTGCAAGAGGAACATGCAGATGCAAACTGAAGCGAATGGAGGAAAAGAAAAGGCATCTTCAGAGGTCAGTTCTAAACATGTTCCTCCAAGTGTTCAGTTGCTAGCGCTGCCGCTAAGGCTAGAGCCTCAGCAGAAGCTGCTTGTGCCAAGATTGTGTTTGCAAAAAGACAGCTTGAAATGAAAAAGGAGAAAGCCAGGCTGGAACAGGAGCAGAGTGGAAGCGAGTGGGAGCTATGGTGGAAGCGAGTTTAGGAGCGTTGGAAATCGAAAAAGAAGCTGCAGCTGCTCTGGCAGAGGCGGAAGCATTAGAGACAGCGGCAGCAGCAATGGAACGTGATGATGGTTGTAGTGAGAGAAGCACATTTTCATCACATGTGATTTCAGTGAGAACAGAGGAATATGTAAAACACCAGATTCAGGTGAGCTCTGACTTTTCCACCCTACCACTAAATATCTCTTCAGCCTGTGTAAAGGATTCGACTCCACGTTTGATCGATAAGTCTCAGAGCACGAGAGCTGCGGCGATACGGTTCATGAACAGAGCAGAATGTGATAGTAAACGTCTGCAGAGCACAAGATATTCAGATTCCCTGTATAATCTGCCTTGTCCGATATCGAATACTGCATCTAAAGCATCTCAACGCCAAGACCCTGCTTCACAAAGGTATGCAGTCCATTCAGATACCTGAATTTCTCTCAAAGCCAAGCTGAGCCTATGTTAGACTTTACTAAATTCTTAGCATGTAGAGAGCTAATAACCACATGGCTTACCAAGTTTGAAGATAATCCAGAGAACTTTAGAGCCTGGGAGTCTTCATCTGTTATTGCTTGTAGCTCTCTCAAGTGGCTGGGGAAGGAATCGTCAGATCATGTGAGAAGGATTCGAGCTGTATATGTCACTAATCCACAAGCTGCTCTTCAACTTTCTTGGATGAGACTTCAAGAAGGTTATGCCACAGAAAGTGCCTTATTTAAGCGACTGGATCATTTCCACTTCTATCTCCAAAAGACAATGTGAAACTCAGGGAGCTCGCAGACCTGTTCATGGAGATACTTGCAGTGAAAGGAGACACGTACTTACCTGGACCATCTTATCTCAATACCCCTCGTGGCATTAATCCTATAGTGGAGAACTTACCAGGAAGTCTGCAGGAGAAATGGCTGCTCGCTGGCTCACGTTTCAAGGAAGAGAACAAGGTCAGTTTTCCCCCATTCTCGTTCTTCACTCATTTTATTTGCAGTGAAGCCAAAGCCAGAAATGATCCAAGTTTCAAGCTTTCAAGCAGTAGCCATACAGTCATCAGAAGGGAAAAACCGCTGTATAAACATGGTGCTAGCAGAGTTCCTGTGTCAGTACACAAGACAGATGTGTCTGCAAATGATGAGTCAGATTCAGCGAACTTGAAAGAGACTATCAAAACAGACTTGATGAAGTACTGCCCTATTCACAACAAATCACATCCCCTGTCAAAATGCAGAGCCTTCAGGAACAGATCATTGATAGAACGCAAGAACCTCCTGAAAGTACATAAAAGATGTTACAACTGTTGTTCTCCGAATCATGTAGCCAGAGAATGTCTGGTGATCCTCAGATGTGCTGAGTGTGATTCTGATAGACATTTGCACAGTCATGCATCTGGACATAGCTCCGCCTCGCTCAACACCTCAGATGCAAGAACCAGACACAGAACAGCAGGACAACGCTACCCCAGAGGTAACTTCAAAGTGTACAGAAGTTTGTGGAGAAAGTGCTCCAATGCGAAAATGTGCTTGGTGCGTGTATTTCCTCATGAGCAATGGGAACAAGCTATTAAGATGTATGTCATAATTGACGACCAGAGCAACCACTCGCTGGCCAAAGCAGAGTTCTTTGAGCTGTTTGAAATCCAAAGTAACCCCTCTCCATATTTGCTGAGAACATGCGCTGGTTCCATAGAAATATCTGGAAAGAAAGCGGTCGGCTTCCAAATACAGACACTGGATGGTAAAACATGTCTTGATCTCCCACCATTGATTGAGTGTAACGAGATAATGAGCAACAGATGTGAAATACCTACTCCAGAGGTCGCCCTTGCTCATTCACACTTGAAACCTGTGGCACAGTTCATCCCGAAGCTAGATCCTGATGCTCAGATCTTAATATTGTTGGGAAGAGACATGATCCATGTACACAAAGCAAGACAACAAATCAATGGGCCTCACAATGCACCTTTTGCGCAGCGATTAGATTTAGGCTGGGTGATTGTAGGTGATGTCTGCATTGACAAAGCCCATAAGCCAATGGTGAGTGTCTTTAAAACTAACATCCTAGAGAATGGTCGCCCATCTCTTCTCACTCCATGCCAAAGCCACGTCAAAGTGAAAGAGAAATTGTGCAATGGCGGGGAGCATAAGTCTGTTGTTTTTCCCCATTCGT
Source organism: Elopichthys bambusa (assembly GCA_037101425.1). Classification (NCBI taxonomy): domain Eukaryota; kingdom Metazoa; phylum Chordata; class Actinopteri; order Cypriniformes; family Xenocyprididae; genus Elopichthys; species Elopichthys bambusa. Next base: position 747,829 of record CM074444.1, read on the forward strand.
TTAATCACGCCACTCATTGCATGCAAGTTGAAGATGAACTTGGGCTCAAAGTATTTGAGAGAACCAAAACTGATAACAAACATGCCATGTCCTTCGAGGATGAGATCTTCTTGAAGATCATGCAAGCAGAGTTTGCGACGCACACTGAGTAGAAGCCCTGAGATGAAGGAACAGAAAGCAAAGTCATGTCGCGAAGCTGTTGGTGAGTTACTACCACTCCAAAGTGCACCATCAAGGCAGACAGAAGGAGCAATCCGACCGGCTGGCTTGTGGATTGTAGGCGGGAAAAGATTGATAAATTCCATCCTTCAGCGTTGTGTGACGTGCCGCAGACTCAGAGGAAAGTTAGAAGTTCAAAAGATGGCAGATCTTCCACCTGGGCGCCTCCATTTACATACGTAGGGGTAAGACGTTTTTGGTGTTCTGCCTCTGTTAGAGGCCGTGCATAATTTGTGATGGACATTTGCATATATAAACATATTTTCGTGATTGTTTAATATTCTTTATAAGTTTCGTTTTATATGCCGCTGTTATGCAAGGTCCTATGTGAGGACTTTTATTTTGATGTGTTTCCACAAGCACCGCACAATGGGTAACAGGAAATGGCGAGCTCATGGCGCGGCAAATGCTTAACATATGTTTTTGTTGCATCTGATTCGATCCTCCTTCTAAAGCCTGTTGAAAGCGATGGCTGTAAGTTTATTTGAATCATCCATCTGTTTAATATATGTTGCAAGAGTTTAACGTGATATAATCGAAGATGTTTATGTTTTTGGCGATCGGCGCTAACGTGTTTTTTTGATAATGCTTCTAACCTGAGTTAGCGACGCATCTATATACATTTCACTCATTGCACTGCTAATAAGCATGGTGTCATTTTGATTGTAATAAGTTTTCCTTATTTCTTTTATTTAATTTACAGTTTTACTCGGTTCAGTGGCCGTTGAGTTTGCCTGTGTAAACCACAAATTGGACTATTAAAGGAGCAAGGCGCTCATATCCTGGCTCTTGAACAGCGTTTGGCTTGCTGTTTATTTATATGACATGCTTGGAAAGCAAAGCATATGAAGAGAACAGTACAAACATTGTATCTAAAATGTAAAAGAAAATTACAAAACAAAAAACATACCACTCTGAAACGTAATGAGGAAATCCGTTCTGCACGATCCTCTTGTTCGTTAAGATTCTCGAATTGATTTGAAATTGTCCTTAATATTTACACCTGAGCAGATGTGATTATGGTAGAAGGTGTGACATTTCCAGAACATGCTCTTAGCGGTTCGCCAATCACAACACACTGGACCAATCAGAGCACAGTTCGTGTTTCGGAGGGAGGGCCTTCGTCGAAGCAGGAACTAAACGGCACGTTCTAGCCAGACTGGGAAATAATATAAAATATGTGAAAAATAATGCATTTTTTGAACTATAAAGCATGAAAACCTAATCTAGTATGCCCTAAAAACTAAATCAAGACTTTGTAAAAGGGCGTAATAGGACACCTTTAGGTACATTATGTTAAATACTTTGATTGTTACAGATTCATGCAACATTTCTGCCATATATTAAGTTTAAATGTTAGCTAGATTATAGATTATTTGTTACCTGTCAAGCAATGTATATTTGTGTTGAAATATTATTAAATAGTTTTTATCATGTGTCATGATGTGTATTGAGTTGGCTCACTTGATTTATGTTTTATGCTTAAGAACTTCCATGAAGGAAACGTCATAGTGAGCATTGATGCTCCCTAGTTTTCAATGGTGCATTGTGGGACTTTTTTGGGAACGAATGTTTCAGTGCACTAGAAGGATTTTGCTTAAAATGGCCGGCTCCATGATCAATGCCCTGACTACTGTTAGGGTTCTAATTAATATATAATATAATATAATAATTAGGGTTTATTAAAAGTATCTTTGATCGATAGTACTGCATCTCCTTAACACCAGCATATTCTTGACACCTTTAAATTAGAAATCTATAATAAAATTTAGAGTAAAAATGTGGGTTGTAACTGCTTCTTACACAAAACAAAAACTCCCACTTCTCAACAAATAAGAAGTTTTGGTAGCACGAATAAACACAATAGAATAAAGAATCAAATGAAATAAACAGCGGGTGCGATGTAGAAACTGCGAGTGACGTCAACGCCGGTGAATGATGGGAAAAAAACATCAGAATCTAAGAGAAGACCGCAGTAATGAACATACAGACTGTGAAGAGCATACACCTCAGCGATGGGCGTCGTACTGTGCAGAATGCAGTCACTGACACTCTACATCACATTACATTCACACTATGACTTGTGTTTTCACCTGACGCGCTGAACCGTTGCAGGTTTCTGAGGAATTCTAGAGCAGCATTTGCATTGTGATCTGTCCTCGTTCATTTTAGCGCTCCTTTAATCAATTCCTTTCATGTCCTGCGCTCTTTATTCATGAAGCATCATGGGAAGAATCTGAAGCAGTTCTGAGATCTATAATCAATGAGCAGACAGATCAATGCACCGAGGTTTTCAACACCTCCAAATGTGAAGGAGCTACATTCACAGTCTTATTCTTTTGCTCTGGATTCTTTTGAGGACGATTTAGGGGGGTGTGTGTTTGTCTCTTTAAATCCATATATGTCATTCACTGACAGAGAGAAACACATATCAGCAGGGCCTGATTTATGATCGTTCCTCCAGGGGCCAGAGGCGTAGCGGACGGGATTGCAGTATTTGTGCTACTCCACGGCCAGGGAAGCCCAAAATTGCTGCAGAGGGGGTCCGAAATGGCAATGATTTCAGAAATTGATACAAGGATCTGACATCTGGCTGAAAGATACCTTGACTAATAACTAAGAACACAGCTGGGTCTATATCACACTACTGTATTCATGCTTGCTTATTCCTGCCCACACAGTCACAGTCATGTCTGCCATCCTCATTCTGCTGTAACCAGCTCTCTCACGCCATTATAGAGAACAGACTCAAAGCTGGTCTTTCCCAGCATTCTCTGGTCCCTCTGTGTGGTGTCTGGCCTGAAAGATAATGCTGTTATTATGCATTCACATCCCGGCCTCAGGGAGGACGGGACAGAGATGGCTCAGTGGAGCTCTGGAGCGGGCAGCTTGAGCGTCAAGGTTAGGAGGAGAACTGTGCCTGATTGACAGATGGACACTCAAGGACACAGTGTGGATTGCTTTAATAATAGTACACTAGAAGCACGGTTATTATTTAATAAGCTCTGTGCATCACGTAATACTTTACAGATTAATGTTGATGTGAGAACATCACAAGCGCTATTTCAATTCAAGAACGTATCTGATTGATCAGTTGGCGGCCAACAATAGACTGACAGTGTTACACTTTATCTCAATGGTCCACTTTAAATATTCTACTGACTATAAGTAACTTTGCAACTACAACTCTCATTAGAGTATTGGGTATACTTAAGTTTCTTTTACAGTGTACGAGTCAAATGAAGTGAACTTTCCAAGGTTCAGTCGTTCATGCTGGTTCAGTGATTAGTAGTAGTTTTGTAGGTGGGCGGCACTGCAGACACCAAAATAGCACACATCTACAATATTGATTCAGGAGCTAAAAAAAAGAAAAAAAAGTCTGGCAGCCCACGGGGAACACACGCGTGTTATGCCGCCTTTCATTATTCTTCCTATGTCTCTCTGAGGGCATGTCATCTCTCTGTCTGTCTCTCTGGAGTTTCTTGCCTGACAACTGCAGCTCATTTGATCTCTGGTGTGAACGATCTGAGTAGTGTGTACTACTCCATCTGTCTCACGGGGTCAGCAGGGGTTCTCTGAAGACACCAGCCAAATTCCCTTCAACAGCGTGATTCATCCTGTCTTGAGCTTAAAATCAACTTGAAATTCAAAAGTCAACCCAATTTACTTTCTCAGTACATGTTCTTATTGTATGATATTTTACTTTTAATGGTTTTCAATTCTGGTCCGACTTTCTTTCGATGTAGTCTCAAGTCATCAATTACGTTCCAAACCTGTAAGACTTCTGCTCATCTTCAGAGCACAAATGAAGATATTTCTAGTCTTCTGAAGAAAAATGAATGCTTTATATGATAACCCGGTTTAATTTAGGCTTTTATTTACATATACGCCAACAGAAGGAAAACCGTACTTGGATTAAACCGCTTGACTTGTATGGATCACTTTTACAATCTCTTCGTGAACGTTTTGAAGCGTCAGAGTTTGGGGCGAACAGACTTTCAAAGGATGGACAGAAATCTCTCAAGTTTGAAACGACGTGAGGGAGAGTAAATGATTTTTGGGTGAACTATCCCTTCAATAACCTCAGTATTGATCTCTTCTGTTCACTTATTGCTGCATGTCCACCAGAGAGGTTTGTGCTGTAGTAATGTGAGTGTTTTTCATTTCAAATAACAGTTAAGAGGTCAAATCCTGGCAGGTAGAGAATCTGTTGAAGACAAATGGATGTCAGATGTGCATGAGGTTAGGGTGTGCGTGACATGAGCTCCAGATCTGTAATCACGCATCGATGAGCTCTCGGGTGCAGAGGTCACATTCATGCTGAAGTATGCAGCAACAGATGCCACTGATACTCCAACACACTGCCCCAGAGACTCCACGGGCTATTTTTAACACTCAGCAGACAACATTCAATCTATGAGATTGACTAACTCTGACTGAGCTTTCAGCTAGGGTGAACTGGAGCCATCTCAGACACCGGGAAATCAAGCACACTTAGACTTATTGATACTGCATGTCTGTTCAAAGAACAGTTCACAAACACACTTTTCAGCATAAAGATGAGATTCCAGAGTTCTGGGGTGGATGGGAACATTAACAGCCAATGCTTATTTAGCGCAAAGTAAATGTAAGAAAATGTTAACTTACGTTTAAAACACTTTTGACCCACCTAAGTAGGACATTTGTCTATTGTCTTTGAAATGAGCTGTATTTGCCGAATGTACTGACAAGCATTTATGGTCAACTAAAATAAACGTAATGTCATATCTACTGAAATGTCATGTATTTAAATAACACATTTATAATGATGCAATTTATTACATTTAAAATAACTTATATATTATATTACCTTACAGTTAAAATTATAATCAAGTACTGTAGTAATTTGTTAGTCAACACATCATAAGCATACTTGGCACGACAAAACACAATGATTTAAAATGTACTGAAAGGAAAACTTGGTAACACTTTATTTTACAGTTACATGCAGTTACTATAGTAATAACCATAAATTATACATAATTACACACAACTAACCCTATAGTAAGTACATGTAGTTACTTAATATTAAAATAACCTTAAAATAACATTACTGACATTATTACAAAGTAATATGTGTAATTTCTTGTGTATTGAAATATTAAAGTTCTATATAAGATTTGGGGAACACATATAAACTATTAACTATGACGTTTCCCTCAATAAACTCCTAATTTACTGCTTATTAATAGTTAGTAAGGTGGTTGTTAAGTTTTAGGATTAAGAATGTAGAATAAGCTCATGCAGAATAAGGCATTAATATGTGCTTAATAAGTACTAATAAACAGACAATATTCTAGTAATATGCATGCTAATAAGCAACTAGTTAAAAGACCCTAAAATAAAGTGTTACCAAGATTTGCACTTATAAGCACACTTATTTTTAAAAATGGCCGTACGTGAAAATGGGCTACTGTAAGAAAATAACAGCAAATGTGTTGAGGGGGAATAAATAATGACAGAATATTAAATTTAACATGACCGTGAAGGATTCTGTCACATTTGCCAGCTCGAGTGCCCGTGATTACCACCAGAGGGCACTCCACCCCAGACCATTGCCACTCTGTCATGGACTACATTTCCCACAATCCTTTGCCCGGACTCGTCAGCTTTCGTTGTTTTCAGCTGTTGCTCATTAGCCTGGTTAACTCTGTGTATATAAGCCTGGTTTTGTCGGTCATTCTCTGCGAAGTCTTGTATGTGTCATCACTGCCTTTCTGAGTGTTCTGGTGTTTCCCTGGATTTGATCATTTGCCTGTTCTCTGGATTTGCCCGTGTTTATGACCTTTTACCCGTGTTGTGGATTACCCTTCTAATAAATACTGCGTTTGGATCCTCATGCGTTTGGATGTCTCCGTGTGACAGATTCCTTTAACATGACATTATTCTAGCTGTGCTGAAGCGTCATTTGTTGGTCATCACTGGATCACCGTTAATTAAACCTTAATTAAAAAGTTCAATGCCAAATTTGATTATATATTCATAGTTACTATAATGACAACTTTTCTAATGGACTTTATGAATAAATGAAAGTCTTCAGATCTGCAACAGCTGAAGATTGTTTCTGCTCTCTCCCTATTACACACACACACACTGTTGTCTGAGGCGATGTGCACTTGTTTGAACAGGAACAATTAAAGATGTTTTCTCACTCCAGACACACTCACTTCAGCTTCTGCAAACACACATGTGCCTGCTCGAGTATTTGGGGTTATTTGCGTTTGGTTTGAAGTTAGCATCATGATGATTAGTGACTCTTTGTTGTTTTTGTTTTTAGTGTGTGATTATTATAATCAGTTCAGGGTAGATTTGTGCAGCTCTGAGCACTTTTGAACACATCTGATAGTCTGTTAAGTGTCCAGGTAGCAGAACATCTGGCACACTTTTTCATTGTCTGTGTTCCCTGTCACGTAAATTAGGTATCAACACTCAAAATTCAAACCGTTCTGAAATCGGACATTGCGTTACCATGAAAAAACAATACACAAAAATTGGTTAGACATATGGCTTTCATTTTCTAGCAATTTTAGAGTCCAGATTATTGGGTAGAATATATATTTTGTATAAAACAAAGTTTAGTTAAGTGCTTCTGTTGTGCTGTGTTGAAAACACTGATGACTTACAGTCATGTAAGATCAGATCTGTGTTGGAGAGCGTGTGGGTTGATCATACAAGATGCTCTCTGAATCAGTCAGTGAGTTTCATCCTAGTCACGACTACCTGAATAAAGTGGGCTCACAAACCACTTCCTTCACATTATCATTCTTAATCATTGTGAAGTTTGTCTTTTGTGGTTTTTATCAACATACCCATGAATTAGTCAGCTGTGCCTTTGTGCGTTTACCTCATGAATGTGGGATTGTAACACACCGTACATTATACTGATTACTGTCACGCATCTGGACGGTTCACTTTTGAGTCATTTCGATACAGGAATATGTTTCAATCACTGCTGATTCACAACCACAGAACAACGGCACATCAGGCACAGAGATGCCATTCATAAACAGAGAAAATCTTAATTTAAGCCTATAGGACACTGTCTGTAAATGCTGAACTGTATCAGTGTTTGATGGATGACTTCACCTTCTCAATACCAGTGCACTTGAAGTCCTGCCTGCGAACGGCCATTTTGTGTTCACTCACACTGATTCTCGTCATCTTGTCATCCCTACATCTGATCTCAGAAACACATCACGTGATCTTTTGGAAGTGAACACAGGCGGATGTTTTTAAAGGGAGACTGAAGCTTAAATAAACCAATATTTGTTCACAATCGATGTAATCTTGTAGCTTTTCTTAGAATAAGTAAGTGTATAATTTAATGAAAACGCATTTCGTTTTTTCTCTGCTCACTTACTATGGGTTTGATTTGCTCGTATTCGTAGAGATCGTATTCGTCACATCTGTCTATAACGTCATGCAGTCTATAACAAAGTAAACAGAGTAAAATTGACGTATGTGGTTGCAACAACCAGATGCATTTCTTGTCCAGTTTCATCTGGAATGCGTCTCAGATCATCTCCTGAAGTGTTTCGAGTGATTAGATTTATATCCCTCTCAAAAGCGTTCTGTTCACGATCCGATCAGATAAAACGCATGAAGTGAGCGGGTGTAAACAGGCCCCTCTTATGCTATTTTACAGGTCCCCAAAAACACGTAAATGTTCTCATAATATCCACCGCAGCATCAGCTCTTTTCTCTCAGTGTCTGAAACGGTTAGATCAACGATCCGTTCTCTCTAAACCCCGCCTTTCTGAGAGCTTCCTCTGCTCTGATTGGTCTACTTGCTTACAGTGTGTGAAACACCCGTTACCATATCTCTAAAACTGTCTTAAAGATAAGTCTTTTTCATAAGGCAGTACAACTATCTTCACGGTTGACTCAAGCAGTCTGTGGGTGCTACGTTATTTCCAGCGGCGACAGATGATACATACAACAAACGTTGCCAGATTTGTGTTCATCACATTGTCATGAAATGTGCAAGAAGCAACGTAATATCATTCACCGCAGGCCCTTTTTTGAATCGAGGTTGTGTTCCTCCCTCGTCCTCTACAGGTTTCTGCAACCTTATAATCTTGACCGTGTCTGTGATCAGATGAGCGGACGGGTCAGAACTCACTGTGTGCACGGCGTCCCTCGCACCCTCACACTTACAAATTGTCACCTGTTTCCAAGGAAACCCTGTACTGTGATGACACATCTATTTTTCTAGCAGGGTTGCCTGGTTACAGTAGCATCTGTGAGCGGCTCGTGCCATGACTGACTAACAGCACTGTATCGCCGCTGAAACACAAGCAGATGCTTCCCCTCCTTCCCTCTCCACAAATTTGACATCACACTAGATCTTTTTTTACATTTCCTAAAGCACATGTGAGCGGCGTTTGCCTGTGCAGATTTCATCATGCTGGGCTTTTGTTTGGTCGTTAAAGTGTCCTGCCGCCCATTTTCTCTGATGGAGCAGGAGATCGTCAGGTGGATCTGTGAAGCTCTCTCAGAAGCAGACTGTGTGACTGAAGTTTGGGTGCTGCCACTCGATTAAAACATAAAAACTATTTAATCACATAATTAAAACAATGTCACATTTAGCTGTGCCCTTAATATATCAGGGCTCAACGCTAAAGTGTTTTTCTACTGGCCAGATTTTTACTTGCCCTGCTAAAACCTTAAGATCTTCAGGAAGGTCAATATACAGAAATCGAATAATCACTGCATAATTATGAATTGAGATGAATCCTTATTAAAGCTTCAAAACTGACTCTTTGTCGTTTGATTAGCAGTAATGACAGCAGCAGGCTTATTAGGCTGCTGTCACTTTAAGAGCTTTTTTGTCTTGAATGGTTTAATAGCACTTGAATTAATGATAGCATCATCATAGTGCAGCCAATAGATGACGGGGAAAAAAATTAATTGCGTTGAATTGCATGCGTTAACGCATTAAGTCAGTAAAAAATGTTTGTGTTTCTGAAAATAGTCACCAAGGCTGCATTTATTTGATCATAAATACAATAAGAACTGTGAAATATTATTCCAATGTAAATCAGCTGTTATTATAGTAAAGTGTAATTTTCAGCATCATTACTGCAGTCTTCAGTGTCACATGATCCTTCACAAATCAATTTTCAGGATTTTTCAATTCATTTATTTGAAATAGAAAGATTTTGTAACATTATAAATGTCTTTACTGTCACTTTTGATCAATTGAATGCATCCTTGATGACTAGAAGTAATAATGTCTTTAAGATCCCAACATTACTAAATCATTAGAAACATCCAGCGACTCATCTAGGGTTCAGCTGTAGCACAGATAAAGGCCTCAAAGTTTCTTTCTTCTTTCCGTCAACAGATGAATACAGCTCAGGTCACATGTGTGATATCTGTAATCTGCTCAGCTGTTTTTAAAGCCCGTTCTGCCGTTGGTGGAAATGTGGCTCGGGTCGCTCCTTCACTGTAAGTCTGAGGGGGGTTTTGAGCTTGTCTTATTCATCACAGAAGATTATACAAAAAGGAACAGTAATTGTGATCCTTAGCAGACACCACTAATACAAGCCTGCAGTGTGTAGAGTGTAGAGTGTTTCCTCCTATAGATGAACGTACGAATGAGTTTTGAGGTCCACTGAGTGTGAGCAGTTTAGCCGAGGAGGAGAGAACTTATAGAGAAACACATGAGGATTTGTAGATGAGCCAGACTTGGTCACCTTTAGCTAAAGTTACAGTATGTCTACACAACAGAACAAAGGACAGTCTGGTTTTCCATGATATGACTGACTCACTTACTCATATTTAAACTCGACTGAACGTGTGCAGCACCTGAGACCTGATCCAGTTTTGTTGTTGCACTGAATTATCCTGGCAGACACCAAATCCACCTGCTGTCTCCGAAGCACTCGGAGCAATGGAGCCTGAATTAAAGTCGAATTGGCGATCATCTGTTCTTCTCTATTGTGACGTATATTAAACAACTTCAACAACAACAACATGTAGGAAGAGCATGATTTTGCTAATCGGGAATTGATTGTATGGTTGGATCTGTGAGTTCGTGACTGTAATTTTTTGGTTTTTAGTAAACTAAGCTTAATTTACTTTGATTATCCAATGGATATATCCAATGTAGTTCTCTTCAGCAGAGAAGAGATGTCCTTGTGAAGGACAATAATGTCTTTGATTAACAATTATGAGGGCTAATAATAATATACACAATTAAATAATTTATTATAAAATCTGCAATAAAATAAGAATTGCCATTGCCAACTAACTATTAACTATGACTTTTGCCTCACTAAACTCCCAATTACTGCTTATTAATAGTTAGTAAGGTAGTTGTTAAGTTTAGGTATTGGGGATTATGGGATGTGGAATATGATCGTGCAGAATAAGGGGAATCATACACCTGGCATGCGCAATGCAAGTGTTTTTTGCTAGTTTCAGCCCGACGCAGTTATCATTTTCACGTCCAGCGCCATGTTGTTTAAATAGCAAATGCACTCGCGCCCAACTGTTCGCCCATTGGCGTGCTGGTCTGAAAACGAGGTGTGTTCAGGAGCATTGTTGCTATTTTGAGACAACTGAAAACGACTGCACCATTGACCAACTGAAACCTGCTCTAAAGTCAATGGCGCAATATTTTTTTTTTTATTTAAAGGGTGTGTCAGTAATATGTGCCTATATGCGGGTGCACAACGCACTTACACTCTGCTTGTTACACACACAGAGACGCGCAGCAGCACACAAACATGCCAAATATTACAAATAAAAGGATTCATCTCTGGTAGTGTTGTAGTCTTAAGGTCTCGGTCTTGACCACATTTGTACTTGGTCTTGTCTTGGTCTCAGACTATGAGGACTTGGGATTTTGTTCCACAACTGCGGGGACAACACTAAATTGTCGGTGCATTGTCTGATTTATTTATTAACATCATTAATGTGATTTGATGTAAAAATTTCCTGCTTCAACTGCAATCGATAACTTGTTTCTAATCTGATTTATTTATACTGTTGTGCCAGGTCCAACATTTGTCCAACATTTATTCATGCTTTTGTAATTTTACCAATTCAGATGAAGCTTCTGTGCCACCTCTGCTGCGCAAAGATGAATTTTGTTATTCATTTGATTGGTAACAGCTCTATGTAGTGTCTTATTATAATCATATTTACTGATTAAAAATAAGACATTTCTCAGGCAGTAAATGAGGATCTTTCAGATGAATTTGAGGAGTGCTAGTCTTGTCTTGGGCTCAACACACATTGGTCTTGGTCTCGGATACTCTCTGGAGAAGCGTTCGGTTATTCCCGCTTGCAAATTACACAATGTAAATAGCGAATCAGCCATGGCGCAACTGGCTTTTAAAGGGAATGGGAGATGAGACTCTGATTGGTTTATTGCGTGTTACACCCAAAACACACTCATTAAGAGAATAGGTACAACCCTTTTAGACCATGCACCTAGCGCGGCAACCATTTTTCCCTTCCTTAAACTAGCAAAAGAGGATTCGGACACGCCCTAAGTGCACTTTTTTTTTTTTTTTTTTTTTTAACCATTATTTATATAGCGCTTTTTACAATGTAGATTGTGTCAAAGCAGCTTTACAGTACACTTGCACCGTGCGCTTTAACCATGAGCTTAGATCGTTAAAATAGGGCCCAAGGCATTAATATCTGCCTTATAAGTACTAATAAACAGCCAATATCCTAGTAATATGCATGATAATAAGCAACTAGTTAATAATTAGAATTGGAGCCTAAGCTAAAGTGTCACTGCCATTTTTGCTTTTACTGCAGTTACTTTACATGCGTGCACAAATGCTTGAGTAGAGTCTATGAAGTCAAAAAGCTTTTTCTTAGCGGAAACATCAAGGTCACCCTTTGCTTGTCAGAGTCAGTGAGTGCATCAGAAGCGCGCAAGCTTGAGTTTCTCTTACTGTCAGTTTGTCTTCTGAATGCCACTGAGGTGGAGAAGCCAGAGGTGTTTTTCTGTCTTTCTGATCCTGCTGTAAGTAATAAGCATGTAGTGATTTCATGCTGATAGCTTCTTCAGTCGAGCTGAACACAGTTGTCAGGGAGTGCCAGGGCAGGTGTGAAGAGTTCATATTGCTCCGGCCCTGCTCGGTATTTACTTGCCATCACATCATAACACTGCATTTCTTTCAGCTGGAATTCAGTATGCGCACATTCTTTCCAGACAATGAAAACGAAAATACAAAGAGATGGAGAGGAGAGCGACTGAGAGCAGTGCATGCTGGGTTTCCTGTTTCAAGGACTTCAGTGCAGAGACATAAACAGAACGTAATGCAGAGACTATGGGACAAGATGATAAAAAACAAGCACACTTTCTCAATTCATGTCTGTTTCACAACTGAAGTTATTAAATGTAAGTTGGGGAGGAGTACGCCCATCTAATCTTCTGATTATTACCAGGATATAAAAGCAGCCTCTTATTTCTTCCCGGCTTCAGTTCTTTCAGCATCCCTCCTCTTTCCCTTCTCCTGCTTTATGCATTTCACATATGTAATCATCAGGGCAAATCCGAGCTCGAGTAGAATATCCTCCCGAGTCCCTCCATAACGGACAGCAAGCCAAAACTGTTTACCATGTACGCAAAGATTATATGGGCAAACAAACTCCAATGCATATAGTTTCAAAGCAGCTTCACACAAAATGCATGTTCATGACTTTGGTGAATTATTACATGTACATATGCAGTCTCTTAAATGATATATATACATACTGTTTTATTTCTATAGCATTTTTTACACACCCAAGGTCGTTTCGCAGCGCAGACTGTCTTATAGAGACATGTTATAGAGACATCATAAAGTATAAAAAGAAAAAAATGAATACAGCAAAAAAGACATAAACAACAGAGATTTGAAAGTAGGGGGGATGAAATTTCAGACATGCTAGGGTGAGAACCACATAAATCCCTGCCACTCATAGAAGACAATATGAACTTGAAAAACATTAATAAATTGGATCCACAGGACCTGAGAAGCCAAGCAGGAGCGTCTGGGTGAATCAAATCAGCCATAGGCATAGATGAGAGTAATGTGAAACAAGGCACTTGAGGTCTACACTAGCAAACTAGCAAAACATTTCCAGGGTTGAGGTTTGACCACTTCAAGTCACGGATACAGGAGGATTGGAGGGGGAAGAAGTCTGACCTGGCCTCGGGACAGATATACATTTGTTTGTTGTCTGTATAGCAATGGACATTATTTTCCATGCTGTTTGTTTGCTGCTGTTGTTTGTTTTAGAGAAAGCACATAGAAAACAAAAAAAAGTAGAGGTCCTAAAACAGAGCCTTGTGGAACTCCACAAGACTGGAGGTGCTTTGTGCTTTCAAAAGAAACAACATTTTGCTAATTGCTGAGGTAGGATGTTAGCTAAAGAAGTTCAGCGTTTGTGCCATGTTGTGGTAAACTTTATCTATTGCTGAGGTGGACCAGGATACTAATGGCAAGTGATCATTGATTGAGCTGTCTTGGGGCTATGGGGGCAGGAAAAAATAGACTATAAAAATCACATTATTTAGTGTATTTACAATATGTAAATAGATGGAAAAGCAACACCTTAAATATATTATAGTGAACAAAAAAAAAAAAAAAAAAATGTAATGTTTATTGGTACATAGTAAAATCCTGAGTGTAAAACGAACACTGCTTAGTTTTCATATGGTCCTAGAGACTAAAAGTAACACTGAAGCAGTGTTGTAGAATGAATCTACTTTATTTCACTAGCTGCAAGTGATGATTGTCCATTAGTGATGACACACCTACAGTTAATAAGCAGAATCACTAAAGACAAGAGGAACAACAAGGACTGAAAATATGAGAGATGAGCAGACAGCAGAAGATCTACAACTGACTCACAGACACACAGCCTTAATGAAATCAACCGCAAATAAAATCAATGATATCTCACTAGAGAGATTTCATCATCACTGTGTTCACTTATTATAAATCAGTTTGGCTTTATTTATTTCATATGGTACATGTATAAAAGTTGTTGAAGTCTGTTTGAACACTGATCACCGTTATGGCGATCAGTGTTCCCTTTAGTTGGTCGCTTGGCCCTTGGCTTTGGTTGAATTAGCAATCTTTCAGCAATTGTTGAAAGTATCACTACTGACTACAATATTTCGTGCTCTTGACTGCAATGACACACCTTTGACACAACAGCTGGATCTCCACACACAAGTTCCCAAATGACTATAAAAATTGCAACCTCATCCAACACAACTGATTCAGTTCATCAGCTTGTTAGTAGAGACTGCAAGACTTGAACTGAGTGTATCCAATGACGGAATCATCCGAAATGTGCAGTAGGGTCCTTAAGGACAGGTTTGTCTGAAAGTGCAGAGAACGTGCCTAAAATAGCCACCGACACAGAAGCTCGAAGCAGATATTGGTTCCAACTGCAGTTGGAGCGTGTGAGATCACGTGGCTGTAAATAGTATCTTGTTTAAATCTAATGAGTCAGTACCAAACAAAACCGTACGTGTGGATTAGTCTGAGTTATCATGCAAAAAAGAAAAAATGAGGTGGTGTTGCTTGGCCAGCAGTGGATATGCTATTCCTGTCTGTGTCGCTGTTGTTGTGTTTGCTGGTAAGGTCAATGAGTGCAGTGAGGTTCCTGTGACGTCTTTCCTCTTGTGCCCACAGTATCTGCTGTGGGAAACAGTGGGGAGCCACTGAAGACTGCAGGCCGTCAAACTGAACCACATCAGCTGAGACTCAAGAGTCCTGAAACAGAGATTGAGAGAGAGACACGGGCTGTGTCTCTAACCTTACTGCACTGCTAACTTAGACAACTGACTACATAAACATTTCTAATCAATCCCCTTCCCTGACTCAAAAAATATAGACCGTTTAAACTGGTATTTCCATGCTTAGTCTCATTTCTGATCTCTATACAAATGTAACATCTAAAACAGCATTGTTTCTTCTGTCGAGCTGCTGTTCTAATCAGGGCACATCGCTCAAAATATCCTTCAGCGCGTTAAAAAGAGAGCGGCAAGAAATTAAAGCGACAGTGAGATATTAATGCGAATACCCTCAAAGTGAATATCTACTTGCTCAGTTTTATGCAGGCGGCCTTTACATGTACATGCTTTTCACCCTGAAACTGTTTCAAGTGCATCTGCAGAAGACTAAAGTTAAAAAATTAAAGTACACTCTCAGAAAAAAAAAAAAAAGGTACAAAAGCTGTCGCTGGGGTGGTACCCTTTTAAACGGTACACCTTTGTAACTCAAAGGTACATATTGGTACCAAAAGTGTACATATTAGTACGTGAAAGGTAAATATTAGAACCTTTTTAAAGGGCACCGTCCCAGTGACAGCTTTTGTAGCCTGCTACTTTTTTCTCAGAGTGTATCGACAGATCTTTTCTTCTGTATTGTGACGTACATCTGAGTGAAACGGATGATCAAAAAAAGAAGAAGACTAGAACAGGACTTGGCTCAATCCATCGACAGGATGGAGGGAGAACTGAATGAATGAAGAAGTCTGCAGAGAGAAGTCTGACATTCACCAGAAGATACAATTATGACATTCTGGATAAACATTATGAGAAAAAAGAAAAAAAAACGTTACAAATGCACAGATGAATCATTCACAATAAGATGCATTTAGAAAACTGATAGTGTGAATTTTCATTTCATGCTAACTTTAAGAGAAAATTTCAGAACATATTTAATGTTTTTGAATGTTATGTGCATACAATTTGCATATTAACCCTATAAATACATTGTATATACATTTTCTTGTTGGGTCTGCAAAAGGGCTGTAGGGACTGATAGCAGCATGATTTACCCGAACTACATGAATATTGATATTTAAAGGTGTCCTTGATTATGATTTGACTTTTTTAACTTTAGTTAGTGTGTAATGTTGCTGTTTGATCATAAACAACATCTGCAAAGTTACGACGCTCAAAGTTCAATGCAAAGAGAGATATTTTCTTTTACAGAAATCACTTTTTAAACGGTTGGTAGGGACTACAACGAGTTTCTTCTTGGGCTGGTGACATCACTAACCCTAAAATTTACATAAACCCCGCCCCCGAGAACACACACCAAAGAGGGTGTGGCCATGTTGGGCTGCTTTAGAGAAGAGGAAGAGTTGTTGTAGTCGAGTGTTGTTGACATGCCGTCATTTTACACCGGACTGCTTCACAAACGAGGGTCAATTCAACACAAAAGATGAACATGACGGCACATGCTAGTGGATGAGTTGAATCAACTCCACAGCAACTACATACATTTATCCACTAACCATTCAGAAACGTCTAAAAGTTGTAACTTCTTCCTGAGTCTCTCCATCAGTGTCGACTCCGGTTTGAACAATGTAAGGCTGAACACTTTCGTCATTTTGGCTGCGTGAGATTCTCCAGCTTTGTTGTTGTTGAGTGACCGAAGCGCGAGCTGTTAAAGCTCCGCCCTCTTCTGGAAAGGGGGCCAGGAGCAGCAGCTCATTTGCATTTAAAGGGACACACACAAAAACGGCGTGTTTTTGCTCACACCCAAATAGGGGCAAATTTGACAAGCTATAATAAATGATCTGTGGGGTATTTTGAGCTGAAACTTCACACACACATTCTGGAGACACCAGAGACTTATCTTGTAAAGAGGGGCATTATAGGTCCACTTTAATCAATATGACATGAAGAGGAGTGCTGTTGTACTGAATATCAGCACAGTCCTCATTGATGCAACAGTTCTTTAAACAAGTAATGAACATAAAATAACATATGGTTCGGTGAGTTTATGGAAACAAAAAGAAGCTAAAGAATAAAGCTTTGTGTGTCGTTAAGAAATAGACTGAAAGCTGGATCAGCATATGTGAGCGGATGACCGTCATAATGAACTGTGCTTCTGCTTGTGTCTCCACTCCTCTCATTAACTGCGTTTCTATCCAACGTTGCGAATTTACCTTATACAGAAAATTGGAATATGGTATAAAACAATTGTGAATAAAGCAGCGTTTCCATCCCATGTGTTCAAGAGCACAAAATCATCACTTGGCACAGAATATCAGTAATAAAACTGGAAGTGTCTCTTTTTCCTCCATCATAAATAAGTTGGCCTCAGAGCGTCAGACGAAACACAAGCGCTGTCATGTGATCTTGCGTTCGGATGCTGGTGTTTGGGAACACAATCGTGTGAGACGCTTCTGGAGGGAATTAAACCAAATCATTCTGATGACAGACTTTCAGAACCACCAAACCAACATTTGAGATACTGCGACGCTGGTCCGCTGGTTAGTGCAGTTATCCAATCACAGCCTCTGCTGACGCAAAGTCACCTGAGGGTTTTTTTAATATTCAGTAAATGTGTTTTTCATTGTAGTTTTTGCTTATGTCTTCTGATATATACCTACCTAGTACCATTTTTATGCACATTTTTAGAATTCATGCGCATCTTAGCTTGTCGTTTCCTGCAGTGTCCATCTCAAAATTCGCAAAAATATGTGGATAGAAACATAGTGGAATGGATGAATAATGAATGATTAATGGAGACATGACTTCCTTTGGAGGGGATCATTTTTGGGCATTAGGCTAATGCCACATTTTGGTCAATATAGGAACAACATGTTTAGGCAAGAGGCAAGTATGGACACGATAAAGACAAAATGCAAGACGTTTTTGGACAGTGAAAGCAACATAGCCTATTTGGGCAATTTATTAGTGTGCAGTGTTTTGGGGTGACATATAGCATAGGTCCCTGCATTGATCTTTTTTTTTTTTGGTCCATTACAGGCAGCGCTAGCGCGCGCACTCACTCCCTCACTCACCCGCTCACGCACTCAGCTGATTCAGAGCGCGTCACAGATGCTGTCTATCTAGGCAGCTCAGTAGGTGTTGAGACAGCTCCTCGGAGGGAGGGTTTGTGTTATCTCGTCTGGCCGCTGGAGAGCCGCCGGGGCGTTTTGAAGCAGCGGAGATCCGCCATGACTTACACCGCGGACGGTCTCCGCTCTCGCGCGTCTGGAGCTGAAACCTCGAGCCGTGTTCCGTCATCCTGCCAGAGAAACATGTCCTGAGACTGAAGAGCCGGCAGAGAAGATGACAGTGAGTTCTCTGTGTTTATGGGACTGATCTTAAGGGATTCACCTCGGCTCTTTGGTGATTTCATTGAAATTTGAAGAAGAATCGTAGCTGGAGTTTGAGCGCGCTCGCTCCCGTGAGATGTGTCTTGTGCTGCTGTTGGGCTGTGATGTTTAATGGGAGGGTGTGTGGACTGTTTTAGAAACATGACATCATTTCAGACTGACTGAGATCATTTAAACATTGCAGACTGAGCGCTACTTTAATACCGAAGACATTTAATGAGCGGTTTGGAGAGCACTGTGTGTTATTACTGATATTATACTGTAATTAAACACACGAACATGTCGCGCTTCGGGTATGCATGAGATATGGGTGTAATGAATTACATGAATGCGCTGACATCATTAGAGAACTGAATGACTCAAGTAAAATGGGCTGAATTTTGTACTGCTTTGCCCGTGTGTGTGTGTGTGTGTGCGCGCGCGCGCGCGCTCGTGTGTAATACCACAGATGTTTCTAACACATTTATGTTCGTGTTCAGTCACTTTAAACAATCACTTATACGTAAATAAACGAATAAAACACAATGAACGGAAATCGCGCGCTGCAAGACGGACAACGGCATTAGTGTTAAAAGGCCGGTGTCTCGTGAGATTAAAGCTCTGATCTCGACAAATCACGCGAGGACTCATAATGTCTTAAGTGTCGATGTAAGAGCATTTGTTCTATAAACAGACTTCACCTTTAGTTGATCATAAAGCTTCAAAACGGGCAGGCTTTGACAGATGACTGTGAGCTGTGAGCGTTCAGTCATGCTCGCATTCATAAATGTCACGACATTTATGAACAGTTTTACCTGCAGCTCTGAAAATAACGTTTCTGAAAGCAAAGATATTTAACATTTGAACGCATTGATTGTTTGATTCATTGATTCATTCAGAGTCTTGAAGTGTTCATGACTGTGTATTATGATATACGTATAATTTTGTAGTTAGTGTGTGTGTGTGTATATATATATATATATATTACATAGGAGTTAAATCTTGCTAACTATAACCTTTTTTGATTGTTTCCAATTGCTTATTTTGGTAACACTTTATTTTACAGTGTCCTTGTTACATATGTAGTAATTATTATGCATAATTGCATACAACTAACCCTAAACCAAACCTTAACCCTATAGTATAGTAATTACATTTAGTTAATTAATAATACTCAGTACTTATTTGTATAATTACACTATCACAACCTTGAAATAAAGTGTGTAAACCTTATTTTCTTCTACGCTTTGTTTAAAACCATCATAAATAATACACACTGATGTACATTAACACAACAAGAGTCACTAAATGTTGGCGGTAGATTTGTGTTCTTATGCGGCAGGGAATCTGAGGACAGAAATTATGATGACAGATCAAATGTCCTTCGGATGTCCCATTTTTTAATGTAAAAATATAGATGAAACAGCCGTTCCTGCACCAGCCCATAGTATCAACACAGTCATTCGCTTCTCAGTGTTTTTATTGCTCTATTCATGCACATGTGCTTCACACATTTAGGACATGATCTGTGAGCATATACTGTGTCTCAGGCTTACTTTTTATTCATAACTTCGGTGGCTTTGCGCTGAAATGCTCTAGCTGTGAGTGTATTGTAAATGCGTAATAATGCTCCATACGGCCTAGCTGTGCAGTACTCGGGCTCTGGTCCTTCAGCTCCAACGTTCCTGTTCTGAAGGAGTTTTATTCTTGATTGTTTGGCATTGAAAGTCAAACCCCACACATCCTGTACAGGTGAGGGAGCGCTCCGAGAGGAAGTGTGTGTCACTGTACCAGGAGCTCCAGTTCAGGAAGGAAGTCCCATGTGCTGTTTTTGTGTGTTCGCTTTCAGGGGCCAATCACAGTCCTTACTAAGTTTCCTTCTGCCAATTCAGAGTGAAACTGGTTTATTTGATTTACTGACAATCTGTTTTACACTCAATAAACACACAATACTGTAAAATAAAATAATAGTAACAGCGCCCCCTAGCTCCAGAAATGAGTGAGATTTGGCATGTGTCCTCAGATACCCTTGTTCTACTGAAACGGTGTGCCCTGGAGATCTGAACCACTTGAGAGCTGAACTCACACCTTACTGAGAAGAACACAACCTGCCCAAAAAACAAATACAAGGCATTGTGGCCTTGTATGATATTTGTAAATAGTGATCAGCCTTGCCAGATTCGGTAGTTGTTGTTGTTCTGAAGAGTTCAGGTTATCACGCCCCTTGCATTCCTGCTTTGAGGGCGTTTTATTTTTCAGCCATGATCCGTTTCTGCAGTGGAAACATGTGGATTGACTCCAGATCAGATCAGACTCCTGCATCAATACCTTGTCAGTGGAAAAGGATAGAATGATAGAAGTTTTTATGGATCATGCCTAAAACAATCTCTTATACATCTGATGAATCAAAATCCCTTTGGTAACTTTTTGTCAGGGGTGTGTCTCTGATCTGAGTTTGAAAAATGTTACTTCACTGAAAAATCAATAAGGCTGAATCAGGCTCTAGATTCAGGGCCGTGTCCCAAATGCCACTCCACTCCGTCTGCTGTGGAGATCCTGCAAAAGTGCTCATTCAGGACACATAGCGGCCACAAAGCTAAAGTGGCAAACGGGACACTGTTGTCTGGTAGATGAATGGGCATTACATACACGGTGGCCTTTGCAAAAAACCCTCAAGTGCTTCATTTGGGACAGGGCTAAGAATTCCAGCCCTTATGATTGCTATGACATAACCAAAAAGACAATTGATTATAGCAGTGTTTTCGCAAACCCTGTTCCTGGAGGCACACCAACACTACACGTTTTCCAACTCTTCCTAATCAAACACACCAAAATCAAGTTAGTAGAGACTCCAAGACCAGAAAGAGATAAATATATCAGATAAGGGAGGCATCCAAAATGTGCGCTGTTGTGTGCCTTCAGGTACAGAGTTGGGATGCACTGGATTATAGCACCACCGTGAGGCCAATTGTCATACAATTTGGTACACTGCCTCTTGTAGACACTTTGCATGTTCATACCAAATTGCATGTTTGCAAATGATTACAGTTCTGCAGTTACATTATTTAAAAAAAAAAAAACATTCTTTATTGACATATATGATTCCATGAAGAACCTTTAACATCCATGGAAACTTTCCATCCCACAAAAGGTTCTTTACAGTGGAAAAAAGTTCTTCAGATTATTAAAGTGCACCTATAATGCCCCTTTTTACAATATAAGTCTCTGGTGTCTCCAGAATGTGTGTGTGAAGTTTCAGCTCAAAATACCCCACAGATCATTTATTATAGCTTGTCAAATTTGCCCCTATTTGGGTGTGAGCAAAAACACGCCGTTTTTGTGTGTGTCCCTTTAAATGCAAATGAGCTGCTGCTCCCGGACCCCTTTCCAGAAGAGGGCGGAGCTTTAACAGCTCGCGCTTCGGTCGCTCAACAACAACAAAGCTGGAGAATCTCACGCAGCCAAAATGACGAAAGTGTTCAGCCTTACATTGTTCAAACCGGAGTCGACACTGATGGAGAGACTCAGGAAGAAGTTACAACTTTTAGACGTTTCTGAATGGTTAGTGGATAAATGTATGTAGTTGCTGTGGAGTTGATTCAACTCATCCACTAGCATGTGCCGTCATGTTCATCTTTTGTGTTGAATTGACCCTCGTTTGTGAAGCAGTCCGGCGTAAAATGACGGCATATCAACAACACTCAACTACAACAACTCTTCCTCTTCTCTAAAGCAGCCCAACATGGCCCCGCCCCCTTTGTTGTGTGTTCTCAGGGGTGGGGTTTATGTAAATTTTAGGGTTTGTGATGTCACCAACCCAGGAAGAAGCTCGTTGTAGTCCCTACCAGCCGTTTGTTGTAGTTTTACCATTTCTGTAAAAGAAAATATCTCTTTGAGCGTCGTAACTTCACAGATGTTGTTTATGATCAAACAGCAACATTACACACTAACTAAAGTTATGAAAAGTTAAATCATAATCAAGGAATCCTTTAAAATGGTTCTTTTAAAAATTGTTCAATGAAAGGTTCTTTCCAGAACCAAAAAGGTTCTTCTATGGCAGGGATTTCCAATGAATGGACTGAATGGATTAGATGGAATGGACTCTATAACGTCCACTATGGTTTCGGACACCATTACAGATGGCTCTATTTAAGGGAATGGGGGGCGATTTCGGACACTCCTTTATCTGAAATACCCACTTCAGAGCTGCGTCTAAAAACATACCTTATTAGGCAGTGACTTTCTAGGCAGCATTTGCGCATGAAGGCACCTCACAAAATTGATTTCGGACAGACTTCTGTGGCAGCGTAACAGATCTACAGCAAAATAGAGTGAGCTTTATTTGAAATATTTGAAACCACCCTTTTGGAACCTTTTTTCTTTTTACTAATAAAAATGTGCATTTGCTTTCAGTGGTGCTTCCTAGTGGATGGATGTGTATGCATGCCAGAGTACTGGGTTGAATTTGGGACCGTCTTACCAAAACTGATGATATCTGTGATGTACAGTTTCAATGACCAATCATTTTAAAGACGAAAATAATGAAGAACTCAAAAGACTGAATTGCAGTGAGATTATTCTGCTGAATAGACACACATGGACTAGTGAATATGGTCATCAAAGCAGTAACTGGTTTGGAATTTGGCTGTAACAGATGCATGCATTTTTAGAAAAAATGACACAAAGTTGAATGTTTATGCCTGTAAGGTAATGCGCTATGTCTTTTTCTCAGGATTACCGGGAGGATGGCATGGATCTGGGCAGCGATACTTCCAGTCGCTCCAGCTCTGAGTCCAACTCCAACAAGGTGACGCCATGTTCCGAGTATAAGTCCTCTCCCAGTCTGGAGCTGGCCGGACTGGAGGACTATGAGGAGGATGAGGACTACCAGCAGTACAAGAAGAGAGTGCTGGTGGACTGGGAGAGGGAGTACGGTGGGAACTATGCAGACAACCAGCATCAGGACTTCAGCCAGACCGGAGTGTTCCACGGCTCTGTTAACAGCCGCAGCCTGGCAGAGGAGCTCCAGAGCGTCAAAGCACCTGCTGCCCCTCTCGCAGGTCACGCCGCCACCTCCGTGCCCCAGGAACAAAAGCAGAACGGCAACTCCATCGTGCCCTGCGACCACCCCCTCTCGCCCTGCGAGGGTAAGACTTTAGGCAAAGCCAGCCACGGAAGCGCTGTCACAGGACGGGAAGCTGGTGAGATTGGAGGTGGGATCGGGCTAGGACGATACCGAGAAGAATGTGTGGAGGAAAGCCAACTTCCAGCCATGGACTGGGCTGCTCTGGAAAGACACTTGGCGGGCCTTCAGTTCAGAGAGCAACAGAACCACAACCATGGCCTGATCCGGACCAACTCCACCAATGTGAGTCCACGTGTCATTGATTCTGCTGGGGAGCATGTGAAGTTCATAATTGCTGGGGTTGAGGATTGATCATTTCGATTCTGGTTCACATTTACTGAAATGTGAAGAATACTTTCTACTACAAGTCCAGTTCCTGGAGATCTGCAAAGTTCAGCTCCAACCCTGATCAAACATAACTGAAGCAGCTAATTAAGATGATAATGACAGACAGGTGTGTTGGATCAGGGTTGGAGCTGAACTCTACAGATAAGTACTGTAGATCTCCAGAACCAGAACAGGATCGGCCAACGCTGTTCGAGTATGTCATTTCCAATAAACCAATAGAAGAAGTGTTTAGGAAACCTATTTAGTAACAGTCATTATTTTGCAGTTCTGTTTGGTGCTGCTGGTGGAGCAGAAATCATGCATTTCACTGGTCCTTTATTGGGCAGAAAAGACAACATTTCGACTGGTAATTCAGTCTGAATTTGGGTGAATTTCACTTTATCATGTCCAGGTCACATTTCACTCAAAGTATTTGCAATTTTTGCAGTATATGTGAATGGGATGACGCCTCGTGTGTGTGTGTGTGTGTAACTGTCATAAGCCAGTAAGAGCTGTGTGTGTAAACTAGCAACTGACGCTAGAGTCTGCGGTCTTTAGCCTCCTTGTTAGAGTGCCAGACCCCCATTCCAGAGAACACGGTTCGAGTCCCACTTGGAGCACGTTAAGTAGAACCGGTTACATTTGGTGCCATGTCCCGGATGGGAGTGAGGTTTAAGGGCCAGTAAGAGCTGTGCGTGCAAACTAGCAACTGACGCTAGAGTCTGACGCTAGCCTCCTTGTTAGAGTGCCCGACCACGGTTCGAGTCCCGGAGCGGGTCGAGCAGAACCAGTTACATGTGCAAAGATTAACATCTGTCATATCTCAATAAGATTTATATTCAGCAGTAGCTGATGCATTGAAGTAGAGTGAGGGGTGATGTTGACGTGGTCTTCTCATTACAGATCCGAGCTGGTAATCCAAATAATGTTGTAGAGGGGATCATTGTGTGCTGTGCTTGGTTTAGTATATACTGAAGCATACATTGATTCACACCCACAGGATCAGTGTCTCTGCGATCTGTTCTGGCAGAAGAACATCTGAAATGATAAAAACGTTAGTATTGCTGTAGTGGCAGTGAATGAGTGAGTGACAGCCATCTTACTTACATGATAGTGTGTGTTTGCTTTAGCACGGGAAAACTGAATCTAATGGGCTTTGTAACAAAGAATGTGAAGTGGCAAACTGTGACTCATGCCTTTATAACATTTACTGTCACATCTGCAGTTTCATTTTGAATATAATAGGATGGATTATCCCTGCAACGGATTGGAAAATGGATGGAGGGATTATCATGTCATAGTGTACATGGATAATCCAGCTAGATAAATAATTACAATAGTGTGTTTAGAACAGAATCATGTTTTTTTCACTTCACATTCTTCATTCCATAATTGAAATGTGGTCATGTGACTGCAGTCGTAAGGTTAAAGCGATAGTTCACCCTAAAACTCTCATTGTATGGACAAAACAGTTCAGTTCCTGTCAAAGTCGTACAGGTTTGGAGCGACATGAAGGTGAGCAAATGGAGTAAACTGACATCATTTACCCACCTTCCTTTGACAGGAACTGTTTGAGTCTTTGGGGCCCAAAACAACATTGTACATGAACAAATTTCATTGTATGGAGAGAGAAAAAACACTAAATTATATTATATATATATATATATATAACTAAGTATCAGTGAAGCTACAGTCACTAAACACTGAACATGTGGAGCTGTTGTGTGACTGCGCCATTCTCTCTCTCTCTCTCTCTCTCTCTCTCTCTCTCTGTGTGTGTGTGTGTGTGTGTGTGTGTGAGCTCAGCAGATGGCGCTGCTGTAGCGTGCGATAAATACGATCAGATTTCTAATAGACATTCTAGTCCAGCACTGAAATAAACATGCACAGTCCAGGTTTTGTGTATAATCATAGTGCTGTGATGAACTACTAAAGCACAGAAAAACTCAGAATTCAGAAAGGAAATATCTACTGATACATGACAAAGAGCATTAGACATGTTCAGATAACCTGACAGACAACATACTCATAACACTTTATAATAACTCGATTCAGTCTCAACTAAAATTACACAGTTCAGCAGATCAGTAGTCTATGAGCAGTCAAAAATGAATATGAGTGACGTTACATTAATCAAACTTGACTTTTGTGAATATTTTAATGAATGGTCTGTAACTCATTGTGTAATGACGTTGAAGTGATTATAAGTTCTGTAAGGTGAGGAATAATGTGAATGCATTACTAATCGTCTTGTGAATAAATTGAGGGCATGATTCATGAACTTTACCTGGACTTTACTTCCAAGAAAATTGCCAAGCCACGATAAATATTCATGAACTATACCTTCATTTCCTATCCGGACTTGGTTAACATTTTTTGTTAAAAAAACACTGCTGCGGTCCGCACAGGTACATGACTGTGATGCGGAAGTATCAGTCAGATTTTTAGAAGGTTAAAAGGTTATAAATGGGAGTTTATGTGATATGTCAAACATTACACTTGCTGCTCTGTCTTTCTTGCCACATCGGCTAATCATTTTACTGTTTTGAACGTACAGCAAATTTCTGAAAACTACACGGCAGCCTAGTGTTTGCTGTTGTGATCTGAGGGACACACCTTCAGCTGTGTGTGAGAGAAAGAGAGCAGGCGGCACACGTTGTTGTTGTCATCATCTGCCAGCACACATCTCTCCTGCACATGTGATACAGCCGTACTGGACTCACAATGTGGCATGTAAAATATTCATTAAGGCCCGCTCGTCCTCGCTTCAGCAACTACATACCGTACACCTCTAAACTCACGGTTTATTTATCTGCTGCCTGGTCTTGGTAGTGTCATTTACGCCACAAGCTTTCTCTCTTTTCATCTTTGAATCTCATTCGGCAAAATGAACTAATCTTTATTCAAGTCATTTCGTTCACGGTCCGAGTTCGACAGCCGTACAGGTTATGCACAGGAAACACATTAGTTCACCTCTCGAGTCCCTACCATAGACTGTGTAAAACATGGACGTAGTGTCCGTGACGTCACCCGTAGGTTTCTGAAGAGCATTTCTGAAGCCCGAAGTGGGTAGAGCCGGCCGTCGCCATCTTGGCAGCGTGTCACCACGCATCACTCCTGGATAACCGAAAATGGGCAAAGAGGCGGGACGTGAGTGGAGCTGAGGTGCCTGGTTGCTGAAAACACACCCGTCTAGCTCAACGTCACCAAGTTAGCTCAGGCTAAGGAGCTAATGCTATATGCTACTGGTAGCATAGAGGTTGTTAGTCTGGGGCATTAATGGGTAGGTAACACACAGTTTCCACCAATCTCATGTTAATCTTGAGTACTTATAGAGTAGGACTGCATCCTTCATATCTCCAAAAAGTCTTTAGTTTGATCATATTTATAAAAGATAGATATGCTGTACCGAGTCTTTCTGAAAAAAGCAGAGCTCCTGGAGGCGTGTCTGTCGTGGGCGGAGCTAAAGAGTCACAAGCGTGAGTAGCGATCGCCTGCAAGCTGCGACATCATTATAAATAAAAAAGGCATTCATGTTCTTTACATTATATGCACTTGACATCTGATGCAGCTCTACTCACCACCCGCGATCTGCAAATCCAGCGCCGAACTGGGACTTGTTTACAAAGCATTCATCACAGAAATCCCAGGAACAAACAAACATACTTGTGCAACTCTGTTGCTGCTCCAGAAAAACAAACTTCATCCTCTGTTCCCTTGACGCTGGGTTCTTCGGGAAGCTGAGGAAGGTTATCTTTCCCTCACAACCAAAAACACACTCTTTTGGTGTTGAAAAATCTCTCGGCTTTCCTGTATGAAATAGCATCAGGACTGAAGTAAGGACTCAGAGGTGAACTAATCATTTCTATATCATGTACGTAGCCTATAAGCGGCCGTCACGTGACGAAACGACGATTGACTTGAAGACTCACAAGTTGAACTGATCAATTCTGTCTCCTGTGCCGAAATTCTGTCCTGCCAAGTCGTGCGTACAGGAAACAGAATTGATTCGTTCGCTTCCCGAGTCAAGTCGCTCCTCCTGAGTCGTATAGAGGATTCGTTCTGAATGAACGACCCATCACTAGAGGTCAGTCATCTGTCACATGACACCACTGACTTTAATGTGACAATCACAACAAACAAAAGATCCTGCAGGTTAGTGTGAGGAGCATCACACCATAAACCGACCGCAGTGTTTATTCAGAGTAAAGCACCTGCTGACTTCCCATCATGCAGTCAAAGCTTACAGTGTGACCGCAGCAGCACATGTGACCCTCAGACGAACATTACTGATTCATTTGAGCGTTTCTGTCCTGCAAAAAATCATTCTTTCACCCCAAAATCAAAAGAAAGAAATGAGAAATGTTTTTTTTTTTCACTGTTAAGTGTTTAAATACACTTTTGTTGATTAATAAAGAAATAATCAGCCTTCATTTTCTTCTTTCTGCATCATTTTGAATAAACCCTGAAATTAATGTTTTCTTTGTTTTGTTTTTTTCCCCCCAAATTATGTTTTTATCTTCTTAATTTTTTTGGATTCCATGTTTAATTGGTTAATTAAAATTTTAGTAATCAAAAATAATGTCTAATTAATTTATACAATTTAAAAGCAATTTGTTGAAAGTATAACAAAAATTAAATTTTTAGGGCTTTATAAAATGTGTTGTATTTATTCCTAAATTCCCTGCTTTCTGTTTTATGGATTTCATTTTAATGATTTAATTTAATTTTAACATTCAAAAACATGGCTAATCAATTGAATTCATAAAATTTTAATAATTTATTAAGATTATTATTTCATAATAATAGGGCTTTACGTACGGAAGAGGATCCTTACATATAAGCAATAATAAAAAAATAGAACCATTAGAGATTAAAATCATTATTAAGTTGAATATAAAAGTTGAAATAAAATATCGAGAATACATTTTGAGAATAAAGTAATTACGTTTCGAGGAAAAACTCGACATGACAGAGTTAGATCTCTTAGTAAAGCTATATTTTAGGCTTTCTTTTAGTAACAAATATACTATCAGCTTTAGCTAATTATGTGTATTTGTCCGTTCAAGCGTAAATTCGCGCTCTCTCTCTGTGCGCTATGGATGAAGCGCGTTCTCAAGTTCAAGGCGGCAGAGCAAATCTAAGTGAATCTAATCACCATACAGACAAAAAGTTCACTTCAAAGAAGTTATACTGTAAATGTGCAAACAGAAACAAAAAGGACAATCTATATCGGTAACGAATCGGGACACGAGGTGGGATCCACGTGCAAGCTTTTATTAAACAACGTTCGTAGTCAGACAGGCAATGGTGGAACAATAGCAGACAGGTATGGCCGAGAGCAGGCAGAATCGTGGTCGGAGAACAGGCAGTAGGTCAGGACGGGCAGATAACAATCACAAGTCCAAGACAGAGCAGATAATCCAAAGGGCAGGCAGCAGAGAATCATACACGGGAAACAGACAGACAGACAAGATGAATAACGCTCAGAACTGCAACCAGAGTATGCAAGACCTCGCCCCGTATGTGAGGCTGTGAATGGCTTAAATAGTCCAGGTAATGTGCTGCAGCTGGGTGTGGTGATTACTGATTGGTGGAGTGAGTGCAGGGAGGATGCTGGGAAATGTAGTCCGGGAATGATTGGGAACAGGCATATTAAATAGGCTACACAAAAAGAAATAGACTATTGAAAAATGTCTATACACTCTTCCAGCCTATAGCTTGAAGTAATTATGCTTATCTGCACATAGTATGGTTTATTAATAAGGTGTTTAGAGATCGTTTAATAGTCTTTGTACGTTAAACCACGCTATCGGTTTTCTTTATAAGGAGGAAAATGCTTAACGTGTTGCGTTCATATGTGCTCATCTGTTTATCTGCACATAGTATGGTTTATTAACAAGTCGTGCACAGAATTTGATCTTTTAATATCACTGTTAATGCATTAAGCCACGTTAAGCTTTTTGACTGAGTGATCCAACTCTGCCATGTCCTCTATCAGAATGCAACGAACGTGACACTGATCGAGTGCGTTTATTCTCGACATTTTATTCTCGACTTTTTTCTAGAAATTTAATGTTTTTTCTCGAAACATAACAACTTTATTCTCAAAATTTAATAAGTTTATTCTCGACATTTTATTCTCGACTTTTTTCTAGAAATTTAATGTGTTTTTTCTCGAAACATAACGACTTTATTCTCAAAATGTAATTAGTTTATTCTCGACATTTTATTATTGACTTTTTTCTAGAAATTTTGTGTGTTTTTCTCAAAACATAACGACTTTATTCTCAAAATTTAATGAGTTTATTCTCAACATTTTATTTCAACTTTTTTCTAAAAATGTAACGTGTTTTTTCTCGAAACAACTTTATTCTCAACATTTTATTTCAACTTTTTTCTAAAAATGTAACGTGTTTTTTCTCGAAACATAACGACTTTATTCTCGAGATGGTTTTATTTATTTTTTTATTGCTTGGCCCTAATCGTACTTATGAAATGTTAAATGAAATTATTTGTTTTATTTTTTCAGAAATTCTGTTTAAATTTTTCTGGATTTATAATTTAATACACATGTATTTTAAAACTGTGGTACTCAAATGAAGGCATTAAACAATAACAGTTTCATTAATCTTTAAAAATGTCATCAAATCAAAATAAAATTACGAAGGATTACTGTTCAAATTAAAGCAAGGACAAAAGATGTGTGATATTGCTTAAAAAAGTGTTTTAATAATTATATATAATGCTTAATGTTTTAATTGTCATTTTCTGTCATTTGTAACATTTTCTAACGTTCCCACTAAGTTACGAAAACATTATTTCTGAATGTTCTCTTAATTTTCAAAATGTTTTTTTCTTGGATATGTGAACATTAGGGGAACATTCCGTTTGATCATTCTTCAAACATTATGGGAACATTACTTTTGAATGTTCTCTGAACGTTCTAAAACATTATTAAAAACCAGATAACTCTGAACGAACATTCTTAAATGTTACTGGAAGAACGTTCGTTCATAACTTTGAGAGAACCTTGCCACAACATTAGCTAATGTTCTGAGAACGTTCCCTGTTGCTCTGTGATGGCAGTCATCCTGACAGCTCTGGTGAGTGTGAAATATCTCACTCTCATGTTCTTGCAGAAGCTCCATCAGCAGTGATTGTGAGGCAGATCATGATAAAACAACTACTGTAAGTGCTCGAAACAATAGTCATGTGACAAAAATACCTGCAGAGCTTCATCAGAGACGGCTGGAGTCATCAGAGTGATAAAAAAATAATTCAGTATGGTTGATGAATCATTCAACACTGAAAAGTACTGATGCAGTGTTCAGTCTAATTTAAAACTGTATGTAAGTATTGCTGTTTATTACTATATATTATTATTTTTGCTGAATATAAATTAAAATCAAGTCTTCCTTGTGTCATTTAGTCAAAAACTGGGTTAATATAATGCCTTTATTATATTAACTCGATTTTACAGGAATTAAAGAATTGAAAATTAACAATTTTAAACTATTTCACTACACTGTGAATGTTCCTCTTATTGGAAATCACCATTTCAGAGCAAAAACATACATACATAACAATATATAGACAAAAAAAAATTGGATGATGTTTCTCCACTTCCACTAAATGAGGCCAGAATGTCCCAGAAATGGCCGCCGCCATCTTGTGCTGATGATGTCATTCGGAGCCAGAGTCTGTGCAGTTGTGATCAAGCCGCTGTATCAAGGCCCCGCCCACTCCTCGTAAGCACACCCCTGAACACATTTTGTCAGTGTGAAACAAACAATTACAGTTATGGAATATTAAAAGTTAAAGCTTCATCCTGAAGATCC
The DNA here is from genome assembly GCA_037101425.1 of Elopichthys bambusa. NCBI lineage: Eukaryota > Metazoa > Chordata > Actinopteri > Cypriniformes > Xenocyprididae > Elopichthys > Elopichthys bambusa. Next base: position 779,464 of record CM074444.1, read on the forward strand.
TGAAAGAAGAGCTCTGGTGCCTGCCTCCCAGAGAAGCTGTCAATCACAGCTGTCAATCATGACACCACACCTCATCCGTATAGCTTCAAATAACTAACTAATACCTAGTCTCGTGTAAACACAACGGCTTTCTGAGGGGGGTTCGGCATCACAACGGCTTTGTTTCCGGGCGGACGGTTAAAGAATGTGACACACACGTCTCCCAGACATCCTGTAGAATTCAACCAATCAGATGACGACTTCGAAACTCCTGAATTTTGTGTGCCATATGCATCAGATGTTCAGCTAACGGGGCGTGACATCTGAGGCTGAGTCTAAGACCAAACATATTTTTAAAATAAATAAAAACACTTGAACATACATTCGTTTACATGGAGAGGGCGGGGTTTATGACCTATACTGCAGCCAGCCACCAGGGGGCGATCAAAACATTTGGCTTCACTTTTCTGGCATTTGCAGCACACTTGATATAGACCAAGCCTTAATAATGAGCATTTACAGTAGTTCCCAAACTGAGCGTCGAGTGTCAGACATTTAGATCCCAGCTCCAGTGTGTGTGCGAGTGTGTGTGCGAGTGTGTGTGTGTGTGTGTGTGTGTGTCTGCACATGCCCTCATACTTACATGACTGCAGGATCCAGCTTGTCCTCCTGCTGCTGTACACGTGTGTGTGTGTGTGTGTGTGTGTGTGTGTGTGAGGGTGGTTTGATAGAGACTGATGGTGTGTGATGAAAGTCATTCTGGACTGAATGAGAGCAGCACTGGATGTCACACAGGTAACACAGCATGATTCTCTACCTTACACACACTCACACACTGACGAACGGAAGAAGAATGGATGGATTGTGTGTTTTAAGGGTCACTGGCTGGTTATTGGTGTTTACAGTATATTCATTCTCAGTGTAGTGTGTGTGTGAATATCTCTGACAGTGGTTTTGTGAAGAAATGTGTAATTGTTGTGCATGTGCTTGAGGAACAGCAGCTGAAACACATCAGATCTGAGATCAGTTCTCGTCTCAATTACTGTGATCAGATTCAGCACAGAATACAGTCTTCAGCAGTTATTCTCTCTCATATACCTGCTCTTCTCTAGCTGCTGTAAATGCAGGTCAGTCTCATTCAGATGACCAGGCCATATTTCATGCATTGTAACAGTATTTTTCTGACAACTGAACACATTTTTCCATAAAATTCTCATCACTGTACTGCAAAATCTCATTCACGTTACTGTAATATGTTCATTATTCAGTTATCATTACTGCAATACGGCGATTTTTAAAAATTAGAACAGTCAAAACTGTGACACTTTATAAATAAGTTCCCAGTAGTTCGCAATAGTTAATGCATTAACAACGAGCAATGCATTTGTTACCATCTTTAATAATGTTAGTTCATGTGAGCTCAGGTCATTAAACAATATTAATAAATACCATTTTTGATATTAATAATGTATTAGTAAATGCATTAACTACGATTAATAAATGCTTTAGAAGTATGTTAACTGTAATAGAGCCTTATTGTAAAACATTTAAATCACTATAATGGCTGTGAATACAATGCTTCACAATTTAAATAATAAATATTAATTATTATTATTATCATTTTGTTTTAGTTTTTTTGCATTATAATATAAGAATTTGGGGGTTAAATTGTCATGAAAATAATGTCACAGTGAAATTGTGCTTAAACAGGCTTCTCTGTGTTTCTGTAATGTTTCTTTGTGTGATTGTGAGCGGGCAGATGAGGTCGTATGTGACTCCTGCTGTATCGTGACACACGCATCAGAGGCGTGCTGTTACTGACCCTGAGTGTGTGGTGAGGATGACGTCATGGATGATGTCATCAGGGCGAGTCCTGGAATGGGGCGGAAAGACAGCAGTGTGTTTGCTGTGAAAACTCAAGGCCTGCGGCAACACATTCCGTCCTGAACACACGCCAGCTCTGTGTGTGTGTGTGTTGTCTGGATGGTCATGTCGTGAATTGCAGGTTTGAGTCAGAGAGAATTACAGGACACACACACACAGAGTGATGTATTATGTGATTATGTAGGGTGTGTGATGGTGGAACTGAACACATGTTTAGGCTACAGTGAGAGCGTTGTGTGTGTGTGTGTGTGTGTGTGTGTGTGCTGGCCTGGTTTCATATCTAAAAATAAAGTTTTTACAGCATGAAATTAAAGCTGAAACATACATGTGTGTGAGTGTGTGTGGCCACGTACACATTGCAGGTATATGTCGTGTCACTCATTTAAAGGAGTGTTTTCCACTGGTTACGATTTTACATTAAATCTGTAGTATGAACAGAAGCAAACTGAACAGGTTGTTGGTAACAGTGGTGTGATTTCAAATCATCTGGGGCCATCTGTTTGCATTTTTATTTTTCTGGATGTTCTTTTGAACTTTCTGTTGTTTTCTAGTGTTTTCAACAGTGATAATAATCATAAATGTTTCTTGAGCAGCAAATCATCATATCAGAATGATTTCTGAAGGATCATGTGACACTGAAGACTGCAGTAATGATGCTGAAAATTCATCAAAGCTTTGATCACAGGAACACTTTAAAATATATTCAAATGGAAAACAGTTATTATACATTGTAATAATATTTCACAATATTGCTTTTGTTTGTTTGTTTAAATCAAATAAATGCAGCCTTGGTGAGCAGAAGAGACAAATCTTACCGATCCCAAGCTTTTGAACGGCAGTATATATTTCTGTCATAAGTGAATTTTATTCTGGCGGGTTGTGGTGAAGAGCTGTGAGTTTGTGTGTGTATCTGCTGATAGTTTTCTCAGATTAAATGGTGAAATGCTGCTGAAAAGTATCAGGAAACCCAGACTCATAGATACACAGTGAAACTCTTCTGTGGTTTATTGAGCAAACATGCACAAGGTGAGTAAAGGCTTTTGCAGATAACAGAGGATATGACAAACAGTCCAGGTAAGTTGCACCACACACACACTTTGAGATGATTGACCTTTATCGGTCTTTGGAGATTACCACTTGAGGAGTTGGAGACAGGAGATAATACCCGGAAGAAGTGGATACGAAGAAGAAACACACAGTAGGAAACTATAGGTAAGTAGTCCATACAAAGGTTGATGGGGTCCTAGTTGTAGACCAGACAATGGAGATTTGTGTGGTGTGTGCTTTTATGCTGTGGAGCTGATGAGGGTGATTGCTGGCAGGTGCGGGTGATTGTGGAGTGTGTGCAGGTGGAAACTAGGGAGGATGATGGGAAATGTAGTGCAGAAGTGACAGGTGAATTGTGATAGTATCCCCCCCTCCCAGAAGACGTGACCTCACACCAAACAGAATCCACCCAGGGAGGGAGGTAGGGCAGGTGGGTGGTCTGGTGTTTTTCTTGGGAGGAGCTATGAGGTTGTGAACAGGAGTGTATTTTGGAGTGGGCTCAGAGGCTGAAGTGGACTCTGGAGCGGGCTCAGGGACTGGAGCGGTCTCTGGAGCAGGCTTATTGGCTGGAGTGGACTCTCGTGTGGGCTCATGGACTGGAGCAGACTCTTGTGTGGGCTTAGGGAAACATTTTCCAGGCATATGGACTGGAGTGGTCACTGGAGCAGGCCCACTGGCTGGAGTGGACACTGGAGTGGACTCTTGAGCGGGCTCAGGGGCAGGCTCATTGGCTGGAGTGGATACTGGAGTGGGCTCATGGGCTGGAGCGGACTCTTGAGCGGGCTTAGGGAAACATTTTCCAGGCATATGGACTGGAGTGGTCACTGGAGCAGGCTCATTGGCTGGAGTGGACACTGGAGTGGACTCTTGAGCGGGCTCAGGGGCAGGCTCATTGGCTGGATTGGGCTCATGGGCTGGAGCGGACTCTTGAGCAGGCTCATGGGCTGAAGGGGATTCTAGAGTAGGCTCAGGGGCTGGAGCGGTCACTGGAGCAGGCTCACTGGCTGGAGTGGACACTGGAGTGGGCTCATGGGCTGGAGCGGACTCTGGAATGGGTTTGGGCTGGAGCGGGCTCAGGGGCTGGAGTGGACACTGGAGCAGGCTCAGGGGCTGCAGCGGACTCTGGGGCTGGAGCAGGCTCCGCAGCTGGAACAAGCTCTGGAGTACTTTCTGGAGCAGACTCTTGGGCTGATGATGGTGAAGGACTTGGGAGGAGTTCTGTGGTGTGTGGTGGCTCAATGGGAAAAAACGGTGTGTGGTGGCTCAATAGAAAAAATGGAGAGAAAGTGACTAAATGGAACTGGCGCCTTCCTCAACCTCACCAACAGTGAGGGAGGTACCACTTAACCATAGCACATAACTTATGTATCGCGCTAGAGTACGCTTGTAGCACTTGCTGGTACCTGAAGAAACAGATGATTGTCCAATCCACTCCAGAATACCGTCTTCATCATGTCATCATTCCATGGCACTAAGTGGGTGAGCTGAAGGAACTCCTGTACATAGTCTTTAATTGGGCAGCCATTTTGTGTCATGGAGAGGAGCAGTCATGTCAGATACTCTGTCAGATAATGAGCCAATCACAGCATGATGGAGACTCCACCTTCTCTCACCAGACTGTTCCCCTGTACTTCCTGTCAACATTTGCAATGTGCTTTATGATTTCAGTGAGAACACAATGAGCGCAAGAGAGACATAGCTGACACTGTCGAAAGATAAATGAGTGATTTACACATTAAACAAATTATTCATGATCTCATATTTCATAATTTTGATTTGATCATTCTCTCTTGAAAGAAAGCCTATAGGGTGACATCAGCTTTCAACAGTGTGTTCACGCGCACACAAACACACACTTTTATACTGTACAAACTGTATATTCTACCCCCTAACCCTACCCATCACAGAAACCTTTCCCCATAATGTACAGTTTAACAGGACCACACACACACACACACACACGTGTGTTGAAGTTGCTCTCTGCTGAAGAGGCTTTTTTACAGTGTTCCCTCATTATTTCCACCTTTGTTGTTTTTGTCTTCCTGCTGTGAGTGTAGTTAAACATTCATGAACGAACGCTGTGGAAATGTCACTCGTCTAAAAGTGGCTCTTCCCTGTGGATTACACCGAGAGAAAAACACAAGAGACCAGTACTCACATCTGAGAGAGTGAAGCACTGCATCAGCTGCTATAGCTTCATGTCAGAAAACACATCCATCATATATAGTATCACTCATCAGTACTAGAGCTTAGAGACTCTGTTTTGACCTGCTATTAAGGAGCGTTTGTGGTGATCTGATCACAAGCGGTCATCATACAGGTGGAAATACACAGTAAAAAAAGATTTTTCAAATAAATAAAACAAGGATTATTTAAGTACGTTTTACCAGAAAATACTTGTTCAGTCTGTGAGTATGCACCTGCACCTCACCTGCACCATCATCATCTCACCCATTTGAGCACACACCTCGCTTCACTCATTGTCCGTTCTCGTTCCTATGAAGTGGACTCTTACCTTGTTACTTCAGCGATCTTCTATGATATTCTCCAGCGTTACCTCCAGTGTTGTCTCCAGTGTTCCTCCTGTTCTCCTCTCCAGCGTCTTCTCCTTCCTCAAGTCTCCTGTGTGTGCCTGCAAATATACTCACCGTGTTCCAAGTAAGGTGTGTGCATCCATCCATAATCCTACCCATCCATACACAATCTCCAGTTCCTGTAAGAGAAAGACATTCCAAGTTATCACTCTATTCATTGCATTCAAAGTATCTACTAAACTGCAAACTTACCTGCTTCCCACATTCCACTGAAGTGCTGTCAATAAAAACCATCTGTTAACCTCTATATCTTTGTCTGAGAGTACTAAAAGAAGACCAGACCAAAACAGACGGCAGCTATAAATATTCCTCTCTGTCCTATTGACCAGCTTTACTCCCTCTCCCAAAATGGCGGTTCCCTTGCGGTTTATGCTGAGGCATTTTTGGAGCTGGCTTCTGCCGTCTTCCTGGAGGATGATATATTGATGACTCTTTTCCATGGTGGCCTTCATGGTGGAACCTCTGTATTCAATGTTGTCCTGGGACACTAACAACTGTTCATTAGAACAATACATCCTGTACACAATCCTCCTCTGTTGATCGTCCTCCAAAATGTCTCATCCTCTCCATACATCTTTAGATTCCGCTCCAGAATTTTCTACAGCCCCTGAGTTTGATATCAAGCCCTTCCCAGCTCCTATGTCTTCTTTTAATTCCCCTTCATTCCCTATCTCCGCACGTGAGTCTACCCCAGACACGACACCCACTCCAAGGAATCCAGTATTACCAATCCCACTGGTCACAATGCTCCCTGAGTGTGAAGTCTGTGTCAAGGTTCCCTTTCCCCTGTCCATTCCAGTTTGTGAAATCTCTGAATCTGCTCCAGTCAGAGACATCCAGAGTCTCGTTCCGTCATGGCCGCCACGCCTGAGCCCTCAGCCAAGATTGCCACCATGCCTGAGCCCTCAGCCAAGATGGCCACCACGCTTGAGCCCTCAGCCAAGATGGCCACCTTGCCTGTGCCCGTGGGATTACTAGTGGAGTATGAGGGGATGTCTTGGAGCCCAGAAATGGCTCCAGTTCCAGAGTTCAGTCCCGAATTGGCTCTAGCCTCTGGGTACAGCCTAGAGAAAGCTTGAGTTCTCGAGTTCAATCCTGAAAAGTGTGTGAAAAAAGTGTGTGAAAAAGTCCAGTCCCCGAGTTCAGCCCAGATATGACTCCAGTCCCTGAGTACAGCCCTGAAGGCTCTAGACCATGACCAGAGCTCAGCCCACAGCTTGTTCTAGAGCTCATCCCAGAGCTCTTTCCAGTCCCAGAGCTTAGCCCACAGCTCGTTCCAGTCCCAGAGCTCATCCCAGAGCTCTTTTCAGTCCCAGAGCTTAGCCTACAGCTTGTTCCAGTCCCAGAGCTCATCCCATATACGTCTCCAGTCATCGTGGCTGGGCCACAAGTCAAGGCTACGGAAGCCTTCCTGATCACCTGCACTGCCAGCCCCGCCCTGGAGGCTTCCTAGCCTGTTTGCACTGCCCCACTCACCTTCCTGACAAGACTCCAGGACGCCCACCCTCCCTGCCTGGTTTAACAATCTTCAGCATGAGGACACGCCTACTGGGAGGGGGGAGGGTACTGTCACAGATCTACCATTTCTGTACTACATTTCCCATCATCCCCCCCTTGATCTCACCTGCACTCTTTCAGCCATTACCTGCACCTGAGTACCGATCACACACACCTACACCTCGTCTGCACCAGATGATGAAAATCATGATGTTCACTATTAGCCTGATGACTATATAAGGTTCTGGTCATTCTGCTACACTCACATGTTCTCATGCTATTGTCATTTAAACTGGTCAGTTAACTTGTATCTGCTGCTCATCAATGTATTTAGACTGTTTCTGTCTTAAGATTGTGCCATTATGGTGCATTATATAATGCACACACACACATTCAGGAGCATTTCTAGATCCTGCACTGCATCACCAGACGGACACACACACACACACACTTCAGCAAGCATCACACCTCCTCAGATGTGTTCAGGAACACTAATGTCTGATATCTCACGAGCATCGCTGACACACAGACAGAATCAGAGTGACTGTTGTGACATCAGAAACAGTGATGTCATGCTCGTGTATTTAAAGACAGTGATGTTCTCTTATTTCACAAACACATGCTGCTTTCTGACGGCTCGTAATCTAGAGAGAGAGAGAGAAAGAGGGGCGATTATCCTCTGTCCTTTGTGTCTCATGAAAGGGATTTGACAATCATTTAATGGCCAGAGAACAGTCAGACGAGCTGAGCACTAATGCGCTAGTAAAACTGATGTCATCTGTGCTCTACATTACTGTTTCGCTTTCCCTCAGTAACCTTCAGCTTTCACACGCTCATACTTTTAATAATAATAACAAGACACAGGTGTGGGTAATCAATTACCATGGAAACAAATAAGGGTAACTAAGAAACAAAGTAGAACAGGAACTATACACAGGAAGGAAAAAAAAAAAAACTTCAAAATAAAAGTCCTAGAACACTGAACATACAAAACACAGGGGAAACCGTGACAACTAAAATATTTAAAACAATGTCAATATCAATATTTTCCAAGGTCTTATATCAAAGTTAGATATTCCTGGATCGTGACAACCCAACACATGGAAGTTTCTGCATACTTTCAGGTTATGAATATTTAATGAGGCAAGCACTCCTTATGATTGGTTGTCTGTTGCTAACATTCGTTGGATTTGGCGCAGCACTAAATGCAGCACTAAACCTCACAATTGCATTCCTTTATCCAGGGTTGTAGTTGTTTACCCAGGGATTATAAAAAGATGTTAACCCGGGTTAAGAGTAGTCTGAAACCTTGTCCACAACATGAGTGTGTGAATCACAATGACTTCAAACTGAATGATCTAGCCGTATTCTGAGATTGAGGGTGTGTTGCCGCTGAATGTGGTGTATGGTGTGTGTGTGTTTGTGTGTTAGTGAGGAGAGAGTTAATCTGGTTTATGTGTACTGAGGGCCAGATGGCACAGACAGATTAAACTCCCTCCTGTTTATCCTGCACTTCTCCAAGAGAAAGCCTCACATTAGGTACATGTGACTTACCCTGTCCAGACTGAGGAATCAGGGTTTGAAGTACATTTCTGTAGGATTTGCAGTGCTACAGTATACGAAACAAACAGTGTGTTAATACATTGCATTGTGCCATTGTATAGTGACAGTCTTACAATATGACATAAGATCAGGATTGTAAAAACTACACAATGTTTTTAGAAAGAGAATCTGATGCTGATATTTCTGCAAACATGCACTTTTCAATTATCAGATATTTTCTAAATAAAATCATGATATTTAAATGCATGACATACAAGTTTCAATAGAAATGACATTGAAGTATATTTTAATGGACCATAAATGCTTGTCAGCAGCACCATATTTCAAAGACAATAGAATTATGAAATTATGTATAAAGATGTGTTTTATGGGATGCCAAAGCCACAGAAACAAGAGATAAATAAATACATAAATATACAAAGAAATTTAAAAAAAATAAATAAATAAAATAAAATAAATGTGTATTTATACTTCATACATATATCATTTATTTATCTATTTTCATTTATTTATGTTTTTGTGTCTACATTTTATTATTTTCACATTTATTTATTTTTTAATTTTTATTTTTTTGCATTTTTTTGTATATTTATTTATGTATTTATTTATTATTATTATTATTTTTTTTACATTTATTCATTTATGTATTTATTTATTGGGGGGAGGGGTTCACATTTCTTTCATTTTATATTTATTTGTTTATTTATTTGTTATTTCGGCAGTTTTGGCACCTCATAGTACTACTTCAGTGGATCAAAAAAAAAAACACTAACTAATTACTCCAACTAACTGCATTAATTTACATGAATTTAAACTATAATATGTTCCATTTTAATTATTCATTCATTCTTTTGAAGTATGTAATTCCTTATATTTTTTTCACAAGGCTTCACATAACCTTGGAACACTGTTATCAACTAAAATGTAAATATAAAGAATTAGTTTTCAAAAATGTTGCTTTATCAGAATCTGTACAACACGGCAGGACACAGGCTGAAAACATCAGAAATCATTTACAAATGACCTGAAGTTCCTGGACTGATGCTGGTGTGTGTGAGAAGTGTGTGTATTGACACTAACAGTTGGCATCAGCTGTTCATTGTTAAAGTTGTCGTTTTTTACACATATGTAAATGAAGGACCCGAACAGCACCTGTTTTGTGGAACTGTGTTAAACGTCGAGGACATTTGCTAAAACTCATCTCAGTTCGATGGTGTTTGCTGTGGTTCGTGCGTGTGTTTGTCTTGGGCTGCTGGAATGTGTGAAGAGTTGACAGAGAAACACAAGATCATTTCAATTCCAGTGCACTCGTCTGCTCTCGTCTCAGGAATGCTTTAGCTGCAGGAATGTGCCACAGAAAGGCTCTTTTCTTTGCACGGCCCTCTCCTCCCACTGCTTTTCTTCACTGGCTTTCCTTTTATCCCTCTCTCTCTCTCTCAATCCATGGGACGTTTCCTCCCCCGCTCCACTCTGAAAGGTCACTCCTCCCTCTCTCCTTCTCTTGTCTCTGGCTCCGCCCATATCCCCCGTTCTTCGGTGCTGCCATCTGATTGGTCAGCTGTGAGCAGCCACGCCCACTGCTCCTCCAGCAGTCCTGTGTGTCCCTGTGCCCCACCCTCCGTTCCTGTCTGTGGCAAGCGCTCCGATCGGATCTTTCCCTCATCGTGTGCAAAGACCGGAGACGTGAAGGTGGTGAGACACCTCGTGAGAGAGAGAGAGACACTCGGTTGTTTGGTTGTTTGGGTGGGACTCCTGGTCTCCAGCGTCTGGCGTTTCTCCTGTGGCCGCTGTGGATCCGGAGGATGCAGTGAGAGATGGTGCACCAGGACAGCTGCTCCTATCAGGTAGGATCACATGAGGAAAGGAGGTCTCTTTAAAGTCTCACTTGTTTCTCCTGAGATAAAGACCCCAGAAATCTCCTCTGGGGTTTCTCAACATTGTCTCAGACTGCGCTCGGATTTGTGATCTCAAATGATCTGAGCTGCTCTCCCCATTCATCTCACAGCTCTATCTCCTACTGGACGATGACTCAGTTCTTATTGCTGTTTATTTTAGGAGAAACATCTGAGACATCATGAGTTGAGATTGAAACCTAACTGAGATCTGCATTCAGTCTAATGAGCCACGAGAGAGCAGGCTTTATCTTCTGTGAGCAGAGGCTTTCCTGCTGGATCACTAAGATTTCATTCGGGTTCTAGACAAATCGGTTCATGCTTCTTTACACATCAGAAGTCTGAAGATATGAACGTGTTCAGGTGATGATTGTGTAGTCGTGATGTGTGTGTGATACATCTCATAACCTCAAGAGAAGCGGCCCACTTTATTCAGTAACACACACACACTCCACATCACCTCCGTCAGTAAATCACTTTCATCATTCATTAAAGCCGTGTGACGGTGATCTGCTGCTGCATTGTGGGTATAGCCACGGCTCAAATAAGATGCGTACACGCTAAAAAATACTGGGTTACAAACAACCCAAGTTGGGTTGAAAATGGACGAACGCAGCAGTTGGGTTAAATGTTTGCTCAACCTGCTGGATAGTTAACTATTGATTAAAAATGAACCCAAAATATGTTGTAAATGAAAAAGCAGACACATAATTACTAGAGGGAGCAATAATAATCAAAAGGTGAACATTTCTTAATAAGCAATTTAATACATGATTATTCATTAAACATATTAAAAAATGTTCATTTTCAACATATTTTGGGGTCATAAGCAAGCAATACAGCAATTTTTTAATCAGTAGTTGGGTTAAATAAAACGAATGGGTTTGTCCATTTTCAACCCAACTTGGGTTGTTTTGACCCAGTGTTTTTGTGTAGTGTATAATAACACTGAAGGACGCTGATCGACATGCAGAAGCAGATCTGTGGATTTAATAACTGCTCCTCTGATCATTTATCTCTTTCATTATTCTTTACAAGATCTGAGGTGACGATGATGAGGTGGACGGCTTTTACTGCCCTGTGTTTGTTTGAGCCTCAGCAAACGCTTGACTTTCTATTGTAGATTGTGCTTTAATAGAGTCTGTGAGAACAGACAGACTTTCCACAGTTTATTTTAGGAAAGAACAAGCTCAGCGTTTAGAGTTTTAAAAGGGAATGTGAGAGAGTATGAGAGAATTTATGTGAAATAAAGACATTTTATTAACAATTAATACTTTAATCATTACATTTATTATCGACATTAATACTTTTCTTCTGCAAGGATGCATTAAACATCAAAATTCAGTTTATATTTCAAATAAATGCGTTCATCAAAGAATCCTGCATACAATGCATCACCATTTCCACAAAAATATGACCTGTTTTCAACATTGATAATACGTTCATCATATCAGAATGACTTGTGAAGGATCATGTGACACTGAAGATGAAGATATATTCACAGAGAAAACAGCTGATTTACATTGGAATAATATTTTTTGATCAAATAAATGCATTCTTCACCCCTATATTTAGACTTTAACATGGTTGTTGCATGTTTTGAGAGAGATGTCATGTGGTTGAATAATGTCACGCTTCAGGGTTACATGAGCGCACGGCTCTGACAGGAAGGAAACGGTGAGGAAATGAGAGACTGAAGAACAGTGTGTTAATGAAGAGTATATCTGAGCAGAAACACATTATTCAAGAGTTATTCATGTGCTGATTTAGACGGGAAGAGCGGAGATATGACAGAATAACAGCTGAAGACGGCGCAGGTGAGGAACAGAGAGAGGAAATGATGCGTGTGTGTGTGTTGGGGACGGGGCCCAATCCTCCAGGGGCCTCTTGATTAGGCTGGTATCCAGGCAACCGCCCGCTGGAGACGACTGGTGCCGGCCTGTCTGTGTCTCTGCCTGAACACACACACACATTATTTACACCACACTGCTCCCAGCACAGCTTCACACACTCTCTCCCGTAGAAGCACAATAATAATGCGTCTCTTGGCCTTCATTATTTACTCACACATAATGAGGATGACCAGACCTTATTTTCGCAGTATTATTTTGCTGTATTTCTCACATGATGTCGAGGGTGTCGAGCTCCATTCATCGAGTCTCAGAAGGTGCCGTTTGTCGAAACAACCTCACAGAAACACAACAATATGGAAATATTCTTTAAAATGATGTGTTAGTTTGTCAGTAGTGCAGTGGACTAGTGTGAACAGAGAGAGACAATAGTGGAGTTAGATGGCAGCGCTGGGAGCGGGCAGTTTACCGTCACTGCCGTCCCGAGCACAGCTGATCAGTAACATCTCTTCCTCAGCAGACTGTGCCAAAGTGATTCATTATTTAATTCATTCGTTAAGTGTGTTTAATGTCTATAGGTGTGTGTGTGTGTCTATATAGGTGAGTGTGTGTGTGTGTGTGTGTGTGTCTATACGTGTGTGTGTGTGTGTGTGTGTGTGTGTGTGTGTGTCTATATAGGTGAGTGTGTGTGTGTGTATATATGTCTGTGTGAGTGTGTGTGTGTGTGTGTGTCTAGGTGTTTGTTTGTGTGTGTGTCTGTATAGGTGTGTGTGTCTATAGTTGTGTGTGTGTTTGTGTGTCTAAAGGGTGTGTGTGTGTGTGTGTCTATAGGTGTGTGTTTGTGTGTCTAAAGGGTGTGTGTGTGTGTGTTTGTGTGTCTATAGGTGTGTGTTTGTGTGTCTATAGGTGTGTGTGTGTGTCTATATAGGTCTGTGTGAGTGTGTGTGTCTATAGGTGTGTGTGTGTCTATGTGTGAGTGTGTGTGTCTATAGGTGTGTGTGTGTCTATGTGTGTGTGTGTGTGTCTATATAGGTGTGTGTGTGTGTGTCTATATAGGTGAGTGTGTGTGTGTGTGTGTGTGTGTGTGTGTGTGTCTAGGTGTTTGTTTGTGTGTGTGTCTGTATAGGTGTGTGTGTGTGTGTGTGTCTATAGTTGTGTGTGTGTTTATGTGTCTATAGTTGTGTGTGTGTGTGTGTGTCTATAGTTGTGTGTGTGTTTGTGTGTCTATAAGTGTGTGTGTGTGTGTGTCTATAGGCGTGTGTGTGTGTCTATAGGCGTGTGTGTGTCTATAGGTGTGTGTGTGTGTCTATAGGCGTGTGTGTGTGTGTGTGTGTGTGTGTGTGTTTGTGTGTCTATAGGTGTGTGTGTGTGTGTGTGTGTGTCTATAGGTGTGTGTGTGAGTGTGTGTGTGTGTGTGTGTGTGTGTGTGTGTGTGTGTGTCTATAGGCGTGTGTGTGTGTGTGTGTGTCTATAGGCGTGTGTGTGTGTGTGTGTTTGTGTGTCTATAGGTGTGTGTGTCTGTCTATAGGTGTGTGTGTGTTTGTGTGTGTGTGTGTGTGAGTGTGTCTATAGGTGTGTGTGTGTGTCTATAGGTGTGTGTGTGTTTGTGTGTGTGTGAGTGTGTCTATAGGTGTGTGTGTGTGTCTATAGGTGTGTGTGTGTTTGTGTGTGTGTGAGTGTGTCTATAGGTGTGTGTGTGTGTCTATAGGCGTGTGTGTGTGTGTGTGTGTCTATAGGCGTGTGTGTGTGTGTGTGTGTGTTTGTGTGTCTATAGGTGTGTGTGTGTGTCTATAGGTGTGTGTGTGTGTGTGTGTGTCTATAGGTGTGTGTGTGTGTGAGTGTGTGTGTGTGTGTGTGTGTGTCTATAGGTGTGTGTGTGTTTGTGAGTGTGTGATTGTGTTTGTGTCTATAGGTGTGTGAGTGTGTGTGTGTGTGTGTGTCTATAGGTGTGTGTGTTTGTGTGTGTGTGAGTGTGTCTATAGGTGTGTGTGTGTGTGTGTGTGTGTGAGTGTGTCTATAGGTGTGTGTGTGTTTGTGTGTGAGTGTGTCTATAGGTGTGTGTGTGTGTGTGTGTGAGTGTGTCTATAGGTGTGTGTGTGTTTGTGTGTGTGTGTCTATAGGTGTGTGTGTGTTTGTGTGTGTGTGTCTGTAGGTGTGTGTGTGTGTGTGTGTGTGAGTGTGTCTATAGGTGTGTGTGTGTTTGTGTGTGTGTGTCTATAGGTGTGTGTGTGTTTGTGTGTGTGTGTCTATAGGTGTGTGTGTGTGTGTGTGTGTGTGTGTGTGTGTGTGTGAGTGTGTCTATAGGTGTGTGTGTGTTTGTGTGTGTGTGTCTATAGGTGTGTGTGTGTTTGTGTGTGTGTGTCTATAGGTGTGTGTGTGTGTGTGTGTGTGTGTGTGTGAGTGTGTCTATAGGTGTGTGTGTGTGTGTGTGTGTGTCTATAGGTGTGTGTGTGTGTGTGTGTGTGTCTATAGGTGTGTGTGTGTGTGTGTGTGAGAGTCTGGATCTGGTCACGGTAGCTCTTATATCTGTCACTCACGGTGAGAGTGTTTAGGCTCAGACAGTGTTCAGAGGTGTTCCTCTGAGGACACAAGGGAGGCAGTGTCTCCTCAAAAACACTGGATGAAATATAGAGAAAAATAATCCATATTACAAAAATAAAGCGACAAGGGCTTTCCTCCTCTGAACCCATTGAGTTTTAACAGACACCCTAAAGAGTGCGCTGGGTTTAATAGAGGGTAATTGAGATTGACCGAGGGAAAGTCACATGAGAGGAGCCAGTGACTCCATCACGCTATGATCGGATATGATTGGTTCATCTGATAAATCCTGCCTCCTGATTGTGTTCTCAATGAAGACAGTGATGGCATTAATGCAAGAGTAAACAGTCACGTCACTATCAAACGTCACATGGCTGAAAACATGATGACTCTTTTAGTGAGCGATCAGCTTTGTGAAATTAAAGATACATCTCCGTGTCTGTGACCAGTGTGACTGCTGAAAATAAGCTGACTATTAAAAAGAAAAGCTGAACAATAGTTCACAAATAATATATATATATATATATATATATAGTTTAAATTGTTATTATTTTGGAATAAATGTAAAAATGCGTAAAAACACGAACTTGATGAAATTTATACCTGGTTTTAATAAACAGAACATTACATAGTGTAAAAATACAAAATAAAATTGTATTTGGTCTCACTTTTTTATGTAATGTTTATTTAACCAGGAAAATTAAATACAGGGACATAAATTTACATTTGATATATTGAAAAAAAAAATGGAGAACTTCGTTTTAAAACACCACCGCACACCACTGCCGTTTATCACTCACTCATTCGTTCATTTAGACTGTGTTAAAGGATTAGTTCACTTCAGAATTAAAATTTCCTGATAATTTACTCATCCAAGTTCATGTCTTTCTTTCTTCAGTGGAAAAGAAATGAAGGTTTTTGAGGAAAACATTCAGGATTTTTCTCCATATAGTGGACTTCACTGGGGTTCAACGGGTCCAAATGTCAGTTTCAGCTTCAAAGAGCTCTACACGATCCCAGACGAGGAATAAGAGTCTCATCTAGAGAAACCATCGGACATTTTATAAAAAATAAAAAAAATTTATAAACACAAATGATCGCCTCGCAAGTGCTTCCGCCAGACCGCCTTCCGTATTCTTCAAAAAGCTTACGCTGTACGTCCTGCGCCTTCCCTATTCAACTTACAGAACTAATGCGGCGCCAGTTCAGTTTTTTCCGTAAGGCGTTCCGGCGGAAGCACTTGCTTTTTAAAGCTCTTTGAAGCTGCACTGGAACTGTAATTTTGACCTTCAACCGTTTGGAGGCCATTATAAGGAGAACAATCCTGTAATGTTTTCATCAAAAACCTTCATTTCTTTGCGACCGAAGAAAGAAGGACATGAACATCTTGGATGACATGCGGGCGAGTAAATTATCAGGAAAATTTAATTTGAAAGTGAGCTAATCCTTCAAGGCGATGATCCATACTAAATGAAATTACATTTTACATTTGGAAATATTGAATTTTCCAGCCCTAATATGAAACTATATGTTGTGATGTCATGGTCAGCTGGAGCTTCTCACTTTCTTCATATTCTGTGCCACGGTCGGCTCACGGCTGTGACACTAATGTACTTTTACACTGGCTTTTTTTTTTTTACTTAATGAAATATATGCATTGTTTATGTCAAATTCTTACATTTACTCAATTAGAATAATGAGACACTATATGGCTGTTAATGAAATGATATCAGTCACAATCAGTCTTTGCACTGCAGAAGTGACGTGTGTCTGAGGAGGCATCCAGATGTGTTTAATGCAGTTTAGAGGAATGCATTTACACCACCATTACAGTATGCACAAATTATGCAATGAATATCGAAATTATTTTTTTTTAAATTAAACTTTAAATATGAAACTAAAGCCACCAGTAGGTGTCAGCATGTCTCTGTCTTAAGTCATTCATTCAAATATTTCATTCAAAAATGCAGATTCATTCAGTAATGATTGTGATTGTTGTGGATTTGTTTGGAATATTTAATGTGGTGAAATAGAGTTAAAAACAATATTGTAAATATAAGAGAAACAATTATATATTGCACGCTGAGGTCATTTTAACTGAATCTACCTCTCACAGTCAGTGTCTGGCTCTCAAGACGTGTTTTAGTAATTGACCGTGAAAGACCGTCAACCATAAATGAACTCGTTTCTGTGTTGTAGGTGTCAAAATGTGATGATGTTGTGTTTTTATATTTAGTAGATATTGTCCTGATTCTCCCATCATGCATTGCTTGTCCTGATTCAGTGTAGCTGTAGGATATTTTGACAGAAATCTGCATGTTTCTATTGTACTGTTGATTGACTCTGACTGAAGCTTTGCAGCCTGTGTGTGTGTGTGTGTGTGTTCTTTATATATTGTGTTCAGGTAGGCAGATGTGGACGATAGACTGGAAAGTCAGTTTAAATCTCCCATAATCCTCTGGGCTCAGCAGTGAATGACGCTCACTTCCTGTGCTCTGATCCAGCAGACAAAACACTGCAACAGATAATGAGAGAAAAACACATTTTCATTCTTGTGTGTGTGTCTACTTAACCATATTTTGTATATTATTGTACAATTACATATACCTTAACTATATATATATATATATACAGTGTATATACAGGATCACAGTGACCCAGTGCGGGATGCTCCGAGCTCTCCAGAACAACACTGTATTACAGGAACAAACCTGTTAATGAGTGTCTTCATGCTCTTGTATCTCCTGTTACAAGTGTGTGAGATCATCTTTGACCGTCCCGAGCAGCTCTGAATGCGTGATGCTAATGTGCTTCATATCTCGCTGCTGCCACCTGCTGGTTTCTGTGCGCATGTGTCCTCATGTTCAACCTGTGTTTCTTCTGCTTCTGTCTCAGGCCCAGAAGAATGAGCGCGAGTCCATCCGGCAGAAGCTGGCGCTGGGCAGTTTCTTTGACGATGGGCCGGGCATCTACACCAGCTGCAGCAAGAGTGGCAAACCCAGCCTGTCCTCACGGTCAGTGTGTGTGTGTGTGACAGATTCCTGAATCTCACAGAGATCTTTAGAACTGGTTTGGATCATATTTCATACCTTATGTAGCCCCGCCCCTTTTCAGCGCTGCGCTCGTTGTCTTTTGTCTTCCGGTTTGTATTTCCACAGCAATCTTACGTATTTATGAATGAACTGCTCGTTTTAAAACCTTCCCGGTCTACTGACATTTGTTAAGACATCTGCTTTAAACATTACAATGCTCTGTCATTAACAATTAAATCCACTTCACCAGCTAATTATTCTTCGACAGCGATGCCGTAGAAATGTACAGGGCTACCGCAAAAACGGAAGTTCAAAGACAATATTATAAAGATGACGGCGGGCTTGTTTCTCTGGGGCATAAGGTCTATACACAACAGCTCTTTCTGGTTCTCGAATCGTAATTTTTACGAATACTACACTTGTTGTGCTATGAACAGTTTTTTAGGCGAGAATGTAGTTGTTTAGACCTGAAATATGTGACTCATATTTAATCATAGCGCCTATTTTACAGTTTGTTTAGCCGGTTTTGGAGATGCGAGCTCCAGGTCATCAGCTCGTGTACCCGCTGAGAACAGCCCAGTGCTTCTGGGATTTGCCGCTTATAGTGGTTAAACATGAGCTATAATTCATAAAACGGGCAATCTTTGGTCTTATTAATGTATTGAGCAGGTTTAATGTTTAATTTAATAATTTATAGCATAGCATATTGGCTACAACTAGACGGGGAATATCAGACGAAGACTCTTCTCTGCTCCTCAAACACTTAAAACATTAGTCTTTATAGACATAGTGTTTCTTGAGCTTTACATTTACAAAGAAGCAGAGATCTCCAAACTTCATTCACGATAGAGGTTATCATTCATAAATCTACGCTTGCACGGGAGAATACATCAATAAAAGTTGATAAATGCTTAAATGCGTATTCTTGTTTTCATTACAGTGGTCTCAAAGAAGTGGCCGAATATTATTATTATTATTATTATTATTATTTAACTAATATTATATTTTTAATTATGCAGGTTGGCCAAAAACAAGGATTTGATCGTGTTTTGATCGCGTTTTGGCGCCCTCTGCAGGCATTTGTTATAAAAAAATATATTATGCACCTAAAATGTTTCAGGGGAAAAACGCTCTTGATGTGTTTAAATATGCAGATTAGCTTGTTTTGGTTAATTTAGAAGAAATCTACAGATGCAAACAGACGGAGGGTAGTAGGCTTAAAACAAACACCATCTAAATGTGTGTTTTGGAAGTTTCTTTCCATTAGAGTTAAAATAAGACATGGAAGCAAAATCTTAAAATTGTCCATTACATGAAAGGAGCATTCCAATAACACCAAAAGAATTCAAACCATTTATTGATTTGTGCAAAATAAACAAATTATTAGTGAAACTATGTCCCTCTTGTCGCTGCAGTCATTTATTCTAAATATATATAGTTACTTGAAAATAGTAGTGTAGAAAACATGCACTTTGTGGCATAGTGTCCTTTGCTGTTGCCTGCTCTTGTGATAAACATATGCTTATTTTCTCTCTCTCTCAGCTGCGTTAATAACTGTATCGACTGTATTATTCTGCTATCAAGGCTCAAGCCTCCGTTACTAGTTTTGCAATTAGCAACGAAGGCTTGGGATGAGATGTGTAAGAAATTATTTTAAGGACAAAAACCTGACAAATGTCTTGAAACACAACATCTGAACAGTGTCTTAAGGGTGTGGTAACCGCAGTATAAGCAGAATAATTGAGGTGTAACTCCTAATGTAGCATTACCACCTCGGGTGTGCATTATTTTCTAAGAATTCAACAGCCCGGAGTCAATTATTCCTTACACACACACCCAAAAACAGTTCAAAAGTTAAGATTTTTTTATGTTTTTGTAAGAAGAATAAAAGAAAATTGTAAAATCAGCTGTTTTCTATGTGAATATTGTTACAGTCACATGGACTTTCTGTTTGTTTTCATCTGTCACATGTTCCTTTGTTCTAGTTTCCCGCCACAATCTGTCACCATGGACACTATCTCATTCATGTCAGCTGTTCCTCGTTTGAGTTCAATCATCTGTGTATTTGAGTTCCTGTTTCTGTTGATCATGTGGTCGGGTATTGTTCGTTTACGTTGGATGTTAGTGTGTTCCTGTATGCTCCTTTGGATTCTCTAGTAAAGTTTGACTCTGGATATTACATTCCTCTTCGTGCATGTGTCTACACACCTAATACTGTAACAGAATACCCGACCTAAACTTTAAGCGACGTTTTTTATTTAGTATTTTCTTTGTGGTTTTCGTGTTCAGTCTTTTTTTTTCCCGTTTCTTCACTCCTGCTTGCACCATGTTCCCAGACGTGAAACTCATGTGCCTTGAGCAGGGAGAAAGCTCCCTCGAGAGACATTTAGAACTGTTTTTGGATCTCGCACATCAGACCACCTTCCCGGACTACTGCCTGTGCACGTTCTTGCACTTTGGACTCAATTCCACCACACGTGCACAGCTGTCCGGGGAGGGTCCTCGAGGGAGCTTCATGTCCTACGTGGAGTGGGTGCTGGCGTCATGTGGATCACCTATGACCGTAGGATACGACAACAACGACGCTAGCCCCACTTCCCAGCCAGTGCCCAGCCAGAACCACCCAGACGGCGAGGATATTCGACCTGAGCCCACCGCAGGTAGTACGTCGGAGACCGCCGCGATTGAGCCGCCCACGCCCACAAGAGCGATCGGGGGTCACATCGCCATGGAGCCCGAGCAGCGTGTACCTGACCAGGTGTGTGAGCCGGCCGATTCTGTCATCGCTGAGGGAGTGTTGGTGGACCTCGAGGGCCTGGAAATGAGCCCTGCCCACCCCCCCGCAACTGAGAGTGAGTTTGCTGAGACACTGCTGGACTTAAGGTGTGGAGAGGAAACCTGTCTTGCCCCTATACTGTCTTCACTCCCGCTGGTTCCGTCCAGCCCTGAACCGCCTGTCTCCCCGCTGGTTCCGTCCAGCCCTGAACCGCCCCTGAACCGCCTGTCTCCCCGCTGGTTCCGTCCAGCCCTGAACTGCCTGTCTCCCCGCTGGTTCCGTCCAGCCCTGAACCGCCTGTCTCCCCGCTGGTTCCGTCCAGCCCTGAACTGCCTGTCTCCCCGCTGGTTCCGTCCAGCCTGTTTCCCAGTCCACAGCCATCTGTGCTACCCAGTCATCTCCATCTCCCTCCAGTCCCTCGATACCACTTCCTCTCAGTAGCGTGGCACCATCTCGGGCCTGCCGGGATCCGCCTCTTCCTGGGCAAGAGGAGCACGAAGCTCTGCCTCCAGCTTTGGAAGATCTCGAGCTGCCTCCTCCCATCACTCTGACTCCTGCGCCTGCGCTCCTCCCACCCTCGACCTCTGAGTCGACCATCGGCCTTCCAACCACGCCGGACTCCCTCAGCACGTTGGCTCCACCTGGGTCAGACATCGCTTCACCTTCGGTGCGGACCTACGGACCATTCGCTGCTCTCTGGCCCTCCACCCCTTCCACTACGGCTTGCTCCGCCCTACCTCAGGCTCCGTCTCCGCCCTCGGTCGCTCCTGCGCGTCTTCAGACCTCCGGATCCCCTCCTCGATCTCAGGAGGTCGTCACTGCGGCTCCGTCGCGGCCGCTTGGATCGTCACCATCTCTCCTCCTCCTCAGCTCGTCAACTACGCGGTGGGCTCCATCCTCGCCGTTGTTGACTTCGGTCCTCCCCATGGTGGTCGTCAGCAACTCTCTCCCATGGCTCCTCCCTCCATCAACGCCGCCGTGGGGCACTACCCTGGCTGGTGCCTGGCACAACAGCCTGCAGCCCCTGTTCAAGGCCACCTCCCGGACTTCACCACCTCCTGCACCACCCTGGACTCCGTTTCTCCGCCTCCTCCCGGTTAGCCGTCCGCCACCTGAACTGCCTCCTACATCATCTTCAGCATCCTATCCTCCTCTTCCCCTCTCTCTACGGCGCGAGGACGCACCTTTCCGGGAGGGGGCGTAATGTTACATTCACATGGACTTTCTGTTTGTGTTTTCATCTGTCACATGTTCCTTTGTTCTAGTTTCCCGCCACAATCTGTCACCATGGACACTATCTCATTCATGTCAGCTGTTCCTCGTTTGAGTTCAATCATCTGTGTATTTGAGTTTCTGTTTCTGTTGATCATGTTGTCGGGTATTGTTCGTTTACGTTGGATGTTAGTGTGTGTTTCTCCTGTGTTCCTGTATGCTCCTTTGGATTCTCTAGTAAAGTTTGACTCTGGATATTACATTCCTCTTCGTGCGTGTGTCTACACACCTGACACTGTAACAAATATATAGTAAAGTGTAATTTATTCAGCATCATTACTCCAGTCTTCAGTGTCACATGATCCTTCACAAATCATTCTGATATGATGATTTGCTGCTCAAGAAACATTTATGATTAATATCAATGCTGAAAATAGTTGTGCTGCTTTTTTCCCCCCAGGATTATTTAATGAACAAAGTTCCAAAGAACAACATTTAATAAAAAAAACAAACATTTTAAATTTCAGTTTTGATCAATTTAATGCATCTTTGCTCAATAAAAGTATTAATTTCTTGAAAAAAATAAAAATAAAAATACATACTGACCCCAAAACTATAAATAAAAAAACCTAAAAAGATGACAGCAGTGAGTTTCACTTGATGTTCCCTTCAGCAGATCTTTTGCTCTCACGTTTTGTGTCTCTTAAAGCACTATTACATGTTTTTGAGGAAGTGTGCTGGTAGTTTCAGTCAGACAGCATGACTTGTGTGGATTCAGGTAAGTGGTGCATTCCAGGATGTTTTCACCTCGTGTGTGTGTGTGTGTGTGTGTGGTCTCTGTGTCCATCTTGGACTGCTGTGAGAAAGAGTGACATCAGACAGAGGAGACATGCGGACAATGGGCCTTTTCTTTAACTTTCCATGACCACAGTATCAGAGCAGAGCTCCGTTAGTGAAACAGCGTCACGTTTCAGTGTGCACTCTCTCTATGAACATGAAGGGTTTCCCCCTTCAGCGCCGCATCCCGACGCACAGACTCTTCCCAAAAGGGAAGCAGCGCGCACACAGACTTTAGCCTCAATCAGTGCGCCTCACTTTCTGTTTCACATGAACTGTGACCCGGTTTACGTCCTCCACTGGATTCGAGACTAGATGTAACGTTACTTTGAGTTGAGCAATAAACTAATGTTCTTTAAGGCAGGACACCAGAGCAAAACCAGTTTTGAGATTTTGTGTGTTTTAAGTGTTTAATTTATTGCATATATATCTATTTGCATCTGTAAATTTCTTTAAAGGTTGTGAGTTTTTTCTCCTGCAACGAGTCAGAAACATTTGCACACACCGAACTTCCTATATATATATATATTTTGAAGGTTTCTTCATATATCATTCGCCTGATTGACACTTTATTCCCGAAAGACATGGTGAAAATTGTCTGTTGACAGTATTTTTCTGATGTATGGAGTGATAAATGGAGAAATGAAAAATCCCCTCTGTAAAAACCGTTAATATGTCAACAAAATCAAATGAGAGTTTATCCATTATGATATGCATATTTAAACATAACATTTTTCAGTTGTCTTTGTGTACTGTGATCGGTCAGCTGTGATGTGTATTAGTTAAAAATCAGACCCTGTTTAGCTGTGATAGATGAACTGTAATCCAGGGTTGCCAGATTTTCACAAACAAAACCTGTCCGATTGCTACCCAATCGCGTTCCAGGGTGTAAAATCCTTTTTGCCGGCGTTCCCCTGGTAAAATTCGCATTCCAGGGACTAAATATCATGTTATTTGGAGTCACTTCAACCCGTGGACATGAAAATAACCTGCAGTGTTCGAGTAGCCCAGCTCCTCGGGAAAACCGCAGACTTGGCAACATTACTTGCTGTAATCTGACATTCACTGATTTCAGTTCATTGTAGAAAATAAGTGTGTAATTATTAACTTATTTTACTCAACTTCAGTCAGCTTTTATAAATGCATCACAGTTTAATATTGTTCTTCTTATGTAAGGTTTTTTTGCTAAATGCTAAAAGTATTTAAACTCCATTCAGACACGTCGTGAATGTCGATAACATCACAAACTCAGTTTCTGATCAGTGTTTTCTGATGGTTCAGCTTTCACTAAGCTCATACAGTATCTCGCGCTGGGTGTTTTTCCTGCATTAAACTGATTGATCTCAGCCTGATGCCTTCAGAAAGACTAAAAATATCTGCTAGTGAACCACAGCAGAGCTCCTGTAAATAGTGCTAACCTGCTATTATCACATTAAAGTGCTGTTTCTACCTGTTTTTAAGTGAGTTTTGTTGGTGTAAATTGACATATATAATTTACAGTGATGTTTAATAATATATTGGACTTGAATAAAACCAGTTGTTTTGGATATTTAGCATGTTTCGGTTATTATTAGTTTAACAGTGTATCACATGATACTGCCAGCAGACTGAACTTACGTTTGTTTACAAACTGAACTCAAAATAATAATATCTTCACAGGCTCCAGAGCGGAATGAACCTGCAGATCTGTTTCGTCAATGACAGCGGCAGCGACAAAGACAGTGATGCAGATGACAGCAAGACAGAGACGAGCCTGGACACGCCGCTGTCACCCATGGTACACAAACACACACTCTCACACACAGTGTGATGTTTACTCTGGCCGCGAGTGTCACAGAGGTTAAACACGCAAGTTTTTGAAACAGCCCCATCCAGAATGCCCCATGGCTTCCCAGCAGTTTACAGCATGAGTCAGAGAGGGTCACAGGCCAGAGAAATGGCCCCACCTACACTGACCCTGTACAATCATCATTCATCAGCCTTAATCATTACAACACACACGACATGTGTAGATTCCCCCTGTCACATCAGTCCACTCTCTCTCTCTCTCTCTCTCTCAAACACACACATTTTTGTACATCTGTGTTTGTGAGGACATTCATTGACACAATGCATTCTCTATATCCTTAGCCTAACCCTACTTATTACAACTAAGTGCGTAACCCAAACCCTTAACCTAAGCCTAATTATAACCTGATAACCAAGTCTTGACCCTCAAACAGGCATTTTAAGGGGACCTATAATGCCTCTTTCACAAAATGTAATATAAGTTTCAGCTCAAAATACCCCACAGATCATTTATTATAGCTTGTCAAATTCACCCCTGTTTGGGTGTGAGCAAAAACACGCCATTTTTGTGTGTGTCCCTTTAAATGCAAATGAGCTGCTGCTCCTGGCCCCCTTTCCAGAAGAGGGCGGAGCTTTAACAGCTCGCGCTTCGGTCGCTCAACAACAACAAAGCTGGACAATCTCACGCAGCCAAAATGACGAACTTACATTGTTCAAACCGGAGTCGACACTGATGGAGAGACTCAGGAAGAAGTTACAACTTTTAGACGTTTCTGAATGGTTAGTGGATAAATGTATGTAGTTGCTGTGGAGTTGATTCAACTCATCCACTAGCATGTGCCGTCATGTTCATCTTTTGTGTTGAATTGAGCCTCGTTTGTGAAGCAGTCCGGCGTAAAATGGCGGCATGTCAACAACACTCGACTACAACAACTCTTCCTCTTCTCTAAAGCAGCCCAACATGTAACTTCACAGATGTTGTTTGTGATCAAACAGCAACATTACACACTAACTAAAGTCATAAAAAAGTTAAATTATAATCAAAGAACCCTTTAAAGGTTCTCAGAAAGTGAGGATCGGTCCTGATAGATAGCTGTACAAGTACACACACACACACATTCATGTTTATATTTCAACTCGACTTCAGTTTATGCTGATAATATATTGCATTTGGAAAAAACGCACAGTTGAACCATTCTGTTTGTTGCATCGGTCTGTGGTCAGGTGAAGAAGTGTCTAATCACTCTGTCTTCATCCGTCCTCAGAGCAAACAGAGTTCATCCTACTCGGACAGAGACACCACGGAGGACGACTCTGAGTCTCTGGAGGACATGGACTTCCTGAGCCGACAGAAGAAGCTGCAGGCCGAGGCCAAGCTGGCGCTCGCCATGGCCAAACCCATGGCCAAGATGCAGGTGGAGGTGGAGAAGCAGAACCGTAAGAAGTCCCCTGTGGCAGACCTGGTAAGTGCTTCTCTCTCTCACACCAGTTTCACACATCACGTGCGCTCGTGGACAAGGTTTGTCCCTTCAACCGCAGCAGTGTGCAGACAGGAACTTGAGCACAGAGCGAGTATGTGTGTGTTTGTGTGAGCTAGTGCTAGCTGAGAAAAAAAGAAAGTGTCATTGATTATGAAAGACTTCAGCTAGTCATTTCTCCAATATTCAGAACAGATAAGGCTTTTTCAATAGCTGAGTTATCTATCGTGACTAACAACTTTTTTAAAAAAGTGAACATTGTAATTTCAAATGAGAAGTTTTATTTTAATGTACATTATGTTTTAATAATCTTTAGTCGCACTTATTTTGATGTGTTGACTAAAGCAAGTGTTTGATTATAATTTAACTGTAGTGTGTAGGTGTGTCGAGACTGTTAGCTCACGAGACGAGACGCGAGATTGAGTTCATGAGAACGGCACGTGATAAGATTTTTACGAAATCCTCAATGACGAAATGCATGACTAGAAAAACAATCTGCAGGTGTATTTGAAATGTTTTAACTAATCATCTTGCAATGGATGTCATTCCAGTTCTACTTTCTGAGTATGAGTTATCATATGCATTGGTATTGAAATCGCGTTTAGCTTTCGCTTTCAAGATGGTGTTCTCTGTGAACAGGGAGCGGCGGTGCTGAGCGCAAGTTGTAGACATTAGTCACGTTAGGCTCCGTTGTGGATCGAATCCTCCGCCATGGTCTCGTCAGTCATCTCGTCACTTACTCTCGTCACGTGATCGGTGAACTGATTCCTGCTGCGCTACGAAAGACTCGTGTTGGATGAGCTGGATGGGACTGAAGTGATCCAACTGAATTAAAGCGTTTTAAACGACAGTGAAGGTGTAATGTAAACGTAGCGGTGGCATATTCTATCCTAACTTCGCCCTCACGCTCATGTCACGAGACAGCTTTTCACACATCTCGTCACACCCCTAGCAGTGTGTTATTTGATATTAAAGTTGATGTACTAAATTGCAACTTCATAATTTATAAGTTTCAATAGAAATGACATTGAAGTATATTTTAGTTGACTATAAATGCTTGTCAGTAAGTTCATCAGTACAGCATATTTCAAAGACAATAGAAGTGATTATGAAAGATGTATGTACGTCCTTCTTCAGTGGATCGAAAAGCCTTCTAAAGACTTAAATTAGAGATTTTTAAGTGTGAAATTCATGCCATTTTACAATTATATACATTAAACAGAACAGTGTGGTATATTAATAACTCATGACATTTCTCTTTTTCATAAACCTGTGCGATCACTGTCACAGTTTTAATGTTTTATGGTTGGATGGATAGTCCGTGGTGTTAGATGAGAAGTACACAGATGGAATATTATTATGACATGCTTTAGGTGACGTGCACTGGTCAGGTTTAATATAGAAATACAATCAAAACAGTAATGATGATACAGATTCTGACGCTCAGTGACATATCAATATCATTAGTCGAGAACGCCTCCACTCACACCAGAGAGTTGCTCTTCATCTGTCACCTTCTAAACTGAAACTATGACACACCAAACAGGAAGCAGCTGACAAAACTGCTCAAATGCACTTCCTCATGAGATGTGTCTTACAGCCGAAGCGTAGCGTAAGGCGGCATGTTTTCCAGCATTGGGGCACAGGGGGGATTTCTTCTGCGAAGAGCATGTAGCATGAGAAATGCAAACATGCGGCTTGAATCACATTGGTAATCGCGGTTGCTACTAAGCGTTTAGCCACTCTGATGCCGCCCACACGCTCCTGAACTCATGAGTTCTGCTGTAGTTTTCCCACATCTGCAGCAACTCTCATCTGTGCAGTGCTATGCTCCATGTTTTGGTAGGAACAAAACTGACCTCTTGCTGTGAAAATTCCTTCGAAACGCTCTTAAAGTGGCACTTGTGATGCTGTTTCTCCTCACAGCTCATGTCAGCAGGGCAGCCCCTATTTAGCTCATCACACTAAATCTCTGTGTGCAGGGGAAACCTTCATTGTGTCACTTTGAGCAGTATTGCAGAAGATATCTTATACAGCGATTACAGTGATGTCTGATGGGTGTTTTCACTGTGTAACGTGTCTTAAAGATGTTGCTCTGTTGTGTGTTTAAAGAGGACCTCTTTCACAAGATGTAATATAAGTCTAGTTTCCGCTCAAAATACCCCACAGATCATTTATTATAGCTTGTCAAACTTGCATCCTCGACATCTGACTACTGTATGCTAATAACAAGATGTGTGAGACTCAAATGCTAATTTTGTGGTTGTAGCTCTTCTGATGCTGATCTTTGGCGTATTGTAAACTATAACACCGGACGTGCGTGTTGGAAATTTAAATGTAAATTTCATCATCAGCATCATATGTGCATATTGTATTTACACAGCATGCAGCTCTCGGTCATAACTTCTGGAGAGAAACAGAGAAATGTTTTTTTTTAAGTGACCTACACTCTAAAAAAAAATAAAAAAAATGCTGGGTTAAAAACAACCCAAGTTGGGTTGAAAATGGACAAACACAGCGTTTGGGTTAAATGTTTGCTGGGTAGTTTTATTTAACTCAACTATTGATTATTGTATTGCTTGTTTAAAATGGGAAATGAACATTTATTTATAAGTTTAATGAATAATAATTAACCAAAACACATTTTTTACATTGCTTATTAATAAACATCCACCTTTTGATTATTATTGCTCCCTCTAGTAATTATGTGTCTGATTTTTAGTTTTGGGTTCATTTTAAGCCAGACATATAGTCATTTTTAAATAAAACATTTAACCCAGCATTTTTTGTCAAGTGTATGTTAAGTCACCTTTATACAGTACCGATCGCTTCAAAGCATCTTCACCGTAATAAACAGTGTTCATTTTGTCATCCA
The DNA here is from genome assembly GCA_037101425.1 of Elopichthys bambusa. Lineage (NCBI taxonomy): Eukaryota > Metazoa > Chordata > Actinopteri > Cypriniformes > Xenocyprididae > Elopichthys > Elopichthys bambusa. The sequence goes on from CM074444.1 coordinate 808,306, forward strand.
ATTTCAGCTCTACAGAACACAATAGTGTCATTATTCAGTTCAGTTCAAGTTTTGTTCTCATCTGATGCAGTCAAATCAATAATATTACTGAAAATGAATTAAAAGAAATGACAAGACTGAGATGATCGTTTTTAAACCTGCACTTATAACCACATGCGAAGAAAGAAAATTGCAGCTGACTTCATGGCGGGATTAATCAGACATCGTACATCTTCAGACATGAGCACGTTACTCTGATTCTTGCTGACATTACATTCTCCTGCTAGTTAATAAATCTTTGAACAACCCAGTTCCTTAATATCTCAAGCAGCTCCAATCTGTCTTCATTGGGGAAAAACATTTTAGCAGGAAAAAGCACAGGCAAAGTGCTTTTTTAATTTGAAAGTAAAACTGTGTCAGAATGAATCCTCATGGGAACTTTCAGATGGGTGATTTACCTGAAGCTGCTGAAGAATTACCATGTGTGATACTAGTATTTGTAATGTAAAAAACCTGCTTTCGTTTCTGTGAAGAGATCTGCTGCTAATACATATTTTATTCAGTGTCCTTCAAACTTCACAGCCCCCAACACTCGCTGTAATGACCCGATAATCAGAGACAAACTGCTGGGATTCTCTGGAAGCCTTGATTGTTGTTGGTCAGTGGTGTCATCATGATGCTGCAGTGAAAAATCTCTCCATAATCACACATCAGCTATGATCATTGGTCCGGCCGAATCCACATTATCCCTCACATGATTCTCTCTTCATAGAATGTTCATTCAAATGTATCTGCTGTTTCATAACGTTAGCACATACATCATTCGTGGAACGTCTGAAGAATGATCAAATGGAATGTTCTCTTAATGTAAAAAACATTTAAACATTCAGAAATAATGCTTCCAGAATGTGTGTGTGTGTGTGTTTCCAGCTTCCTCACATGCCACACATCAGTGAATGTCTGATGAAGAGGAGTTTGAAGCCCACTGACCTCAGAGACATGACGCTTGGACAGCTGCAGGTCATCGTCAACGACCTGCACTCACAGATCGAGGGTATCTTCCTCTCGTATATATAATTATAGAGAGAATCTCGTTGCGTTTCATTTAGCACTTTATACACGTATAGCATGTGGTGATTGATTGTGCAGGTCTGAACGAGGAGCTGGTGCAGCTGCTGCTGATGCGGGACGAGCTTCACATGGAGCAGGACGCCATGTTAGTGGACATCGAGGACTTGACCAGGTGACCAGCGCATGCTTTAAACCATCCCATGAACCAAGCCCAAGCTTTACTCGCCCTAGGTGCTTTCTGACGAACACAATCTGAGAAATATTAATACGTATCCTGACGCATCCGAGCTTTATAATGGCGGCGAACGGGACCAGCAAGCTGAAGAAAGTGTCTCCATCCACACGGTTGAAGTCTCTGAAGTGATGCATTTGTGTAAGAAAAATATCACAAACTTCAGCTCTGCTCAGTAAGTTGAATACGGAAGAAAGCTAGATGTTTTGCTTCATAACTTGCGTCTTACACAAATGCATCGCTTCACTTCAGAAGGCCTTTATTAACCCGCCGTCCCAGACAGCAACATAGTGTCGGCCCAGATCCGGTCCGCATCCGATACATGTGGATTACATGCGCGCCACATCTGGGCCGACACTATAATATGTCATATGTGTCATATATGTCTACCATATGTCAGGCGTGTGGAGTACGTTTATGATTTCTCGATGCTTCACTGCCATTATAAAGCTTGGACGTGTCAGGATATTTATGAATATTTCTCAGATTGTGTTCATCAGAAATAAGAAAGTCATACACACCTAGGATGACTTGAGGGTGAGTAAATCTTGTGGTAATTTTCATTTTGAAAGTAAACTAGTTTCTGACTGAAACTGAAAGACTGTAAGGAATCAGTTTCAGTAGATTAACAAATTCACTTTATATCAGGTGATCTTAACTACTATCAAATACTCTATACCCTCATTACTCACATGAAATACCCTCATTTACTGCTAGTGAGTTAGAGGTATGGTTGGGTCCGAGAGTAAGAGGTCAGAGTTAACTGGTTTATTAAGGCCGATTAAGATAATTGGACCCAAATACGCATTATATCCCTGAACACTAAAACTAAAACTGAATGTTAACTGAAATGAAATAAAATGTCCCCACAAAGAATGAGGAATGAGTCCCCATGAGGAAAACAGTTAATAATTCATACTAAGCGGTGTTTTTTGAAAATGTGAAAATGCAGAAAGTTTTCTGAGAGAATGTACAGTTTGTACAGTATAAAAACCATTATGTCTATGGAATTACCCTATAAAACATGGAAACTCAATGTGTGTGTGTGTGTTTCCACAGGCATGCTCAGAGTCAGCAGAAACACCTGGCGGAGAAGACGCCGTCCAAATGAAGGCCGCACACCTCCACACCAGTCATCAGTACAGACCAGACACCTTTCCTTTGCTTCTGTGGTTCATAACTGCTGATGATCGCTCACGTCCTCACGTACTAAAACTCCGAGTGAGAGTCCAGGATGCTTGGGTCCGTGTCTGCAGAGATGGGAGCGGGACGCGCTCGCGGACCTCCTGGACACTGCCACCGGCTTCCCGTGCAGCGATCGGCCTTCGCTTTCTCATAGATCCGTTCCAATCTTTTACGTTTGCCACTAAATTATAACCTTCAAAACATGAAATGGTGTAAAAGCACCTCGTGAGAAATTTAATTCAAGTTTAAAAAAAGATAAAGAAAAAGAAAGAAGACTCTTTGAACAAGCCGTGATTTAACCGTGGAAATGTTTCAGTTGGACAGTATTTAAAAAAAACAGACTTTGTGAGTTAAAGGTTGATTTGAAGGTGCTAAAGAGGAAACATGCCTGCCTTGTAGTCGACTTGTAGCTTTTGGTAACGTTCACTCCAACTGGTATTCAACATTTCGTGAATGTTGATTCTGACACGAGTCATTTGAATAATAAGTGTGTTAATATCATTTTCATTCTATTGTATTCAGATTCTTTATTTGAGGGAGATGCTTATGTACAGATATGTATAAAATAAGAAAAATAAAACTTGGTTTCATAGACTGTGGCGTGCCGGATCGTCTTTTTGCAACACTTTAGAATACAACTGCTCATGTGACGAACGAAGCAAAGGTGCAGCTGACTTTCACATCACGTTTTTAACCATTCGAATGTTGTTTGCTGTACATTTTGTCATCCACAAACATGTTTCAGTGACAGTAATTCCCAGCAATGGCATGAAGTCATTTCAAAAGTGCCTTTACTTTCTACCGTCTGAATTATTTGCTGTTTTGCAAATGAATTTTTTCTTTTTTTTTATGTCGTAAAAAATTTGTCAGCTCCCACAGATGGTTTTATGTATCATATTCTATTTGAGAGCATAAAGTACTGTTTTTACACATTGTTGCGACAAAAATAAATTCTGTGATTGACCATGGTACACAGGGGGGCTGGAAATATGTGCCTTAAAACCTCTCAAAGCACACTAATTAAACCACATTACTCATCAGTGACATTTTCCTCTCTATACGCATTCAGTTCTGTAATCTCAAAAGTTTGCCTGCTTTCCTTGATGAGAAGTATCGAAGGCGTTGGGAACTGTGATTCTTGAATGAGGTTAAAACAGCTTGCATGTAAAGCGGTTGCTGATGTCACTGTGATGAGAGCGTGTGTTATAGTTTCAGAGCAACAAACCAAAAGAACTGTGCATGTTTTATTGAGAGCATTTCATGAGGGATTCTCCCATCAGTTGACAGTATAAAGCCCATCACACTCTTACTAGAACACATACTCTGACCTGACGACACACCATGAAGATCTGTGAGTAGCTCATATAATGATAGTTACAAATGTTTATCATTATGCTTTTATCTGATTGCAGGTGAACTGATAGTGACATTAATGAAAGCTGTTATAATGTGTTAGGAACTGTTTGATTGACTGCAGCTGTGTGAGGTCTGTGTCTGATGGTGTGTGTGTGTGTGTGTAGGCGCTGTGTTTTGTGTAGTTGTGGCTCTTGCGACGGGCTCTCCGGTGCCTCTGAACACACGGCAGTATCCGTGCACCTCCGCCGCCAGATCTCTGCTCAGCAATCTCTCACACATCATGGAGAAGGTACGTTAATCATCAGTAAATCCAACAATCATAGTTTCTCACTCGCCATTATTATTGCCATAAAATTATTATTGCCATTTTAGCTCATTAAAATGTGCTTGACACTAGGTAAAAAGTGTTCTTTCACTGAAAAGTTCTTTTCGGAACCCAAAAAATCAAATAAAAACCCTTTGGAACCTTTATTTGTAACAGTGATAATAGTGAAAATACTCATAAAAAACATCTGAAATGTTCATATTATCAGATTTCAAACATGTGACAGTTTTGTTAATAAGGCTGATGTTTGTCCACCAAAATTATGTCATCTGCTGGACGATGATGTCACTAAGCAACTGGAATTTGTTGGCTTGTTCAAGGGATTTTACAGAAACATACACTGTAAACAATATTTACTTACCAATCAATATTTTATACATAGAGAGAGAGAGATTATTTGTAATATAAGCAAACATGTTTTATTTTTGAATATGTGTTAACTGTTCTAGCGATTATGATGTGAATGTGCCTCAGATCATCTTCTGTTTGTCGTGTGAACGCAGGAGGGGAAGATGAAGCATCAGGATTTGTTTGCTGGCTTTAACTGCACTGATCTGGAGGCTCGGATGATTCCTCACACTCACACAGCGTCCGTCTGTCAGCCCATCGCCACCGACGTGAGTATTTAGGCACGCCTATTTAGGCTTTCCTGGGCGTTTTGGATCATATCTTTTGAACTGAGTGAGCTAGAAGATCATTTTCAGCTCATCTAGATTGTCCACAAGTTATTAAAAGCTTTTCTGATGGATCAAATCAGGGGTGTCAAACTTTGATATCACCACATGAAAACAGCATCCTTTGGTTATCAATGCTAGAAGACAGTAAATTTCTGTCTGCCTCTGATTTCAGAACACGTCCTGCTCCAACCACAGAAACTCCTCTTTCAGTGCGGTGAGTCTGCTGTGATGTTTTATACCCAGCTGATGATTTCAGTTTGAGTCCGGTCTCTAATGCATTGGTGTTTTCTTCTCAGACTGAGTGTTTGAGGAACATCAGAGGTGATCTGCACTGTTATGATCTGCTGCTGAACACCTACGAGCCCAGTGTGAGCGATCTGAGTCCGGTCATGACGGCCACAAAAGACCTCATGCATGTGAGAATCTCCACCTTCACATCACTCTGAATGGCATACTAACATACTATTACTAGCAGCCAGTAGGGTTGTATTTTTATCTCACAATTCTGACATTTTCTCACAATTGCAAGTGATAAAGTAAGAATTGCACGATATAAAGTGAGAATTGTGAGATATAAAGTCAGAATTGTGGGATATAAAGTCAGAATTGTGATATAAAGTCAGAATTGAGTGATATAAAGTCAGAATTGTGAGATATAAAGTCAGAATTGAGTGATATAAAGTCAGAATTGTGATATAAAGTCAGAATTGTGTGATATAAAGTCAGAATTGAGTGATATAAAGTCAGAATTGTGAGATATAAAGTCAGAATTGAGTGATATAAAGTCAGAATTGTGAGATATAAAGTCAGAATTGACTGATATAAAGTCAGAATTTAGTGATATAAAGTCAGAATTGTGAGATATAAAGTCAGAATTGACTGATATAAAGTCAGAATTGAGTGATATAAAGTCAGAATTGCGTGATATAAAGTCAGAATTGAGTGATATAAAGTCAGAATTGTTAGATATAAAGTCAGAATTGTGTGATATAAAGTCAGAATTGAGTGATATAAAGTCAGAATTGTTAGATATAAAGTCAGAATTGTGTGATATAAAGTCAGAATTGAGTGATATAAAGTCAGAATTGTTAGATATAAAGTCAGAATTGTTAGATATAAAGTCAGAATTAAGTGATATAAAGTCAGAATTGAGTGATATAAAGTCAGAATTGTTAGATATAAAGTCAGAATTGTTAGATATAAAGTCAGAATTAAGTGATATAAAGTCAGAATTGAGTGATATAAAGTCAGAATTGTGTGATATAAAGTCAGAATTGTGTGATATAAAGTCAGAATTGAGTGATATAAAGTCAGAATTGTGAGATATAAAGTCAGAATTGTGTGATATAAAGTCAGAATTGCGTGATATAAAGTCAGAATTGAGTGATATAAAGTCAGAATTGAGAGATATAAAGTCAGAATTGAGAGATATAAAGTCAGAATTGTGAGATATAAAGTCAGAATTGCGAGTTATAAAGTCAGAATTGAGTGATATAAAGTCAGAATTGTGAGATATAAAGTCAGAATTGAGAGATATAAAGTCAGAATTAAGTGATATAAAGTCAGAATTGTGTGATATAAAGTCAGAATTGTGTGATATAAAGTCAGAATTGTGAGATATAAAGTCAGAATTGAGTGATATAAAGTCAGAATTGAGTGATATAAAGTCAGAATTGTGAGATATAAAGTCAGAATTGAGTGATATAAAGTCAGAATTGTGTGATATAAAGTCAGAATTGTGAGATATAAAGTCAGAATTGAGTGATATAAAGTCAGAATTGTGAGATATAAAGTCAGAATTGAGTGATATAAAGTCAGAATTGTGAGATATAAAGTCAGAATTGTGAGATATAAAGTCAGAATTGAGTGATATAAAGTCAGAATTGTGAGATATAAAGTCAGAATTGAGTGATATAAAGTCAGAATTGAGTGATATAAAGTCAGAATTGTGAGATATAAAGTCAGAATTGCGAGTTATAAAGTCAGAATTGAGATATAAAGTCAGAATTGTGAGATATAAAGTCAGAATTGTGAGATATAAAGTCAGAATTGTGAGATATAAAGTGAGAATTGTGAGATATAAAGTCAGAATTGTGTGATATAAAGTGAGAATTGTGAGATATAAAGTCAGAATTGTGAGATATAAAGTCAGAATTGCGAGTTATAAAGTCAGAATTGAGATATAAAGTCAGAATTGTGAGATATAAAGTCAGAATTGTGAGATATAAAGTCAGAATTGCGAGTTATAAAGTCAGAATTGTGAGATATAAAGTCAGAATTGAGTGATATAAAGTCAGAATTGTTAGATATAAAGTCAGAATTGTTAGATATAAAGTCAGAATTGAGTTATATAAAGTCAGAATTGAGTGATATAAAGTCAGAATTGTGAGATATAAAGTCAGAATTGTGAGATATAAATCAGGATTGAGTGATATAAAGTCAGAATTGAGAGATATAAAGTCAGAATTGAGTGATATAAAGTCAGAATTGTGAGATATAAAGTCAGAATTGAGAGATATAAAGTCAGAATTGAGTGATATAAAGTCAGAATTGAGTGATATAAAGTTAGAATTGTGAGATATAAAGTCAGAATTGAGAGATATAAAGTCAGAATTGAGTGATATAAAGTCACAATTGAGAGATATAAAGTCAGAATTGTGAGATATAAAGTCAGAATTGAGAGATATAAAGTCAGAATTGAGTGATAAAGTCAGAATTGTGAGATATAAAGTCAGAATTGTGAGATATAAAGTCAGAATTGTGAGATATAAAGTCAGAATTGTGTGATATAAAGTCAGAATTGAGTGATATATAAAGTCAGAATTCAGTGATATATAAAGTCAGAATTGAGTGATATATAAAGTCAGAATTGCGAGTTATAAAGTCAGAATTGCGAGATATAGTCAGAATTGAGTGATATATAAAGTCAGAATTGCGAGATATAAAGTCAGAATTGAGTGATATATAAAGTCAGAATTGAGTGATATAAAGTCAGAATTGAGAGATATAAAGTCAGAATTGAGAGATATAAAGTCAGAATTGCGAGTTATAAAGTCAGAATTGAGTGATATATAAAGTCAGAATTGAGTGATATAAAGTCAGAATTGAGTGATATAAAGTCAGAATTGTGTGATATAAAGTCAGAATTGAGAGATATAAAGTCAGAATTGCGAGATATAAAGTCAGAATTGAGTGATATAAAGTCAGAATTGCGAGATATAAAGTCAGAATTGAGTGATATATAAAGTCAGAATTGAGAGATATAAAGTCAGAATTGCGAGTTATAAAGTCAGAATTGAGTTATATAAAGTCAGAATTGAGTGATATAAAGTCAGAATTGTGTGATATAAAGTCAGAATTGTGAGATATAAAGTCAGAATTGTGATATAAAGTCAGAATTGAGTTATATAAAGTCAGAATTGTGATATAAAGTCAGAATTGTGTGATATAAAGTCAGAATTGTGAGTTATAAAGTCAGAATTGTGAGATATAAAGTCAGAATTGTGAGATATAAAGTCAAAATTGAGTGATATAAAGTCAGAATTGAGTGATATAAAGTCAGAATTGTGAGATATAAAGTCAGAATTGAGAGATATAAAGTCAGAATTGAGTGATATAAAGTCAGAATTGTGTGATATAAAGTCAGAATTGAGAGATATAAAGTCAGAATTGAGAGATATAAAGTCAGAATTGAGTGATATAAAGTCAGAATTGTGAGATATGAAGTCAGAATTGCGAGATATAAAGTCAGAATTGTGAGATATAAAGTCAGAATTGCGAGATATAAAGTCAGAATTGCGAGATATAAAGTCAGAATTGTGAGATATAAAGTCAGAATTGTGTGATATAAAGTCAGAATTGAGTGATATATAAAGTCAGAATTGAGTGATATAAAGTCAGAATTGCGAGATATGAAGTCAGAATTGAGTGATATAAAGTCAGAATTGTGAGTTATAAAGTCAGAATTGTGAGATATAAAGTCAGAATTGAGTGATATAAAGTCAGAATTGTGAGTTATAAAGTCAGAATTGTGAGATATAAAGTCAGAATTGCGAGATATAAAGTCAGAATTGTGAGATATAAAGTCAGAATTGCGAGATATGAAGTCAGAATTGTGAGATATAAAGTCAGAATTGTGAGTTATAAAGTCAGAATTGTGAGATATAAAGTCAGAATTGAGTGATATAAAGTCAGAATTGTGAGTTATAAAGTCAGAATTGTGAGATATAAAGTCAGAATTGCGAGATATAAAGTCAGAATTGTGAGATATAAAGTCAGAATTGCGAGATATGAAGTCAGAATTGTGAGATATAAAGTCAGAATTGTGAGTTATAAAGTCAGAATTGTGAGATAAAGTCAGAATTGTGAGATATAAAGTCAGAATTGTGAGATATAAAGTCAGAATTGAGTGATATAAAGTCAAAATTGAGTGATATAAAGTCAGAATTGAGTGATATAAAGTCAGAATTGTGTGATATAAAGTCAGAATTGAGAGATATAAAGTCAGAATTGAGTGATATAAAGTCAGAATTGTGTGATATAAAGTCAGAATTGAGAGATATAAAGTCAGAATTGAGAGATATAAAGTCAGAATTGAGTGATATAAAGTCAGAATTGTTAGATATGAAGTCAGAATTGTGAGATATAAAGTCAGAATTGCGAGATATGAAGTCAGAATTGAGTCATATAAAGTCAGAATTGTGAGATATAAAGTCAGAATTGTGTGATATAAAGTCAGAATTGAGTGATATAAAGTCAGAATTGAGTGATATAAAGTCAGAATTGTGAGATATAAAGTCAGACTTGAGTCATATAAAGTCAGAATTGTGTGATATAAAGTCAGAATTGAGTGATATAAAGTCAGAATTGAGTGATGTAAAGTCAGAATTGTGAGATATAAAGTCAGAATTGTGTGATATAAAGTCAGAATTGTGAGTTATAAAGTCAGAATTGTGATATAAAGTGAGAATTGTGAGTTATAAAGTCAGAATTGCGAGATATGAAGTCAGAATTGAGTCATATAAAGTCAGAATTGAGTGATATAAAGTCAGAATTGAGTGATATAAAGTCAGAATTGTGAGATATAAAGTCAGAATTGTGTGATATAAAGTCAGAATTGTGTGATATAAAGTCAGAATTGAGTCATATAAAGTCAGAATTGTGTGATATAAAGTCAGAATTGAGTGATATAAAGTCAGAATTGTGTGATATAAAGTCAGAATTGAGTCATATAAAGTCAGAATTGTGTGATATAAAGTCAGAATTGTGTGATATAAAGTCAGAATTGAGTGATATAAAGTCAGAATTGAGTGATGTAAAGTCAGAATTGTGTGATATAAAGTCAGAATTGAGTGATATAAAGTCAGAATTGTGTGATATAAAGTCAGAATTGTGTGATATAAAGTCAGAATTGTGTGATATAAAGTCAGAATTGAGTGATATAAAGTCAGAATTGTGTGATATAAAGTCAGAATTGTGTGATATAAAGTCAGAATTGTGTGATATAAAGTCAGAATTGAGTGATATAAAGTCAGAATTGAGTGATATAAAGTCAGAATTGAGTGATGTAAAGTCAGAATTGTGTGATATAAAGTCAGAATTGAGTCATATAAAGTCAGAATTGTGTGATATAAAGTCAGAATTGTGTGATATAAAGTCAGAATTGAGTGATATAAAGTCAGAATTGTGTGATATAAAGTCAGAATTGTGAGATATAAAGTCAGAATTGAGTGATGTAAAGTCAGAATTGTGAGATATAAAGTCAGAATTGTGTGATATAAAGTCAGAATTGAGTGATATAAAGTCAGAATTGAGTGATATAAAGTCAGAATTGAGTGATATAAAGTCAGAATTGTGAGATATAAAGTCAGAATTGAGTCATATAAAGTCAGAATTGTGTGATATAAAGTCAGAATTGAGTGATATAAAGTCAGAATTGAGTGATGTAAAGTCAGAATTGTGAGATATAAAGTCAGAATTGTGTGATATAAAGTCAGAATTGTGAGTTATAAAGTCAGAATTGTGATATAAAGTGAGAATTGAGTCATATAAAGTCAGAATTGTGTGATATAAAGTCAGAATTGTGTGATATAAAGTCAGAATTGAGTCATATAAAGTCAGAATTGTGTGATATAAAGTCAGAATTGTGTGATATAAAGTCAGAATTGAGTCATATAAAGTCAGAATTGTGTGATATAAAGTCAGAATTGAGTGATATAAAGTCAGAATTGAGTGATATAAAGTCAGAATTGTGAGATATAAAGTCAGAATTGTGTGATATAAAGTCAGAATTGAGTGATATAAAGTCAGAATTGAGTGATATAAAGTCAGAATTGAGTGATATAAAGTCAGAATTGTGAGATATAAAGTCAGAATTGTGTGATATAAAGTCAGAATTGTGTGATATAAAGTCAGAATTGAGTCACATAAAGTCAGAATTGTGTGATATAAAGTCAGAATTGTGAGATATAAAGTCAGAATTGTGAGTTATAAAGTCAGAATTGAGTGATATAAAGTCAGAATTGTGTGATATAAAGTCAGAATTGTGAGATATAAAGTCAGAATTGTGAGATATAAAGTCAGAATTGTGATATAAAGTGAGAATTGAGTGATATAAAGTCAGAATTGTGTGATATAAAGTGAGAATTGAGTGATATAAAGTCAGAATTGTGTGATATAAAGTCAGAATTGAGTGATATAAAGTCAGAATTGTGATATAAAGTCAGAATTGTGAGTTATAAAGTCAGAATTGCGAGATATAAAGTCAGAATTGAGTGATATAAAGTCAGAATTGTGAGTTATAAAGTCAGAATTGCGAGATATAAAGTCAGAATTGAGTTATATAAAGTCAGAATTGTGAGTTCTAAAGTCAGAATTGCGAGATATAAAGTCAGAATTGAGTGATATAAAGTCAGAATTGAGTGATATAAAGTCAGAATTGTGAGTTATAAAGTCAGAATTGTGATATAAAGTCAGAATTGAGTTATATAAAGTCAGAATTGTGATATAAAGTCAGAATTGTGAGATATAAAGTCAGAATTGTGATATATAAAGTCAGGATTGAGTGATATAAAGTCAGAATTGTGAGATATAAAGTCAGAATTGAATGATATAAAGTCAGAATTGAATGATATAAAGTCAGAATTGAGTGATATAAAGTCAGAATTGTGAGATATAAAGTCAGAATTGAATGATATAAAGTCAGAATTGAATGATATAAAGTCAGAATTGAGTGATATAAAGTCAGAATTGTGAGATATAAAGTCAGAATTGAGTGATATAAAGTCAGAATTGTGAGATATAAAGTCAGAATTGTGATATAAAGTCAGAATTGTGAGTTATAAAGTCAGAATTGCGAGATATAAAGTCAGAATTGAGTGATATAAAGTCAGAATTGAGTGATATAAAGTCAGAATTGAACGATATAAAGTCAGAATTGAGTGATATAAAGTCAGAATTGAGTGATATAAAGTCAGAATTGTGATATAAAGTCAGAATTGAGTTATATAAAGTCAGAATTGTGATATAAAGTCAGAATTGTGAGATATAAAGTCAGAATTGTGATATATAAAGTCAGGATTGAGTGATATAAAGTCAGAATTGTGATATAAAGTCAGAATTGTGAGATATAAAGTCAGAATTGAGTGATATAAAGTCAGAATTGAGTGATATAAAGTCAGAATTGTGATATAAAGTCAGAATTGAGTTATATAAAGTCAGAATTGTGATATAAAGTCAGAATTGTGAGATATAAAGTCAGAATTGTGATATATAAAGTCAGGATTGAGTGATATAAAGTCAGAATTGAGTGATATAAAGTCAGAATTGTGAGTTATAAAGTCAGAATTGCGAGATATAAAGTCAGAATTGAGTTATATAAAGTCAGAATTGTGATATAAAGTCAGAATTGAGTTATATAAAGTCAGAATTGTGATATAGTCAGAATTGTGAGACATAAAGTCAGAATTGTGATATATAAAGTCAGGATTGAGTGATATAAAGTCAGGATTGTGAGATATAAAGTCAGAATTACCTTTATTTATTTTAGTGGCGGTAACAAGCTTCCATAGTTTGTATGTTGAACAGTAAAAACATGTTGAACATCTGGTGTGATGAAGACTCTAATAACACAAAATTTTGCTTCATTTGAAGTGTTTGAAAGCCAGCGGCGACGACGCTGAAGGAGAGTTTCCTGAGGTGAGTGTCTCAAACGTCTCAAACACTCAGGCTCTACAGATGCACTCGTTCAGTCAGTCATGGCTCTTTTCTTCTGTGTGCAGTGGCTCGTCTGGAGCGGCTCGTCCTTCGATGACCGGCTGTCCCTGTGCAAAATGCTGAAGGGCTTCCACGTGCGGGCCATCACCATGAACAGAGCACTGATGTACATCGCCTCTGGAGACCACAGGAAGTGATGTCATTTCACTACAACTAACTCAGATTTCTTCAGTAGGTTAATCTTCATATGATCAATCAAACCGCTCCACCACATGAAATCGACTCTGACACGAGCAGAAACTAGTTCGTGACACTCATATATAAGCTAGTATGCTTCAGCATGTTTATTATTTAATCTATTTATTTGTTTTGAGAAATTATTTATTTACATGCATGTAATACATTATTTATTAACTATTTATTTAAATATTTGTGTAACAAAAAATGTATTTTGTGTGTTTGTGTGGATGACACCTGATTGATTTTTTTGAGTAAAGACTTCAAGTAATAAAGAGCGTTTACTGAACTGCAAAAATGACTGGCGTTATTGAATGATGGAGTATAAAAACTAGACTGAAACACACAGAACTGTTATTCAAGTCAAGAAGTTACAAGCCAATACACAGAAATGTGCCATATAATGACACAAAAAAGACTAAAGGGTTGAATAACTGAAACATTTTCATACATTTTCATGATTTATTCATTTAAAGAAAGGTCACCCAAGGCAATTCGAACCAAAATAAAGCGATTCTCCTGAGAAAGTACATCATAAGGTGTGAAAGGTGTGGATTCAACTAACAAACATTTCATCAGAGAAACTTAAGGAGCCTGTTTGCTGAAATATTCTTAACCGGTGTCATATGACCGCACCATATACGTTCAAGTGTGTGTTTTGCATGAATATCATGATATATGCTGGTGTTACGCTCCTGCAACATTAGTCCATAATGCTCCTGAGACCAAAACATCAAGACAGTTTTCTAAGAAACAAATGCAGATGATCATGGCTCATAATTCAACCAAAACAAACTCTGAGTTCTACTTACAATCCTATGGAAGACATTAAAATGTGTACAACATCTCAAAAGAGTGTACAACTGTCAGAAATAAAGAGCTGCGTACAAACAATGTTCAGATGCAGTCAGCGTGTCAAGTACACACAGAGCTCACTTTAGCACCAGATTTCAGTTTCACCGCAGACCTCCACTGCAGATCTCATCGCTCTCTAACAGTGGTTAAAATGATATTTCTGACAGTTTGTCACAGCCTGGAGATCGGCAGACGTCCACGGACGGTCAGAATCCAGACAGCTGGACAGATGTGGGCCCGTCTCTCAGCTTAAGGTCACGTAGCTGAATTATTTCGAAGCATCTCTAGAAAAAAGATGAGACAGAGACACATTCACATTGAAACATTTGTGTGTGAATGAAAAACAGAAAAACAAATAGCAGTTTTTCCTGAAGCTTTTCAAACTGCACATCGCCATAATCTAAAAATGATCACTGTTTTACTGTAGCAACTGTAACTGGCATGATTACGGAAACGTTATAGTTTCCAATCGGAAACACGTCCGAGGAAAACTGCACTCCTCAAGACACTGAAGTTGTTTCCATGCAGCACAGAGGAAGCAGGAATGTGTTTAAGGAAAGACAACACAGGTGAATATGGTAAATATTTAACTAACATATATCATAATACTTCCCTAGTTGATTAATCACAGTACATTAGGACAATTTTATATTACAAGTTTACTGAAAGGTTTTTTCATACATTTCCAGAACAGTAATCTGAAAGCCAGGTTCACAATTCTTGTTTGAATTTGCTGACATAGAGCTCAAGGTTTTTACAGAGGGGATTTTTCATTTCTCTTTTTATCACTCAATACATCAGAAAATACTGTCAACAGACTGAAAAACAGCATTTCTGTGAAAAAAACAGCATTTTTAAAGATATGTATCGTAACTGAAAAAAAAAAAAAAAAATCCCTAGATAAACACTTTATTATGTTTTGGATGTTTTCTTTCCACGAATCTGAAAGAAGAAATGTTATGGAAGCCTAAAATCTCAAAACTGTCCAGTGCCTAAAAAAAACTATGTTTTTGCTAAAAGTGTCTTGTCTAAACAGGAATAAAGGTCGCTAAAATCAAAGGCGTCACATGACTGAACACCATATTTAAAGAAGTGGCCTTCCCGCACAAAGCCAGCAGAATGTTCTTCTGCATTCCTGTGCTATTTTTGAACTGCTGGTCTATATTGGACAGATGGCTTTTGTGTCACATCTCATTGTTTTTCAGCATCTCACGCCATGAGCCTCATCACCAGTATGTTAAGTAGTAGTTGATCGATATAGATTTTTTGATAGCTGATATCGTATAGAGAGCAGGGTAGCCAATGGCCGATATAACTATCATATATATACAGGTGCTGGTCATATAATTAGAATATCATCAAAAAGTTGATTTATTTCACTAATTCCATTCAAAAAGTGAAACTTGTATATTATATTCATTCATTACACACAGACTGATATATTTCAAATGTTTATTTCTTTTCATTTTGATGATTATAACTGACAACTAAGGAAAATCCCAAATTCAGTATCTCAGAAAATTAGACCAATACAAAGAAAGGATTTTTAGAAATCTTGGCCAACTGAAAAGTATGAACATGAAAAGTATGAGCATGTACAGCACTCAATACTTAGTTGGGGCTCCTTTTGACTGAATTACTGCAGCAATGCGGCGTGGCATGGAGTCGATCAGTCTGTGGCACTGCTCAGGTGTTATAAGAGCCCAGGTTGCTCTGATAGTGGCCTTCAGCTCTTCTGCATTGTTGGGTCTGGCATATCGCATCTTCCTCTTCACAATACCCCATAGATTTTCTATGGGGTTAAGGTCAGGCGAGTTTGCTGGCCAATTAAGAACAGGGATACCATGGTCCTTAAACCAGGTACTGGTAGCTTTGGCACTGTGTGCAGGTGCCAAGTCCTGTTGGAAAATGAAATCTGCATCTCCATAAAGTTGGTCAGCAGCAGGAAGCATGAGGTGCTCTAAAACCTCCTGGTATACGGCTGCGTTGACCTTGGACCTCAGAAAACAGAGTGGACCAACACCAGCAGATGACATGGCACCCCAAACCATCACTGACTGTGGAAACTTTACACTGGACCTCAAGCAACGTGGATTGTGTGCCTCTCCTCTCTTCCTCCAGACTCTGGGACCCTGATTTCCAACAGAAATGCAACATTTACTTTCATCAGAGAACATAACTTTGGACCACTCAGCAGCAGTCCAGTCCTTTTTGTCTTTAGCCCAGGCGAGACGCTTCTGACGCTGTCTGTTGTTCAAGAGATCAAGGAATGCGACAGCTGAAACCCATGAAACCCACTACGTCTGTGCGTAGTGGTTCTTGAAGCTCTGACTCCAGCTGCAGTCCACTCTTTGTGAATCTCCCCCACATTTTTGAATGGGTTTTGTTTCACAATCCTCTCCAGGGTGCGGTTATCCCTATTGTACACTTTTTTCTACCACATCTTTTCCTTCCCTTCGCCTCTCTATTAATGTGCTTGGACACAGAGCTCTGTGAACAGCCAGCCTCTTTTGCAATGACCTTTTGTGTCTTGCCCTCCTTGTGCAAGGTGTCAATGGTCGTCTTTTGGACAACTGTCAAGTCAGCAGTCTTCACCATGATTGTGTAGCCTACAGAACTAGACTGAGAGACCATTTAAAGGCCTTTGCAGGTGTTTTGAGTTAATTAGCTGATTAGAGTGTGGCACCAGGTGTCTTCAATATTGAACCTTTTCACAATATTCTAATTTTCTGAGATACTGAATTTGGGATTTTCCTTAGTTGTCAGTTATAATCATCAAAATGAAAAGAAATAAACATTTGAAATATATCAGTCTGTGTGTAATGAATGAATTACACAATATACAAGTTTCACTTTTTGAAAAAAACTTTTTGATGATATTCTAATTATATGACCAGCACCTGTATATATATGATATCACACTATTTTATTTACAGATAAATAAAAATAAAAATATTATTGGACGTTTTAGCAGCCAATGGCGATAATTTAAAAAAAAGCCAAATATCGACTGATATATATCGGATGACCACTAAAAAGCGTTTCACACCTCAAAACCCTTAATATTGCCATCGCACTGACCGCGGGCCATCCGGCCATCCCTGCTGCTGAGCTGACTAGCAGTTACACACTGAAACACACAAGATCACGCTACTCACCGTCCAGCACAGCAATGACCTCATTAGGCACATCATCATTGTCTTTCAGACACTTGTGGAGTTCCTGAATTCCCGCTTTCCCCTTAGGTTGCCGTCGTCTCCAGCGCTCCAGCATGTTGAACTTCAGCATGGTCACGTCCTCCTCCGCGGCCTCCATCTCCTCTAGATCCTGTTTGCAGAGGCCCAGATAGCAGATGGCCACGATCTTCCACTCCTTCCCCATGCGTTTGGCCACCTGCATCAGCTGCTGGTCCGTCAGGCCTGGAGCTGCGGCCGTCGCGGGACAATCTGAGGACACAGCAGCACTTCAGTCAAGATATAGGCAGGACAAATACAAGAGGGAGGAGGTGTCACGTTTGTCATGAACCTACCAGACTCATCAACGCCGCGAGATTTCTTACTGGGCTTGTTACAGAGCTCTTCCTCTGATGTGCTGCTGTGTCTCTTTCTGCCTGTAGAGGGCGAGACCACAAAATACTGATAATTCCTGAATATTCCCCATTAAGCTTCAACAACTCTCTGGCCCTGTTACAGCTAGTATTATGATGCATTTTGGGTGATCGGATCACAAGTAGACGAGGGAGACATTCCTGTTGTCTGTGCTATTTTTGAACTGCTGGTCTATGGGTGGGTAAATGTATGGGTTTTTTCAGATCTTTCTATCTAATGGAAGAAATAAGCTCACGCAATTTACATATCAACGTGACCGAAAGCATCAGTGAGTGTGTATTAGAAATCAGGAATGGTGAGAGAACATTGTGTTTGGTACATTTTTCATCTTGGGTCTTCAGCCGACAAAGTTATAAAACCTGTCTTGCCAATGCACTTCCGATAATGTTTACGCAATAGGTAAGTAGGCGGAGAGTAGACGGTCTTTAGTGGCTGTTCAAACACATTCGACCACATGAGCATTTACACTACCAAAGCAATCTGGTTGAATGAGTTTTTGACTACCTTCTGAAGTGGTCAAAAGTGGACAAGCTCAAAATGTTTTACACCCCGTTTATCGCTGTCATCCACTTGTGATCCGATCGAGCAAAATGCCTTTAAATACCAGGTTTCAGTCTTGATTTAAAAACACTTTCCCTTAAAAGTTTGCATTAGAAGAGTTTGAAAGAGTGCAAATATAAACACAACAAATCAGACTAGTGAGTAGAAGTTTTCCTGTTCAGCCTGATGACATTTAAAGGGGTCCAATTATGCCCCTTTCACAAGATGTAATATAAGTCTCTGGTGTCTCCAGAATGTGTGTGTGAAGTTTCAGCTCAAAATACCCCACAGATGATTTATTATAGCTTGTCAAATTTGCCCCTATTTGGGTGTGAGCAAAAACACAACGTTTTTGTGTGTGTCCCTTTAAATGCAAATGGGCTGTTGCTCCGCGCTTCGGTCGCTCAACAACAACAAAGCTGGAGAATCTCACGCAGCCAAAATGAGGATTGTCAGTAACGGTGTTCAGCCTTACATTGTTCAAACCGGAGTCGACACTGATGGAGAGACTCAGGAAGAAGTTACAACTTTTAGACGTTTCTGAATGGTTAGTGGATAAATTTAAGTAGTTGCTGTGGAGTTGATTCAACTCATCCACTAGCATGTGCCGTCATGTTCATCTTTTGTGTTGAATTGATCCTCGTTTGTGAAGCAGTCCGGCATAAAATGGCGGCATGTCAACAACACTCTACTACAACAACTCTTCCTCTTCTCTAAAGCAGCCCTGGGAGATTTCCATTGAAAATAAAATAAATCCACTGCTCTCCTCTGAGGCTGGGACTCTAAATAGTGTTCAGTGCTCGTCTGTACAGCCAACGACAGAACAGTTAGCATGCTTTGATCGAACTTTTGCCATGGCGTTAGAACTGGTACACCGTTTTTGCTTGCAAAAACAAAATGGTGGCTCCGTGGCTGGAAACGTGCAGATTAAGGGGTGGTAATATTATAATAAGATCCCCTTCCTACGTCACAAGGGAAGCGAAATCTGAGCGGCTCCTTTTTTCACATGCTTGCAGAGAAAGGCTTGCCAAAACAAAGTTACTGGGTTGTCTTTTTTCACATTTTCTGGGTTGGTAGATGCACCCGATTATAACACTTAAACATGGAAAGAGTCAGATTTTCATGATATGACCCCTTTAATGTGTTCACCACTGACCTTATTTCAGCCATTTAACCAAAAACCCATTGACTTCAGGACGATGAAACCGTAAGTGCTAAAACATACGTCATCCCTGCAGCACTCTATTGAGGACACAGATGCACTTCATACCTTTCATTGGTTTCCTGGGGTTTTCCTCTAGATGATGTACACAGTCCCCTGTGAAAGAATTAATATAAGATTCATTGTTCTTTTCTATCACAGGTACACACAAACAGGGGTCAATTCTCCACAACTCACTGTCATAAATGAACAGGATCTTTAACTTTATAGTTTTATAGTACAATACATCATATTTTTTCTGAGCAAACACAGAATTTGTCTTTGTACCTGCACTCTGTTCAGCCCTGTTATGCTGTGACGTTTCCCGCTTTTGACATAAAAGCATCTTTCTAACTTCATATTTAAGGGAGACACATGAAAATAATATTTTTGACTACATGGTTCACACACAAGTAAGTCTTTAGCAGTATGTCATTATGTTTATGATTATATTGGCCATAACATCATATGTTGAGGCTGTTATCACTCAAGTGTACTGATTTTGAACTTACTGTTACAGTGTAGAATAATGTAAAGTTTAACACTTGGCCTTAACATTAAATTTGTTGACTACTGGGGACGTTTGCTCTTTGTCACTTATGGGTCTGGTACTAGGCCTGAGGTGGATTTCTTGTAAGTTCAGGAGTAACATCTTGAATAAAGTTATTAAGACATTTTGGCACCAGTGTCGCCATATCCTTGAAATGAGCCGGTCCTGCTTGTGTTGAAGCCATACCCTCTCTGATGGTCGCAGTCCATACAGTATGTCCCGAGTCGGCATCTGTCAAGGACAGTTTGAAAGGAGGACTCTCCTCAAAGAAGACCTCGAAGTATCCCTTCACCTCCACGATGACAGGCGTGAAGAGCATGTCCTGCAGACACATGCACACATGATCTACTCAAAGCCTGCACTGCTGAGTGTGCTGCGATCACCGGCTGCGTCCCTTACCTCTGGTGTGATGTGACCCACGGGCTCGCTGATCAGGCGGTACTTCCTGTTCTCCTCTAACATGCACGTAGGTGGCTTGTCTACATGTATGTACCTCTTGTTGTTCTTACAGTTGTTCGCCCGCCTAACGGCCCTTCTGATGTCCTGCGACAAGTTGCAGTATTTGGGTATTAGTACTTAAGAGTCTTTTATATACGGCGAAAGCTAGACAGGTTAAACAAACTCAGGGTTACAGGATCAGTAACAAAACCAAACAGATACAACAAGGTTTCTGCAGCACTATGATGCTTGCTAAAAACAATTCTCTGTCACTTCTCTGACACCGTTATTGAACTAAACTGAATCAACATTTAATTTATATATATATATATTTTTTAATATTTTAAATATGAGGGAAGAACAAAACACTAAACCTGGTTAGGGTATTTATCTGACAAAATTGTTTGGCAAAAAAAGGGCAAACTACAGCTACAAGTTTCATTTTACTATGCAAAAGAAAAATGCATAGAAAAACAAAAAGCTCAGGAAAAAGCATAATTTCGTTGTATGACAGCCTGGCCTACGCAATATGACTACAAAATCTTTAACACATATTTAATAATATTTGAATGAAGGGACAAGATGTCAATTTTCCTAGGCTGGACATCTCTTTTGGCCACTACTGTACTTTATAGAAAAGGCCTCTAAAATCAAACCAAAATTTAAGTAACATTATGGAGCTTTTATATTTTGAAGAATGTGGGAAACTGAACAGTTCTGGGGCACCACTGACTTCTATAGTATTTTTTATTTTGTTTTCTACTATGGAAGTCAATGGTGCCCCAAATTAGATTGGTTACAAACGTTCTTCAAAATATCTTCCTTTGTGTTCAACAGAACAAAGAAATGTATACAGGTTTGGAACAACTTGAGGGAGAGTAAATGATGACAGAAATTTCATTTTTGGGTGAACTATCCCTTTAAAGTTATATAATATAAAGTTCAAACATTATTAAAGATGAGTAAACAGTGAGTAATAAAATAAGAACAAATATACAAATTATTATTAACACTAATAAATTCAATTCAAATAAACAGTGTGCAGGTACCAAGTTTTCTTTCATGTGCTTAAACAGTTTAAAATCGCTTGAATTATTAAATTGGCAAGAGCATGTGCAACTTAAAAATGTGCAAATGATAGAGTTTTGTTACAATGGTGGCCTGATCGGGTCAGTGACAATCCCGTCAACTGTTCCGAGCATCTTTAACACTGGCCCGGGTCATTGGACAGTCCTTATTGTTAAGCTCTGAACATTGTTTAACTCTGTGTCAGAGTTCGAAGTAGAAGTCAATGCTGGGTCTTGGTGTTGACACTATGGGAAGCCCCCTCAGTGTGACCGGTGTCTGAAGCATGCGTAAAAACACCAAATTCATTGGCAGATGGCAGTCTAAAAGGGCGCCTTAGTAACACGTTATCAGCCTTTGTTCTTCAGGAGTTGCTTTGATGAGAATCTGTTTTTGAAAGCTTTTGTTCATGATCCTCTCTCAAGGGATAGAATCTAGTGTTTGCACTCAGCACTTTCAGTTCTCAAGGAAGTTGGAGGCACTCATGGCAATGCATTTGCAATAAGAAGCTCTGTTCTTGCTTGATTTTTTTTAGAGTAATGAGAATCATGCGTTTACAAGGAGCTCGTTCTGCTCTCGAGGGAGAGCAGTCACTATGGGTTCTACCCATGCTTGGCTCTTTCTTGAGATGAGAGTCGAGAGTCTGGAGAGAGAGAGATACGGAGAGAGAGTTGAGGCCTCCTCCCCATATAAACCTGCGAGTCCTTCCTCGGAAGAAAGAAACCTTCCTCGGAAAAGGACCAATCGCTCCAGATTGTACGCACGGAAACTCCTGCAGAAAGATGAAGCACCTGAACCTATGCAAGTACAGAATCATTCCTTTCGAAGCGTTTCAAGCTCCATTTGTGAGTTGAGTTTCCTTGCTGGCTCTCAAATAATTTGAATTAATTAATTAATTCGTTCAGACGTTACAAATATAACATATTTTGGTGGGAGCGGGACATAATTTTGCAGGAGCGGGATTGAAAAATCCATCCAGTGCAGACCTCTAGCACAAAGCTTGATAAAGAGATTTGCGATGGGTAGAACACTAAACATCCCACACTTATCTTTTACCGCCATCTCCAAATTGTTTATTGGAGTTTAAGTAGGGCTAGAGAGCTTCCCTCTAGACAAGGACACCGAGGTGGGTTTTAAAGTAGGGCTGCGAACTCACCCTTTGGCTAGGTTGTTTGGTAATGGGAGTTACATTGGGCAGAACGTCATGCGTCCCATGATCCTCAAGATGGGGCTGTCTAAACCTGGACTTCCCTCATTTGAGGTCAGAAGTTTTGGACATTATTCCCTAAGTGCCTGTGGATACTGGCTTTAGAGAGCAGGGCCACTGTACATCTCTTGCGCAAGTCGCGTAGGATGTGCCCTTGGGTGTTGATGCGCTCTTTCTGACTCTGGGTTGGAAGAGTAGTGTCACTTAAGTGCTACACCCACTCTGTTTGTGCACACTCACAACCTAGTAGACCAGGCATTTTCTTCCATAAGTGGGCATTGCCTTCCCCAAAGCATCAACAATAAGACGCTGTGTCGAAGTTCCACTTCGAAAAGGAACATCTTAGTTTGTGAATGCAACCTGGTTCCCTGAGAAGGGGAATGAGATGTGTAACTTAGGCACCTTAAATATTTTGTACAAATAATGAATAGTTATGCTCAATTGTTTTATTTGTGATAACGCAATAAAACATGCCAAATTGTGTGGACATCATTTTTGGCCAGACTGTCATACAAAGACATTATGAACACATGCAAAAAAAAAACCAAGTAATTTGCCAAATAATTTTGTCAGATAAATACCATAACCACGTTTAGTGTTTTGTTCTTCCCTCATATTTAAAAAAACTTAGAACATATTAAAAAAACATTATATTCTCATTCTCAAAACTTATTTTCGAGATCATTAAAAACAAATATCTCCTCAGGACATCACTACTAGGGGTGTGACGAGATGTGCCACGAGATTTCGCAATATTTAAGCATGACGAGATTTCTCGTAGAGTGAAAAGCTGTCTCGCGATATCGCCATGACAGAATATGCCACCGTTACGTTTACGTTACATTGCGGTGCCCACCGCGACACCGTCTCCACTGTTGTTTTGCCTTTTCTTTTTAATGAAGTTCCAAACTTCCTAAACATTCAGTCCTGTCAATCATCATTGTGTGTGTACTATATAAGCTGCAAACACCGTATCACAGAGTCACACACAGTGCAGCAGAAATCACTGATCACGTGATGAGAGTAAGGCGAGATGACAAGACAGCATCACCTCTCCCTATTCACAGAGTACGTGTGAACGCCAATTTGAAAGCGAAAGTAAAATGCGAGCTACCTGATGTGCGCAAATCAGGCTACATACAATAGCCTGTCTCCCGATATCAAACCTATCTTAGGTTGGGCTTTGTAGTTGTAACCACCTCTTATTGCTGGTCTCTGTTTTCATCTCTGTTTGAATATTGAGAGAGTACTTTGATAATGGTTGCACTTATTTGTTAACGCTTAATAAGACTAAAAAAAACTGTTACTGATTTATTTTTATTTCTATGTTCAATTTGTGGAAAAATCTCAAGTCAAGTCACCTTTATTTATATAGTGCTTTTTACAATGCAGATTGTGTCAAAGCAGCTTTACAGTGATAATTGGTATATAATACTCAGAAAGTAGTACTGAAATGACATTAAGATGATTAGTTAAAACATTTCAAGACTATTTTTCCAGTCATGAATTTTGTCATAGAAGATTTTTGCGCAGAATTTTTAAGAAATCCTCAAAGTGTCTCGTCACACCCCTAGCCACTACTGTATCTCATTTAGCTAATAAACTATGTAGTTTGACATTTCTGAAGGCTAAGTTCCATGAGTTTTATTCAAGCTCTATATTGTCGTCTAGTCATGGAAAGTGTCAGATACTGTGAAAACTGAAAGCACGATGCTGAGATCCGGCAGGGATTTCAAAGCTTCCATTCTATAGCTGCAGGCATTTATTAGATGATGAAACTATTACACATGAACACAAAGCCACCCACTAACATGCACACAATCAAACATCACAGAGTAAAAATCAAGCACAGAGTGGCAGAAATGCAGAACTATAAGTGGTGTGATGTCACCGATGATGTCATCAGTCCTACTTACTGCCACTAGTCCCTGAAGACATGCTGCACGGCATTGCTCTAAATTTACATCTAAATATAGCAGATTACCAAAAGGTTACATCACAGGGTTACCGAAAAATACGACCAGTCAGTAAAAAACATTTGACTTGTCATATTCCTGTGAAAGCAGAAACCCTTTAGTTTCCTCACCTTGATGTCAGAGCAGTTGTTTCCAGCCAGATAAACTCTGAAGGAGAAGGAGTTTTCATGGCCCACCTCTTTGAACACCTGCACGACCCCATGATGCTCTGCTGACTTAGACGTCTGAGCAATCGGACCCACGGGTGAAAGCGAAGACACGGTCCATTTGACGTGACTCCCGGAGTGATCGGCCGAGGCCTCGATCAGACCACGGCTGTTCTTCACATGCAGCACGCTGAACTTCACCTCGTTGTCTTTATCTGCTGAGAGAGACGGATGCATGTATGGGAAAAGACAGTAAGAATGGTAAAAAATGAAAACATTTTGATTCAAGTCTCAAAATTCCCACCATGCAAAACCTACTGTGAAACCTGTGAGAAAACTTGGCACCGTTTCATACTTTTCAAACGGTATGATTTGGCCAGAGGAGAACGGAGCCTCCCAAATTTTCTTTCTCCATTTCTGTCACCTGATGGAGTTTGGGTTCTTGCCACTGTCTGCTCTGGTTTGCTTAGTTGGGGACACTTAATATCCGGCAATATTAGTGATTTAACTGCACTGACACCATTGGATGAGAACAAAACTTAAACTGAGCTGAATAATGGCACTATTGTCTTCAGTAGAGCTGTTTATAGCTGAACTTGCTTCATAATTGATGAACTTTACACTTTACAACTGAACTGATCTGAATTATGACAGCAGCAGAATTGAATTGGCCATTATTTATTTATTTTTTTTGTTGTTTAATGCAGTAAAGCTTCTTTGATACAATCTGTATTGTATAAAGCGCTATATAAATAATGGTGACTTGACTTGATATCTCTGTACCTGCTAAACACAGTGAGTGTGGGAACTGGATGGATTTGAGAATAGACGGATCGCAGTCCACATCAAAAATGGGTCCAGCAAATTTCCATGATCCAGTCAAGTAGGCGCTAAACTTGCTCCAGGAGAGAATGCAGTAGGTGATTTTGACGCACTGGGAGACCTCGAACACCAGCCCAGTGTCTGAACACTCATACACACCCTCAGCATCCAGCTGTAGCCTACAGCAGAGCAGAACAACAACACTGGACATCACTGGAAGAGCAACGGGAAGTCAGCGTCAAATCTGCAGCATTTCCTGATGTAGTCTCAACTCGTGTTTATAAGCACTGTAATCTTAGTTACCAGCCTATGTAGTTATCATAACATCTTCCTTCAACATTTCAGTCCTCACAAAACATCTTTCAATACTGGTATAAATGCCTTTTTTTCAGTTTACACACAGTACCATTTAAATGTTTGGGGTCAGTACGATGTTTTGTTTTGTTTTTGGAGGAAATTAGTATTTTTATTCAAATAAATGCAGCATTGGTGAGACTTCTTTCAAACATCTTACCGACCCCATGCTTCTTGATGTATTATTCTCTGGGGAATATCACCATGCAAAAGAAACAATTAAATTACACATTTGACAATTCTCACATTACATCATGGATTCTTATAAACCTGGCAGTGTTCTGGTCATTTTGAAAAAAGAGAGTCATAAAGCAAGTGGACATGACTGCTGTGAGTCAGATGTGACTGATCACTGTACTGCATGAACTGTGAGCTAATCTGGTACAGTGTGGAGAAAAGGAACCTACTGCAGACGATCTCTGGACATTTTCCTGGGGGTGACAAGCTCATATTTGGGATTCTGTCAGGGAAAAAAACAGTTGCGTGTCAGCATTAAATTCATCACCAGTAGTTAATAGTATCAACAGTGCCACAGTAAGATCAACAATATCTTCTTTTGATGTTCATCCAACGTCATAATATCTGAGATATTGAAAAGAATTTATGTTTCTCATTATCTTTAAAACCTTTTGATCTAAAGGGTTCTGCTTAAATGGTTCAAATGCATATTGAATATGAATTTATTTACATAAATCATACAGTGAAGAGCAAAACTAATCATGAAATGCTCCATCACTAGTGTTTAGAAGCATCCCATGATGCACCTGATGAAGGTGGTTGAAGAACGTCTACAGTGAGCAGACAAAGAATCTATGAATGTTCTGTTGACGTTACCAGTGTTCAGAGACGGACTGACCTGTAGAGCTCTGCACTTCTCACAGCACGGCTGAAGCTGCTCACCTGAGGCATTATGGGAGAGAAACACACTATATGACTGACACAACAAACACCCAATATCAGCTCATGCTGTAAACATCTGAAACATGTTGAAAACAGAGAGCAGTATCATTACCGCCAGGTTTTTCTGCTCTGGATCTCGTGTCAGAGTCTGAAAAAGCAAGATATTCCATCGTTATGATTGATCTTTCACTCAAGGGTTGAAAAACTGGACCCTTTTTAGGAAAAGCTTCACATTTCATCTTAAAATAAAATGATTCATTACAATAAAATCTCTTGGTTTCCATTACTGTGATTGTTTATTGCTACAGTGCATCCAGAAAGTATTCACAGCGCTTCACTTTTTCCACATTTTCTTATGTCACAGCCTTATTCCAAAATTCATTATTTTCTTCAAAATTATACAAACAATACCCCATAATGACAATGTGAATGACGTTTGTTTGAAATCTTTGCAAATTTATTAAAAATAAAAAAGTATTCACAGCCTTTGCCATGACACTCAAAACTGAGCTCAGGTGCATCCTGTTTCCACGGATCATCCTTGAGATGTTTCTACAGCTTGCCTGGAGTCCGTCTGTGGTAAATTCAGTTGATTGGACATGATTTGGAAAGGCACACACCTGTCTATATAAGGTCCCACAGTTAACAGTGCATGTCAGAGCACAAACCAAGCCATGAAGTCCAAGGAATTGTCTGTAGACCTCCGAGACAGGATTGTATCGAAGCACAGATCTGGGGAAGGGTACAGAAACATTTCTGCAGCATTGAAGGTCCCACGGAGAACAGTGGCCTCCATCATCCGTAAATGGAAGAAGTTTGGAACCACCAGGACTCTTCCTAGAGCGGGCCGCCCGGCCAAACTGAGCGATCGGGGAAGAAGGGCCTCAGTCAGGGAGGTGACCAAGAACCCAATGGTCACTCTGACAGAGCTCCAGCGTTTCTCTGTGAACCTTCCAGAAGAACAACCATCTCTGCATCACTCCACCTGTATGGTCGAGTGGCCAGACAGAAGCCACTCCTCAGTAAAAGGCACATGACAGCCCGCCTGGAGGACTCTCAGACCACGAGAAACAAAGATTGAACACTTTGGCCTGAATAGCAAGCGTCATGTCTGGAGGAAACCAGGCACCGCTCATCACCTGGCCAATACCATCCCTACAGTGAAGCATGGTGGGGGCAGCATCATGTTATGGGAATGTTTTTCAGTGGGAGGAACTGGGAGACTAGTCAGGATCGAGGAAAAGATGAATGCAGCAATGTACAGAGACTTCCTTGATGAAAACCTGCTCCAGAGTGCTCTGGACCTCAGACCGGGGTGAAGGTTCATCTCCCAAACAGGACAGCGACCCTAAACACACAGCCAAGATAACAAAAGGAGTGGCTACAGGACAACTCTGTGAATGTCCTTGAGTGGCCCAGCCAAAACCCAGACTTGAACCCGATTGAACATCTCTGGAGAGATCTGAAAAATGGCTGTGCACTGACTAATGGAGCTTGAGAGCTCCTGCAAAGAAGAATGGGAGAAACTTCCCAAAAATAGTTATGCCAAGCTTGTAGCATCATACTCAAAAAGACCTGAGGCTGTAACTGGTGCCAAAGGTGCTTCAACAAAGTATTGAGCAAAGGCTGTAAATACATGTGATTTTAAATTAATTTGCAAAGATTTCA
The DNA here is from genome assembly GCA_037101425.1 of Elopichthys bambusa. Lineage (NCBI taxonomy): Eukaryota > Metazoa > Chordata > Actinopteri > Cypriniformes > Xenocyprididae > Elopichthys > Elopichthys bambusa. The sequence goes on from CM074444.1 coordinate 836,912, forward strand.
AACAAACTTCTTTCTTTCAATAAGGCTGTAACATAACAAAATGTGAAAAAAAAAGTGAAGCACTGGCTATGTTTCCATGCAACCAAATAATCCTTTAGCAATCGGATTTATGGCGTAATCAGACTGAAATCTTTCATGTAAACACCTTACTCGGTCTGATTGAGCTCGATCCGAAAGAAATTTCAACCGGATTGGAAGTGCTCGTTTATTCCTTTTCTAATCCGATTGAGAGGACATGTAAACACTTGATCGTATTGAAAAGCAAAACTGGAAAGGACTCCTCATGTGCAATGACATAGCTTTGTGAGCTCGTCGTCTCCTAATGTAGTTGCTGTGGAGTTGATTCAACTCATCCACTAGCATGTGGCGTCATGTTCATCTTTTGTGCAAAACCTGTATGGACGCCCACTATACATAGTGTACCTGTTTGCCAAACAGATCCATACACACCAGGCTAATGTTTATGATTGCTATCAAATGCTGTGAATGGTCTAATATTTTTTCCAAAACATCACTCAGACAGAAACGCTCCTTTTTTAGCAATCAATCTTGCCAGGGTCAACTTCAGGCTATCCAAGCTAATGAGACTCTAGATAGTGTTCAGTGCCCGTCTATGACAGAACAGTTAGCATGCTTTGCTCCAACTTTTGCCATGGCGTTAGAACTGGTACACTGTTTTTGTTTGCTCAGTGGGTGGAAAGTGCAGATTAAGGGGTGGTAATATAATAATAAGATCCCCTTCCTACGTCACAAGAGGAGCGAAATCTGAGCGGCTCCTTTTTTCACATGCTTGCAGAGAAAGGCTTATCAAAACAGAGTTACTGGGTCGTCCTTTTTCCCGTTTTTTAACACTTAAACATGGAAATTGTATGATATGTCCCCTTTAAGTCTTTAAAATAAAGAAAAGAAGCAATGTAGGAGAATATTATGTGCAAACAGTGGGAAACTGTTTTTTCTTGCAGTGTGCGCATGTCAAAAAAATCTATTCTGATTAGAAGCTATTGTGTCATATAAATGCACACATCAAACCGATCACTTTATTTAGCGTTCATGTAAACACTCCCATCGGATTCATCAATCGGAATGAATTTATTCCGACTGAAACAAAAGGTGTGCATGTAAACATAGGTACTCAGGCTTTAGAAAAATACAAAGGATACACTACTGTTCACATACACTATATGTACAAAAGTATCTGTATCACCAACAGGGACTGTAACATCATCGCAATGTAAATATATAGACATTAATATGGAATTGGTTCCCTTTTGAAGCTATAACAGCTTCTACTCTTCTGGGAAATTTCTGTGGGAGTTTTTGCCCATTCATCCAGTAGAGCAGCAATCCAATTTTCTCCTGGTATCCGCCAAACTCAGACTCATAAAGTTTGACTTCCACCGCTCCAGAGTCCAGTGGTGGTGTACTTACACCACTCCTTCTGACACTTGGCATTGTAGCATGCAGGTGCTCAGCCATGAAAACCCATTCCACGAAGCTCCCGCCGCACAGTATTTGTGCTGATATTAATGCCAGTGGAACTGTGTAACTCTTCCTCTTCGTGGCGAGTTTCTGCTGTTCATAAACGCTTCCACTTTCCAATAATACCACTTACAGTTGACCGCGGAAAATCTAGCAGCGATGAAATTTCACAAACTGACTTATTAGGAAGGTGGCATCCTATCACAGTACCACGCTTCAATTCACTGAGCTCTTCAGAACGACCCTTTTTCTCCACAAATGTTTGTAAATGCAGACTGCATGGCTAATTTTATACACCTGTGGCAATGGGTCTGATTGAAACGCCTGAATTCAAGAATTAAGAGATATGTCCCAATACTATAGTGTATAGTATTCATATTTTAAGGAAATAAAAGTATAAAAAGCATCAGAAAAGATTATATATATAGAGAGCAAATCTCAACCTGACTCTTTTTCCTCTTCCTCTTCATGGGCCTCCTCTTCCTCTGAGCTCTCCTCAGCTGACGTATCATCTGAACAAACACATGCACATCGTACAATATAGTGTCATACATGTTCCAGCTCATATGGTGTGGAGTGTGTTGTTTCTTGTGGTTTGAATGTTAATGAGATTGAGTAGATGACAAACTTTTTGAACAAGTTATCACTCCTCTATCTGCATGTGATAAACGACAGTCGTATATTGTTGAACAAGACTGTGTTTCGGGCTGGTTTCTGGTTGACTTGCTAGTTAGTTTCTACAACGATGCATCGTAGTTACGTCGCTGTACGAGAAACGTATGCCTGTTTAGTCTCCGCCTTCTGAAAAGCACAATGTGCTCTGATTGGTCGGCTGGAGCAGTGTGTTGTGATTGGTGTTTGGGAAATGTCCCGCCCCTTACCATAACCGCCAGTTTCAACACACTACTAACTAACTCAACCAGGCCCCGCCCCTTTATTCTGCGCAAATGAGGAATATTGTGAAGAAAACTCAAGATGGAGGCGTTTCAGGGAGTTCACTGACACTGATATATGTTTTAAAACAACAGAATGGCCAGAATAACACACATGAGATGGCAAGACCTCAGGAGATTATGGTGCAAATTTCCTCCAGTTCTGATCACAATGACAGGAAATGTTTGGTAGAGGTTATTGCTGCTGAGGCACTAAATACACACACACACAATTCAAGCGCTGACGTATTTTTTCCACCCTGCACACCCTGTTTAACAAGGTATCAAAACATATCATTTTTGTGAAATGTGTCTTTTGGTGTGACTTCAGTTGAAGGGAAGATGAACATTTTATGACCAAAAGGTGCACATACTTGTAACTACTGCACTGATTCTTGTATTTTTAGTGTGTTAGAGACATACAGTACATAGCAGATTTGACTTTTAAATGAACTCACGTACCTGAACTGCTGTGAGAGCTTTCAGCAGGATGATCTGTTTAAACACAAAACAGGAACATAACAACAACTTAGATAATTAATGTGGTTCATTATTTTTTGAGTTTCTGTTCAATCGCCTTCATTGTATTCACTTTCAATGCAACCAGGTAACTTACTTTTTTTAAGTTAAACTAACAGTTCTTTTTTCACAGTGAAGCTTTACATGAACTAATAATCTTAACCTCTACAGCTAACCTTAAACAAACCGCAACATCATTCACCATTCATTCAGAAGAGCACTTTTAAAGAGAATACAGAAAATAACCAGCAATCACACTAAATGTACTTTAGGGAATCTGATCCTTGAACACTTGAGGTCGCCATTTCTGTTTTCTATTTTATTTTTTTCTGTGACTCTTATTATTGAGCCTGGTCTTCTGATGTTGATCTGGTGTCACGCTGCTCACGCCTTGATTTTTAGTGTTTTCACGTGTAAATGGAGATGCATTTGAGGTCAAAACTCTTCGTGTGATTGTTAAATGACACATGTTAAATGCTGCATGGTAATATGGTGAATGATGATAATGAACAACTTTGTAAAATAATTTAATTCAAATAATAAAAAACTGGTTGCAGATTGTGTCAAAGCAGCTTTACAGTGATAACTGGTGAATAATTTTGGCTGCACAGCAGCTCTTAAAGAAAATGGTGTCAATGCAGGCAGATCAAAGCACTGTTAAATATTAAATGTCAAGTGTCCCCAACTAAGCAAGCCAAAGGCGACATGTGTGAGCAACATCACCTTCATTCATTCATCCGTAAATATAAAGCAAAGCCACTGAGTAAGAACACCACTTCACATTCACAGCGCTGATTCATTCAGGCGCTCTGTCTTTACTTTCCCCAGGAAACCCCCTTCTGCTACCAATAAAACAGACACTTTGCTTTCTCATAAAGCATCAGTTCACTTTTAGTTATTTGTAATAGTTATTTGGAATTACATAAATGCACAAAGGGAGAGTTGGGGAGCTACTATCAGTACTAACAAATGATGGTTGTAAGCAGTTAAAGATGTGGCCTCTAATATAAACACGCACTTGTTAGCGAACTAAAACCACACATTTCCCTTACTTGAAATAAAAAAGAATAATAGTTAAACTTGATACACTAAACTTACTAAAAAACCGAATAAAAACTATATTTACAGTTTGCAGAATCTGTGAAAATCTGAATAATTTTAACAAAATAAGAGAGATCACACAAAATGCATGTTATTAAAAATGTAGGGGTGATATTTGATGCACATGTTCAGAACACAAAAAAAATATTGCATCCTACGCTGTCAGCCGGCGGCTGAAAAGTTGAAATATCTTTGCGTTTTCTCGCATTGATTATTGTAATGCTTTGCTGGTCGGGGTCTCAAATGCTACAGCTGGTTCAAAATTCAGCCGCCCGAATCCTGTCTGGAACCAGGACGAGGGATCACATCACTCCAGATTGGCTCCCTGTCAGATTCGTGTGGATTTTAAAGTTCTCATGCTTACTTATAAAGCTTTAAATGGTTTGGCTCCTCACTATCTCTCTGAGCACCTGTGCGGGCTCTCCGCTCTTCGGAAGCTGGCCTTTTAATCGTTCCACGTACCCGTTTAAGATCTGTGGGTGATGGGGCGTTTTCTTCAGTCGCTCCAAGACTTTGGAATTCCTTGACTGCTCGGATCAGGCAAGCAGAACCCCTTAAAGTCTTCCCTTAAAGCTTATTTCTTTAGGGTAGCTTTTACTTGATTATATTGAAACTGAAATTGTTAAACTTCTCATTTTCTTGTTTTTGATAGTATGTTCTTATTTGGTGTGTCTCGCTTATTTTAAAGTATTGTTTGTATAATTGTACGTTTTGATGCTACTTTTTAAAGGCGCTATAGAAAATAAAGTTTATTATTATTGTTATTATTTATTTAGTACTGTCCTGAGTAAGATGTTTTACATAAAAGATGTTTATATATAGTCGACAAGAAAAAAATAAAGTGTGTGAACCATTGATTCTTAATACTGCGTGTGATCCTGGATGATCCACTGGATCCTGAATGATGGTGTGTGTGTATTTTGCATTTTTCTTATTTTGTTAAAATTATTCACATTTTCACAGATTCTGCAAGTGGTTCACATACTTTTTCTTGCAACTGTAAAAAAAAAAAAAAAAAAAGACAACAAAATAAATGAAAATTAACATATAAAAAATGAAACTTTATTTACAGAAAATGTAATAAGAACTACATTGGTATCTGAATGATAGTGAACATAGCTTAACTGATGGAGTGTGTGTATATGTAAGGTTATGATGACCTCTGCTGGACAATGTGTTACACTGTTTTACACTCCATGTCCTTCTCTCTGTTCAAGCTTAATTAAATGAATCTGATTTGAGATTGATTGATGCTGAACACACTGACTCACCCTTCAGGTCTGATGGCGAAACGTCTCCATTCCTGAAAAGAACAAATAAACTATGTGTGAATATCAAACACAGTTCATAAAGATATGTGCTAAAATTTGAGAAATGCCGTGTGGTAAAGTAGGCAGACGTGAGATTTAATTTAAACAGAGCTTCCAGTGTGACAACAACAACAAATCTACAAATAGTTTTTATTATGGAAATGTACACAACAGTGCACTCGTGTCCTGAGAGGCGTCTGTAAAGACTTTGTTAGTTTTGTCATGTCACGTCATGTCATTCTCCTGTAATGTAATGTGACTCTGTCACCTGACACCTGCTCCTGAGCTCCAGCACTTTTCTATTATTGCCATATTTCTATGGCATTGCAGTCGAGGAGAAATTAGCTGCTGAAGTGGATTTATATTATATTCTTATTAAAGCTACTTAAGTTATTCAAAGAAGAGCAGAGTGAGTTTCTCTTTGTCTTTTGTTGTTGTTTGATGAACATTAATGACGGACGAAAGCAGCAGGTTTATTAGGCTGCTGTCACTTTAAGACCTCATGCATGGATCTAATATACAGACGAGCATCCGGTTTTCTCCCAACTGTTCACTTAAGACATAAGACCTTGTGTTTATTTGACGCGAAAGATTAGTACTCACTTAGTTTGACAGGCTTTTAGAGTGCTTCAGGTGATCAGAAAAGTGCATGTCAGAACAGTCCAGGCTTCAAAACGCATAACTGCAATGTCACGTGAGCACCACCCTACCTCTTAACATGTGATGTGAATGTAAGTATGTTGTGACGGAGGCGCCAGAACTGCAGCTGAGAGGATGCACTGTAGCACGTCCAGCACTTCCAGGTTCTACGTCAGAACACGACTCTGTATTGTCCGGCTCCTGCGTCAGCATCACACGCATGTTTTTAATCCCTATAAATCATAAGCAGTGTCTCTGAACAAGCTGTTTCCAGATCCCTGGTGGTGTGACATCACTTTAGCCACAGGCCCCGCCCATGAATGTTGACAGACACTGTCGTTTTAACCTAGAATCGCCCTGAGCGAGTTCACAGCGAGTTGTACACAGTCCGCCATTGCTGCACTGACGTCTCCCAAGCGTTTTAGGTGTTCTGTAGCTAGATGGAGCTCTCTCCTTTTACTCCCAGAATCTGAGCCGCTGAAGACGAGGTGGATTCATTTTGTTTTTGAAGAAAATACTCCCTCGACTCTACCGAAATTGGTTCATGTCTGCGCGAATCATTTCACACCGGACTGCTTTGTGAAGAATGGGGCAATACAGTCTCCAGAGTGATACTGGATACGGCAGTAATGAAGGTGAGAGCACTTTATTACAGTTCATCGGAGCTGATTTACAGATATAAAGTTTAGCAGTTTATTAAGCACCACCCGAAAAGGCATAAGGTCTTTATATATTTGTTTACTGTTAGTGTTTCTGTGTACTTCGCTGTGTATGTTGATGATAATGAGAGAGAGAGAGTTTATGGATAATATTTTATTAAGCTCTTACAGAGATTTTCTGTGAAAACAGACGCTTCATCTTTTGTGTGAAGTACAATAAACTTTATAAAACTCATCGGTAAATAGTTTTGTACTAATATAGTGGATAAAAAACAAGACAATATAAGTTATAAGCGTGATTGAGCTAAACTATACCTGTTCTATCTCCATGCAGCATATATTCGCAGTTTCTGACATTATAGTGCGTCCTGAATGACTCCTGACACCGGAGAACGAGCTCTTGAAGCTCCGCCCTCTGAGGCCGAGCGCAGCAGCTCATTTGCGTTTTTGTTCACCCCCAAAAAGGGGCAATTTTAACATGCTATAAAAAATGATCTGTGGGGTATTTTAAGCTAAAACTTCACATACACACTCTGGGGAAATCAGAGACTTATTTTACATCTTGTAAAATGGGGCATAATAGATCCCCTTTAAGGCTGAACCACTGCAGTCACATCGATAAGATAAACGAAGGTCTTACGGGTGTGAAACGACAGTAATTAATGACAGAAATTTCATTTTTGGGTGAACTAACCCTTTAATATCTAATGTTAAGTGACTTACGCACATTTTAGACACCATATTGCCTGTTTTGCCACCAATGAAAATAGTTCGAAACAAAGCCACAGCACTGTAATTGTTTCCTTACTGAACGAATCAGTTGAATCAATGATTCAATGACTAAGATAGATTAAAATAGTCAAATGCTTTGTTCCTGAATGAACCAGTTGAATCTCAATGACTCGTTTATTAACGGTGACTTGCTGCCACCTAGTGGTGGGTTTAATTTCACATTTAAAGTATCTTTCTGTAACATGTGCTCTGGGTCTGTGTTCAATTTTATTATATGGACTTCCCACAATTCCCCATTTAGGAACTAATCACACACTCCCATCAGTGACACTTCATAAGCTGCACTCAAACACGCACACATTGCTGAGTATTGTTTAGTCGTATGTTATCCTGTTATCCTTGTTTTCCTGGTTTCCTTGTCCTGCCTAGTCTTGCCTGTGTTTTTGACCCTGGACTGTTTCCTTGTTTTTGATCGTTTGCTGCCTGCCTTGACCATTGCCTGTGTACTGGATTACTCTTTTGCCTTGCCTTCTTGTTTGCTAGTGTTTGACCTATTGGCTGTACGACTGCGATCTTGATGTTTAAATAAAGCCTGCACATGGATCTCCAACTCTGTTGTCCCGCTCCCTTCCGTTACACTTTTCATGTTTCAAATCATTTTAAATATATTTTATCTTTAAAACATCAAAACATTATTTATGCATTTATAACTGCAGGTTATTCATTTGTCACCTCTGAGCTGCATTAAACAGTCAGTGTAAATGATCTAAATCAGTGTTTCCTCTCCATTGCAAAGTTGAATTTTGTTGATACTGATTTAATTTGACTGGTATCAGTCTTATTATTATAATTGAATTTGATTACATTTATGAAATTTACACAAAAGACGATGCATATGCATGCATGCATGTAATTAGATTTTAAAAATGGATTTGTAAAGGTAAAAATGTCCATAAAAAGGTAAAAATCAATTAAAAAAAATAATTGTGAACTGACCACCACACAGAAACTTTAGGAGTCAGCTGTCCACGACAGTCCTAAACCTGCCAAGATACCAGCACAATAACACACTTGTCTAATTATTGTTATTGATAAAATGCCAGAAAATATTGAGATATATTCTTTTGTCAATATTGCACACGCCTGGGTAAAAGTTTAGCGTTGGTGCCTGTGAAAACTACATCATTCCATGATACCTCCTTCCAAAGAATGAAAACAAACAGTAAAGGTAATCTGAATCATTTATGCTTCAGTATTTTGTATTCTTTTACTGCTGAGCTGACATTATGTTTATCTCGCAGGCATAGTTTCGTGGCTCTGATTTTGAAGGAATTTGCTGTGAAAGTGAGGTCGTGACGTTCAGAAGTAGAAGGTGCGAAAAAACGCACAGAACTTGTCACTCTAGTAATTCCTGTAACTCGTCTGTATTGTCATTCGCTGATACACATCAAATCAGGAGTGTGTCTGATGAGGGAGACGTACAAAATGTGCAGTGGTGGGGGTCCCAGGACAGGCTTGAGAACCATAGAAACATTTATATATATATATATACAGTGGGTACGGAAAGTATTCAGACCCCCTTAAATTTTTCACTATTTGTTATATTGCAGCCATTTGCTAAAATCATTTAAGTTCATTAAGTTTTTCCTCATTAATGTACACACAGCACCCCATATTGACAGAAAAACACAGAATTGTTGACATTTTTGCAGATTTATTAAAAAATAAAAACTGAAATTTCACATGGTCCTAAGTATTCAGACCCTTTGCTCAGTATTTAGTAGAAGCACCCTTTTGATCTAATATAGCCATGAGTCTTTTTGGGAAAGATGCAACAAGTTTTTCACACTTGGATTTAGGGATCCTCTGCCATTCCTCCTTGCAGATCCTCTCCAGTTCTGTCAGGTTGGATGGTAAACGTTGGTGGACAGCCATTTTTAGGTCTCTCCAGAGATGCTCAATTGGTTTGAAGTCAGGGCTCTGGCTGGGCCATTCAAGAACAGTCACGGAGTTGTTGTGAAGCCATTCCTTCATTATTTTAGCTGTGTGTTTAGGGTCATTGTCTTGTTAGAAGGTAAACCTTCGGCCCAGTCTGAGGTCCTGAGCACTCTGGAGAAGGTTTTCGTCCAGGATATCCCTGTACTTAGCTGCATTCATCTTTCCCTCGATTGCAACCAGTCGTCCTGTCCCTGCAGCTGAAAAACACCCCCACAGCATGATGCTGCCACCACCATGCTTCACTGTTGGGACTGTATTGGACAGGTGATGAGCAGTGCCTGGTTTTCTCCACACATACCGCTTAGAATTAAGTCCAAAAAGTTCTATCTTGGTCTCATCAGACCAGAGAATCTTATTTCTCAGCATCTTGGAGTCCTTCAGGTGTTTTTTAGCAAACTCCATGCGGGCTTTCATGTGTCTTGCACTGAGGAGAGGCTTCCGTCGGGCCGCTCTGCTATAAAGCCCCGACTGGTGGAGGGCTGCAGTGATGGTTGACTTTCTACAACTTTCTCCCATCTCCCGACTGCATCTCTGGAGCTCAGCCACAGTGATCTTTGGGTTCTTCTTTACCTCTCTCACCAAGGCTCTTCTCCCCCGATAGCTCAGTTTGGCCGGACGGCCAGCTCTAGGAAGGGTTCTGGTCATCCCAAACGTCTTCCATTTAAGGATTATGGAGGCCACTGTGCTCTTAGGAACCTTAAGTGCAGCAGAAATTTTTTTGTAACCTTGGCCAGATCTGTGCCTTGCCACAATTCTGTCTCTGAGCTCTTCAGGCAGTTCCTTTGACCTCATGATCTTCATTTGCTCTGACATGCACTGTGAGCTGTAAGGTCTTATATAGACAGGTGTGTGGCTTTCCTAATCAAGTCCAATCAGTATAATCAAACACAGCTGGACTCAAATGAAGGTATAGAACCATCTCAAGAATGATCAGACGAAATGGACAGCACCTGAGTTAAATATATGAGTGTCACAGCAAAGGGTCTGAATACTTAGGACCATGTGATATCATCACCTGTCCAATACAGTCCCAACAGTGAAGCATGGTGGTGGCAGCATCATGCTGTGGGGGTGTTTTTCAGCTGCAGGGACAGGACGACTGGTTGCAATCGAGGGAAAGATGAATGCAGCCAAGTACAGGGATATCCTGGACGAAAACCTTCTCCAGAGTGCTCAGGACCTCAGACTGGGCCGAAGGTTTACCTTCTAACAAGACAATGACCCTAAACACACAGCTAAAATAACGAAGGAATGGCTTCACAACAACTCCGTGACTGTTCTTGAATGGCCCAGCCAGAGCCCTGACTTCAAACCAATTGAGCATCTCTGGAGAGACCTAAAAATGGCTGTCCACCAACGTTTACCATCCAACCTGACAGAACTGGAGAGGATCTGCAAGGAGGAATGGCAGAGGATCCCTAAATCCAAGTGTGAAAAACTTGTTGCATCTTTCCCAAAAAGACTCATGGCTATATTAGATCAAAAGGGTGCTTCTACTAAATACTGAGCAAAGGGTCTGAATACTTAGGACCATGTGAAATTTCAGTTTTTCTTTTTTAATAAATCTGCAAAAATGTCAACAATTCTGTGTTTTTCTGTCAATATGGGGTGCTGTGTGTACATTAATGAGGAAAAAAAATGAACTTAAATGATTTTAGCAAATGGCTGCAATATAAATAGTGAAAAATTTAAGGGGGTCTGAATACTTTCCGTACCCACTGTATATATATATACATTAGGCACCTCAGTTGAAGACAGGACAAGAACATGGGATGTAAGAAACTACATCTTTAAAAAATATGCTTTTAATCGAATTCTACAATTATTCTATAATTGTATTTTGAAGTGTTTTTTTGAACTTTGAACAATTGCAAGTGTTTCCGTATTTAACAAGAAAAGCTACTAGAGTTTTTAACCCTTAGAAATTCAGGTCACACTACTTCTCTTAAAGGTACAGTTCACCCAAAAAAAAGATGATATTTTGACAAATAGCTTCTGAGACTAATAATTATGACTTAGTATGTCATACATACAACTTTTTATGAGATTTGAGGTCAGTTAAAACATGAAATGATTCTGATTTTATGTCATAATTATGCCTGGAGGGCCGCTGTCCCTGCAGAGTTTTGCTCCAACTCTAATCAAACACACCTGAACAGCTAATCAAGGTCTTCAGGATTACACGCAGGTGAGTTTTATCAGGGTTGCAGCTAAACCCTCCAGGACCGAGTTTGCCCACCCCTGCCTTAGTATGTCATAATTCTGACTTTTTATGCCATAATCATGAGTTAGTATGACATCATTTTGATATTTCATGGCATAATTATGGCCTTTGATGTCATCAATATGACTTAGTACATCATAATAAGTTTTTATCTCATAATCATGAGCATATTCCAGGGGTGGCGAACTCCAGTCCTGCAGAGTTTAGCTGCAACCCTGATATAAACTCACCTGCCTATAGCTTTCTAGCATTGATTAGCCTGTTCAGGTGTGTTTGATTAGGGTTGGAGCTGAAGCCACCCCTGGCATAATCAAAAGCATGATTTTTTTTTTCCCTTACGTGGCAGAAATGGGTTTCCATACTATGGTTATATGTTTAAGAAATAATTAAGATCTGTAGACCTCATAGTTTATTACTAGAATAGTAAATCCCTCTACTAACAACAGCATATTTCTCAAACAGCTTCTAAATCTCAGCCTGAGAAAAGGATTGTGCTTCTTGGGAAAACCGGAGATGGCAAGAGTAGCGCCGGGAATACGATTCTCAAACAGCAAGTCTTCAAGAGTCTGTGACGGCTGAATGTGTCAGTGCAGATCGGAAGATCGATGGCAAAAAGATCACCGTTATTGACACTCCTGGACTCTTTGACACCACACTGGATGAGGAGACCATCAAATCCGAGATCATTAGATCCGTGATCGAAAGCTCTCCGAGTCCAGACGTGCTCACCATCGTCCTGAAGGTCGAGAGATACACGGGACAAGAAATGGAGATTGTGGATAAAATCGTGGAGTACTGCGGAGAAGATACCTTTAATCATTCAGTGGTTTTATTCACTCACGGCGAACAGCTGGAATTTGTAAAGATGAGTCCAAAGCTGCAGGAGCTTGTTGATAAATGCGAAGGCCGCTGTCACGTCATCGACAGTAAGTACTGGGAAAAGCGGCAAAATGGATACAGGAGCAACAGGGTTCAGGTGAAAAATCTGCTGGAGCTGAATGGCTGCTACACCAATGAGCTGCTTCAGATAGTGGAGGAAGATATTCAAGAGGAGATGAAGAACGTAGACGAGGTCAATCTGTTGCCAGAAGAGAAGCGAGAAGAAGCGAAGAAGATCGTGCACAAAAACCTTCTCATTCAGCTTGCAGCAGTGACCACGGAGACACTGACCGGTGCTTTTCTGGGCATCGCTGTCGCAGTGGCATCCGTCGTGACTGGAGCCGCCAACGTTCCTGGAGAGGTGAAAGCAGGAACTGATGCAGGAGTCGCAGCAGTGGTGGAGGCAGGGATTGTTGCCGCAGGGGCTGCGGCTCTAGCCGGAGCGATTGGAGGAGGAATTACTGGATACAACGCAGCAGATGAGGGCAATTCAGGGTGTGACACATTACAAGCTCGACTATGAGAATGCAAAAGAAGGCACAGAAACAACACAAACTGTTGTTTGAACAACACCGAAGTTCACGCTGCACGATTTTAGGCCCGATTTTCACTCACCCACCGAAATCGCCGACAAATGCCGGAAACGGAGGCAAACCGGTGTTCAGTCATGCAGTGATGCATTTGAATAAAAAATGGTTGTCGATTGGATAGTGAAAAGTGAGCATTGCATTCTGAAATGGAGATGGATCTGAATATGACTGGATAAAACTGCTGACATGACATTTAAAATATTACACATCACTCAATCAACACATTAGGTTACAGTCTTAAATAGGACCCTAATATAACAATAGCAGGTTACCACTTCTTACTAGTGGTCCATAGATTTTACCATGTGTTCACACAGCCACCCTTATTTGAGGCAGTGCCAACCTATTTAAAATGCTCTGACGCGCCCGTCACATGAGATACAATCACAGGAAACGATGGAGTGCCAGCATCTCATATTATGACTGCACCACTCCACACAAACACTAGACAACTGTCAAGGGCTCCGTGTCCTGGAGAATTATGATGATTCACGCTAAAAAGTAACAGTGAAAGGACCGAAGTATGTCACCAAACTGTCATCTAAAGTACAGGCGGCAGCACCGAGCTTCATGAAGCGTGTCATCAGCACTGCGGGCCGCTGTTTGCACATCAGAGCTCAAAATACTCTGACCTCAGGCTAGAGGAACAAACCGCACACAACACACAAGAGCAACTACTGCAGTCTTCACTGCCTGAACGAACTTAAAAATAACATCAGAAACTATAATTCAAGTAAAAGCACATGAATCATTTAAAAACAGTGCCTTTCATTTCAACACAAACACAAATGATCTGATAACTGTTCCTGGATTTCATCTCATCCTGAGGATTCCTTTGCCCTCAGTACGGACCACTACTTGTCCTAGTGACAACATTCCTCCCTCATCCCAACTCTTCCTCATTTTGAACACTTTCACCTTGAATCCGGAGCGAGGATCATTTCGTGAGTCCAAGCGCTCAGATTACACTGAAGTGCATCATTCTGTATGGAATGATATTTGAAGAAATTACGTTTTCCATACGGGGACGCATAAATTGTGACATAATCCAAATGCAATTGCAAATCTTGCATTACCGTTTGGGTTTTCGCTGTCATGAACGCACAGCGACTGCCAAATCTCAAATGGAAAAGCAAAGTCCATTTGCAACTGTGTTTCCCATGTCTTTCGAGTTATGACCCTGTCATATATGCAGTCGCAATTCATTTAGCATTTGAATTCCCGATGCCTTACATGGAAACCTGTCAATCAGAGGTAGGACTACACTATGGGGCGTGATTGTATGGTAAGTGCACATTTTTGTCTGTAAAGCTCCTACTTATTATATTTTGTGAAGATTTGAAGTATTACTTGTATACAGTATCTACCTCCAGCAATGTTAAAGCCTTAAAATCGAAGTGTCTATTTACACTAGCTCCACCCACCAATGTCTGCTTGAGCCACTCAAGTTTTAAAAAAGACACATGAAACTTAACATCTTCAGTGGCGCAGGCTTTTATCGCGATCAACGCGGGTTCAAGTCCACCTTTTGCCGAGCTCATTTATTTTAAATAAAAATGAAAATAATGTTCAAACAAGTGTTTTGGGTAGGGTTTAGATGAAGGTGTAGGGAGGGTTTTTATTCTCCCAATAAGGCAGCATCCATTGAATAATTGTAATAAATATAATCATTTACAATCTATGATATTATTGCATCCTGTTAATGTACAAAAATACTGACGTGCAAATCACCTAGTGTAAATAGCATCTATCGCTAAGAAAATGCTGCTATTGTCACCTAGTGTAAATAGCATATATCGCTAAGAAAATGCTGTTATTGTCACCTAGTGTAAATAGCATCTATCGCTAAGAAAATGCTGCTATTGTCACCTAGTGTAAATAGCATATATCGCTAAGAAAATGCTGCTATTGTCACCTAGTGTAAATAGCATCTATCGCTATGAAAATGCTGCTATTGTCACCTAGTGTAAATAGCATCTATCGCTATGAAAATGCTGCTATTGTCACCTAGTGTAAATAGCATCTATCGCTATGAAAATGCTGCTATTGTCACCTAGTGTAAATAGCATCTATCGCTAAGAAAATGCTGCTATTGTCACCTAGTGTAAATAGCATCTATCGCTAAGAAAATGCTGCTATTGTCACCTAGTGTAAATAGCATCTATCGCTAAGAAAATGCTGCTATTGTCACCTAGTGTAAATAGCATATATCGCTAAGAAAATGCTGCTATTGTCACCTAGTGTAAATAGCATCTATCGCTATGAAAATGCTGCTATTGTCACCTAGTGTAAATAGCATCTATCGCTAAGAAAATGCTGCTATTGTCACCTAGTGTAAATAGCATCTATCGCTATGAAAATGCTGCTATTGTCACCTAGTTTAAATGGCATATATCGCTAAGAAAATGCTG
Source organism: Elopichthys bambusa (assembly GCA_037101425.1). NCBI lineage: Eukaryota > Metazoa > Chordata > Actinopteri > Cypriniformes > Xenocyprididae > Elopichthys > Elopichthys bambusa. The sequence continues at coordinate 852,385 of CM074444.1, forward strand.
CTATTGTCACTTAGTGTAAATAGCATATATCGCTAAGAAAATGCTGCTATTGTCACTTAGTGTAAATGGCATCTATCGCTAAGAAAATGCTGCTATTGTCACCTAGTGTAAATAGCATATATCGCTAAGAAAATGCTGCTATTGTCACCTAGTGTAAATGGCATCTATCGCTAAGAAAATGCTGCTATTGTCACCTAGTCTAAATAGCATCTATCGCTAAGAAAATGCTGCTATTGTCACCTAGTCTAAATAGCATCTATCGTTAAGAAAATGCTGCTATTGTCACCTAGTCTAAATAGCATCTATCGCTAAGAAAATGCTGCTATTGTCACCTAGTCTAAATAGCATCTATCGCTAAGAAAATGCTGTTATTGTCACCTAGTCTAAATAGCATCTATCGCTAAGAAAATGGTGCTATTGTCACCTAGTTTAAATAGCATATCGCTAAGAAAATACTGCTATTGTCACCTAGTGTAAATAGCATATATCGCTAAGAAAATGCTGCTAGTCACCTAGTGTAAATAGCATCTATCGCTAAGAAAATGCTGCTAGTCACCTAGTGTAAATAGCATCTATCGCTAAGAAAATGCTGCTATTGTCACCTAGTCTAAATAGCATCTATCGCTAAGAAAATGCTGCTATTGTCACCTAGTCTAAATAGCATCTATCGCTAAGAAAATGCTGCTATTGTCACCTAGTTTAAATAGCATCTATCGCTAAGAAAATGCTGCTATTGTCACCTAGTCTAAATAGCATCTATCGCTAAGAAAATGCTGCTATTGTCACCTAGTCTAAATAGCATCTATCGCTAAGAAAATGCTGCTATTGTCACCTAGTGTAAATAGCATCTATCGCTAAGAAAATGCTGCTATTGTCACCTAGTGTAAATAGCATCTATCGCTAAGAAAATGCTGCTAGTCACCTAGTGTAAATAGCATATCGCTAAGAAAATGCTGCTATTGTCACCTAGTCTAAATAGCATCTATCGCTAAGAAAATGCTGCTATTGTCACCTAGTCTAAATAGCATCTATCGCTAAGAAATTGCTGCTATTGTCACCTAGTGTAAATAGCATATATCGCTAAGAAAATGCTGCTATTGTCACCTAGTTTAAATGGCATCTATCGCTAAGAAAATGCTGCTATTGTCACCTAGTTTAAATAGCATATATCGCTAAGAAAATGCTGCTGTTGTCACCTAGTGTAAATGGCATCTATCGCTAAGAAAATGCTGCTAGTCACCTAGTGTAAATAGCATATCGCTAAGAAAATGCTGCTATTGTCACCTAGTGTAAATAGCATATATCGCTAAGAAAATGCTGCTATTGTCACTTAGCGTAAATAGAATATATTGCTTTTTCACTTTCGTGTAAATAACAACATCTATCGCTAAGAAAATGTTATTTTCACTTAGAGCAAATAGCCGCTGCCTTAAAAGTTTGGTTGAATGGACTTTAAATGAATGGACAGAACTAGATTTCAATAAAATTGTTGTAACTGTTTTGAGGCTGTTCTTCTTAAAATCCTAAACATTACTCATAAACTGAATTTATAAACGTCTGCCTTTTATCCAATCAGGTAGGGTTACTGGCCAACGTACGTCAATACGTAATAATAATATTCATAACTCGAGCCTTTTCCATAGTACTACATTCGCTTGCTAGATAAGCACGATTTGACTTGAGCATCCCGAACTTTCCATCTTATTATTTGAAATAAATGAAACACAATATGGCGCTTTACATGTATGATACGGCTTTTAAATGATGTCAGTGACGAGATGCGCTCGTGCAGTTCAGTGCATCGGTCATTTCAGACTGTTTATCGGAGAGATAAAGTTCATGAATGTGAGTGTGATCTGCTGGGCCCTGAATTATTAATCCTCTGTAACTGCACTGTTATTACTCTGGTACTTTCGGTTTTGCGCGACTGCGCGCGCTCTTTGTTTACATCAGCGCGTGCAGCAGTAGCACGAGCCCTGCACAGAAAGAAGCGGCGACAAGAAGCAGTTCGCCATCGATACTCACCCATCGTTCAGTTGTGTCGTTTCTCCATAATGTGCCATGTGCGCGACCATTATTCGCGCGCCGACAGTTGTCGATTCGCGCGCCAAATGATATTTGCAGATAAGAAACTATAAACCCAGTCAATGCTGAGCCCATTCATGCAACACTGATCCACACTCTCTCTCTCTCTCTCTCTCTCTCTCTCTCTCTCTCTCTCTCTCTCTCTCTCTCTCTCTCTCTCTCTCTCTCTCTCTCTCTCTCACCGGTGTTCCCGCGACTGGCAGCAGCAGGAAGTGGCGGGAACCAAAGCTTGTTTACAGCAAATGTCCATTACAACAGAAGCCATTGAAGGCAGAGATTAAATTAATAAAACAAAATTATTGTTTAATGTGCAAATTAAATAATACTAAAAAAAAAAAAATGCTGGTTTACAGTTTTTTTCAACTGCTTACACACAAAATCTTTACTTGTCACACATTTACTTGGTTTTCAATTTCATAAAACACTTTTTGCAAAACACAACACACAATTCTCTATGCAACACACAAAAATGTAACAGAAAGTATCTTGATTTCCTTTTTCAAGCACAACCATCAGTGCACTAACTCCTGCAAACACTCATTGCTTTACTTCACACCAACCAATCATGGCTTTAGAATAGGCCAAAGGTCAAGTTATAGGTTTTGAGCAACGTTTCTGTTGTCTACTTGCTTCCATATTCACCATTTCTAAACCCTATTGAGGAATTTTTCTCCATATGGTGCTGGAAAGTGCATGATCGTCGTCCCTATGTCAGCATAACACTGACACTGCCTCCGTCCAAGGTTGGATACGCAAGAGTGGATGAAGTATTGTGGCCGGATCCAGTTAGGAGGAGAGATACACCCAACCATCTCGCCCACTAACAAACACACACATGTTGGGTTTCCATGTTCTGTGGGGACATTCCATAGGTGTAATGGTTTTTATATTGTATATTTTGTATATAAATGTCCCCACAAAATCAATGCAATGGTATTACTATACTTGTGAGGACATTTGGTCCCCTACCAGGACACACATACACACCATTCCTTTAAAATATTCACCTTTTTTACTGTGCAATACTGTATTCACAATCACAAATGCGTACAGTAAAAAAAAAGATTGTTTGATTTCAATCTTGCTTTCAGCCTTACGTGCATTTTTCAACATCTCTCTGCCAATTACTTTCATTCTTGTACAGAAATGTACAGAGCAGCTTATGAAAGAAGAGCTTTAGGTTTTGAATAACTGTGTGTATATGATATATCCAAAAATAGAATATTATGGCAAATGTGTTTGAAAAGTAAGACAAATGTTTGCTTTTGATATGCTAGTGCTGTTATTGCAACCTATGTAGGGAGAGTGGGGTAAGATGAGCCAGTTTTTGTCCTCAAAATGAGGGAAAATGAGGCAGAAGTACAACGAAAGTAGCCTATCTTAAGTACTTTCAGGATGTTTCCTATCATTTTAAATGATCAGAATACATCTATGACAAAGTGTTCTAAAAAATATGGCTTCTAATTTAAAAAATGTGTTCCTGTGGCTCAGTTTACCCCAGGTTAGGGGTGTAAACTGATCATCTAACTAAATCTGAATCAAACAAGAGGTAATTTTAGGTAATTTTACCTCTTTTAAAAATGAATTCCTTTTACAAATAATCATATTTCTTTTCTTAAAGCTAACTTAAACAACATAAAACCAACCAAAAATTGTTCTGAAACAATGTTGAACACCAAAGTTTCCCCAAAACCGACTAAACGGAGTTCGTTAAATAAATTAATTCTAATTCTAAGAGTTTGTTAAATAAAATTGGAATGAATGAATAAATAAATGTCATTGAAACTGATAAACATTTTAGTAAAAAGGTTCTTGGCATGGTAGTTTTTCTGCAATGTTAACCATATTAGGCCATTAAAATGGCCAAAGAATGGCAACTGGTTAGCATGCTAACCAATTAACATGCTAAGCTAACTAGAATAAGACAACAAACAAACACAACTGATAAAAAAGGTAATGCACATATCCAAAGTTGTTACTGAAAACATTCTACAGTACCTCTTGTGGTCTGGGCATGTGCCACACTGGATTCGAACCCACGACTTAAACGCTCAGGGCCTGTGGTGTCAGCTACTCACGGATGCACAGTTACATTTACTTCAATATGGCGGACAAGCACACTGTTGGAGAATGCCAAATGAGATATCGTCGGAATCAGCATAAACTAAGAAACATAATAACACACACACACACACAAATTGGACAATATTTTCAAAAGCATTTTTGCAAAAATCCATGTATCTCTGGAACACTAGGCAGCGCTGTGTTCAGACTTCTCGGTTACTTTTAGGTCATGCTGTCGGTGATCCCTACCAAATTTTTAGATGATATGTCAGATCATTTAAAAGATATTGCAGTTTATGGCATATTTCAAAATGGCGGACCGATGGTTTGTCTGATCCTGCCGAAATCGGTATCCACTGAATCGGAATGACACAAGGAATTCATAGACATCAGGTTTTGATTTTCTGACAAACTGTTCAAAAGTTATGAGCAAGAAGAGCCATTTTTCAAATCTCATGACCCGTAGGTGGCGCACTTTGGCATGGACCCTCAGATCACACGGTTGATGAAGCCAACCAAGTTTGGTTTCGTTTGATCAAAGTTTGGAACACCTTCCACTTCCTGAAGTCCAGTGCTTCTTGTTGTTGTTAGAATGAGGGATCCCGAATACTCACGTGTGCTCAAACTTCATACTACGAGTGGCCACACAGCAGCATCTCGGCTTGTCCCTCCCACAACCGAACTTTTGTGCGTCCAGTTACGTCTTGCACGTAACACATCTGGGTCTCCACATTTGCACCCCTAACCATTTCAGCAAAAAGTTGAACATCAACCATCCCAACCTAAGAAAAAAAATATTGATATTTAAAATATTGAATGCACCACACAAAAACAACAAAACATGAAATCCATACTTATTTATATACACATCTGGATACAAACACTTCACATAATGGTGTACTAACTGAATCCAACAACTATATCATGCTGTTCCATTTCATTTCAACAAAGCATCTTTGTTGAGTGCAATCCATGCATTAAAACACTAGATGGCGGCGATTACATTTGCATGAAATGACACATAAAATCTTGCCATGGATGATGGTCAATGGCTGAATTCAAAACCACATACTAACATACTACACTTATGATTTCTGCTATAGGAAGATAAAGTAAAAGTAGTAAGAGCAGGGTGCTAGTATGCAGTTACGAGTTGTAGTGTGTCCGGCAGGTAAAACATGAAGGTAGAGCAGCTGTTTAGCCAGTAATAAAGGACTGGCATATCACTGGCTGTAAGCACAATGACCGAGCTCCCTGTTAAACACTGCGCTGGGGAGCTATTTGGTCCTGGCATGACACGTTCATAACCGGCCATGGGATTATATGTCTTGTCTAGTCAACGAGGACTTCACTGAGGATCTGTCTAATTGTCATGGTCTTCGTTCCTGGGTGTCAGTCCAATATCTAGTCTGGATATGGACTGGATTTGACTGACAAAAGTAACCTCAAGATAAGGATGAGACAGACAAACCGTCACGTCTGTTTTGGGTTTTATCTTTTATTTTGAAGTTTAGTCATAGTCGTGTTTCCTGATTGTCATGTGCTTCCCTAGTCTTGTGTCGATTGTGATTCTTATTAACTAGGGGTCATTTTTCAGGATTCTTGACCTAACCTAAGTCTCTGACACCTTATACTTCTAGAGACTCCAGGTAGGTTGCAGTTCTGGAAAATGGTGGCGCTGGAGACTAAAGGGTTCCTGATGGATTCTGACCTAATTCTTCACCTTAATTCCTCATTTTTTTTGCATTCTTCTTGGCCTGTTTTTGTCTGACCCTGCTGAACAATGACCCCAGTGAGCGTTTTGCTGTCCATTGGTCACTGTGACGAGCAGGGCGTTGCACTGGTCTCGAACTCTTATAGAAAGGATATTTTCCGTGGCCACAGAAAAACATGGCTTTCTTAGCACGTAGCTGCGATCGAATCGTTATCAGGGACATTGGTTTTATAAGCAGATCAGAATCAACTCGCAAGAGTGTTTTATTGAACTAAATCACATAACTAAACTAACAAACCATTCACGCAGTGAGAGAGTGGAAAATGAATTTGGACCGTATCATAACAGGGAAAGGGTACAATTGCTGGACAAACCATCAGTTTCAATACTATAAAGCACCTTTGTTAAAAGCGGTTCACAATCTTAATACTAAATTGCCATTTAGTGTTCAAACGATACTTGCAAATGCCTTAGCTGGCCAGATCTGCAGGATCACGGTCCGCTGGCGTGGAAGTTGTAATCAATATCTTCTGCGTTGATGAAGAAAATGAAGACAAACTTTGCGCTGTTAATTTGCCTCTTTTGCGGTCGCTGCAGTTGTGCATGGCTTGAAGTGAAACGGAGGCCTACCAGCCCGAGTGGCCCTCAACAGGAACAAGAACAAAGAACCAGAAGACCTAACTAGACCTAACTGGGTTTTGTTTGTGTTCAGGTCTTTTATTTTGTAATTGTTCCCAGTAACTGCTGTTTGGTGAGTTCTGTTCATGTTTAGTTCATGGTTCTTTGTCAAGTTATGTTCATGTCAAGTTTAAGTCTCTGGTTTTGTTCGTTTTGCATCACGTTTACCATTTTTCAATAAAACTGAACATGGGTTCAACTTGTGGACGTCCATTACAGAGGTTTTAATGGCCGGGGTGAGAGTTAGTTAGCTTCTCCAGTTGATCAGCGGGTTACGTCACTGTACGGGAAACACACCCCTGTTTATTGTTCTGTTTGTGAGTGTCCTCAATAAAGACATGAAAATATATGATTGTTGTGACGTTTCTGTGTTTATGGCTTTGGCTTATGCAGAAATCCAGGAACATAGTTCACTTCAACTATAGAGCAGCATCTATCATTCGGTGGCAGTGCCGCTTAAAAATATATTCAGTCACAAACCTGCTAATAAATCATTTGAATTCTATTAACTGTGATCAATAATAACACTAAGAGACAGCGATCTGACATCATTAAAAATGGATACAGACAACCTGCAGAAAGGAGATCAATGCTACATGCTATATATGAATTCAATCACATTTTTATGGGTGGTACAAAATAACTAATAATAATTGTAGACATTTTGAATATATCGCGTGGTCCCCTCATGGTCTTTGCTCACATTTTGTATTTTCTACAACTCATTTAGATTAGATTAGATTAAAGCGATTCCAGAAGGAGAATTGCCTGGGTAAAAACACACTACACTGTAACTGCTTTTTGTTTTGTTTTTTTTAGTAAATTGTACAATGATTTACAAATAACTTTCCGTATTATGAAATCGTGTTTTGTTTTGAATCTTGGTGGCTGTTGTCTGACCAGGTTTACTGTAGAATTGCCAACACTGAATCTGAGAACTGTAAATATGGCCAGGATTTATGAGTGTTATCCTAATATAAATCCCTGCATTAAGATTACTGATCATATTGACTGGGAACTTAATTACTTCTGATTACTGTCTACAGTTCACTGTATTAGTCAGGAACTATTCACTCTTATGTGTGGTCAGAACAGCAATCTTCACAATGTGGCAATGTTTTTTTATAGTACAGAAATTATAAACAATGAAAGTGGCTCATTAATGCCCCAGGGCATGTTGGGAATGTCAGTGCTATGGACATCAGACTATTACAGTAATACAGAGAGATAATCACAGCGCTGCTACTTCAGTCATTTCCTGCTCCTGTTCACTGTATACAGTTTTAATTTAACTACTGTTAAAGCAGAAGTCAAGAATGCACTGCAAAATCCACACTAAATGTTTAATTATAGTATGAACATTGTTGATTTTATAGACGATCACACACTGTCGCTGAAGAATGAAGTAAAAACCTGTTTGTCTATTATGATGTGTTCATTAGCACACAACAAAAGCAGCATGAAGAAGTGGCCATTGAAACGAGGACAGCAGCCGTCTCTGTCAGCAAATGTTTATTTCAATGTTTTACTAATGACACTGTGTATCACATTTCAGTAAATGAGAGCGATTGGAGTGGGAAACATGATCCTTCATGAATCTGGCTGGCCAACTTGACTCTGATCCAAGTGTATTTTATGGCATAATGCTCCAGTAATCACATTTGACCAATTGGACATTAGCTCTGTTTATGAGAAGTGAATATCGACTGGAGCCTTACAAGCGAACTTTGGTAAATGTATACTGCACAGTCATTCTGCCTTTTCTAGCCCCATAACGCAATTTAGTCTCCATTTGCACATAAAGCCAATATCGTAAAGTATACTTTTCCTTAAGGTTTCATTGAGATATTTTTTGAGGCTTATGAAAAAAACTGATATCAGTAATTCTTTGTGTAATTACACTGTAATATAGAATGGCGGAGTAATATGAATTAACAACATAATTACAATAGGTTAGGTTTTGCCTTAGTGTTAGTCGCTTGTAATTATGTGTAATTTACTTGTATTGTATTATTAATTTACAGGTAATCACAGTGCTGATATACAGCCATATTGCACGGCTACTCATGTGATATTGCGTTTATACAACAGTTCGACGGCATGAGTGTGTAAATAAATAAGAAACAACAACAGTGTCTTTAAAAACACTCTTTTGTGCAGCACTACTTCCTTCCACCAAGGATTCAAATCTCAAGTTGACAGTTTGACCAAAGCTCCGTCTGAAATCGCGTACTGTAGAGTAGGTACTACATTTGAATTTAAATTTATTTCACGACCATTAAAAAAGTACGTTCTTGCCTCACGGAACAGTAAAGTGTCCATCGTACGTGCACTTCAGAATCTCGTCGGAAGTAATTCGGGTATTTTTCGGCTACGGTTTTTCGAATACTATGAATTCGGACATACTACTCTGTTCGCATACTGTTTTTCACATACTATATAGTAGAGAAGTGTTCGATTTCATCTCCGTTACTAATTATAAAACGTCATTTTAGAACTAGTAACAAAGGAACGTCGAGTCCCTCCATTGCATTACCTGTGTCTGATATAACATTCATTCTTCAGGTCGATGTCCATAATATTAAATACATTATAAAAATCCTTTTGAATGTCCGCTGAGGAAAGCGATCTTTGTATTTAGTCCTTTTTACAGTTTTCCACAACAGCGCTAAAAAAGCAACGTCCTTTGTTTAAGTCCATTTCAATTTAAAAGTATCTTGCGACTGACTCATTCACTCGTAAAGTTTGCCGCCATCTAATGGCGTATTAATGTAACTTTCACTCAATCCATATTACTCATTAATGGACCCTTTCTCAATACCAAATAAAACATATTATTTATATAAAATAATATTTATTGAACAACGGTCACAGTTCCCGTCTGCTTTGGACTCCATTTCCCATGATCCTCCCCGGCCCACACCTGCACTCACTCCAACACTCAGTATTCACCTGCACCTGTTCCTCATCATCACCACCAGATACTTAAGCACACCACTCACCTCAGTTCACGGTCCGGTCTCGTTTGATGAAAGGATTTCTACTCCGATGCTTCCGCTCATTGTGAATAATTACCTACTCCACTCCAGCGTGCTTCCTAGTCTTCGTGCCAAGTGTCTGTGTGTGTGTGTATCCCTACCGTCTCTGTGAGTTCACTCCATCACTTCATCTTCAGTCTTCCACTTTCTTGGCATATTGGTGGAGTATGAGGGGATGGTCTGGAAGCCTGAATCCTCTCCAGACTCCGCTCCAGTCCCCGAGTCAGCTCCAGACTCTGCTCCAGTCCCAGAGTCAGCACCAGAGCCCGCTCCACTCCACGAGCCCGCTCCACTCCACGAGCCCGCTCCACTCCACGAGTTAGCTCTAAACTCCGCTCCAGTCCCAGAGTCAGCACCAGCGCCCACTCCACTCCACGAGCCCGCTTCACTCCACGAGCCTGCTTCACTCCATGAGCCTGCTCCACTCCACGAGCCCGCTTCACTCCACGAGCCCGCTTCACTCCACGAGCCTGCTCCACTCCACGAGCCCGCTTCACTCCACGAGCCTGCTTCACTCCATGAGCCTGCTCCACTCCACGAGCCCGCTTCACTCCACGAGCCCGCTTCACTCCACGAGCCTGCTCCACTCCACGAGCCTGCTCCACTCCACGAGCCTGCTCCACTCCATGAGCCTGCTTCACTCCACGAGCCCGCTCCACTCCACGAGCCCGCTCCACTCCACGAGCCCGCTTCACTCCACGAGCCCGCTCCACTCCACGAGCCCGCTCCACTCCACTAGCCTGCTTCACTCCACGAGCCCGCTCCACTCCACGAGCCTGCTCCACTCCAAGAGCCTGCTTCACTCCACGAGCCTGCTTCACTCCACGAGCCCGCTTCACTCCACGAGCCTGCTCCACTCCACGAGCCTGCTCCACTCCAGGAGCCTGCTCCACTCCACGAGCCCGCTCCACTCCACGAGCCCGCTTCACTCCACGAGCCCGCTCCACTCCACGAGCCTGCTTCACTCCACGAGCCTGCTCCACTCCACGAGCCCGCTCCACTCCACGAGCCTGCTTCACTCCACGAGCCTGCTCCACTCCATGAGCCTGCTTCACTCCACGAGCCTGCTCCACTCCACGAGCCCGCTTCACTCCACGAGCCTGCTCCACTCCACGAGCCTGCTCCACTCCAGGAGCCTGCTTCACTCCACGAGCCCGCTCCACTCCACGAGCCCGCTTCACTCCACGAGCCCGCTCCACTCCACGAGCCCGCTCCACTCCACGAGCCTGCTTCACTCCACGAGCCCGCTCCACTCCATGAGCCTGCTTCACTCCACGAGCCCGCTCCACTCCATGAGCCCGCTTCACTCCATGAGCCCGCTTCACTCCACGAGTCAGCTCTAGACTCCGCTCCAGTCCCAGAGTCAGCACCAGCGCCCACTCCACTCCACGAGCCTGCTCCACTCCATGAGCCCGCTTCACTCCACGAGCCCGCTCCACTCCACGAGCCCGCTCCACTCCATGAGCCCGCTTCACTCCACGAGCCAGCCCCAGTATCCGCTCCAGCACAGGGGGGGCATATACCGCCATGGCTCTCCGAGGTTTCCGACCCGCCGTGGCGCCTAGAGCTCCTGGACCCACCCTGGAGACCTCCGTACCGTCCACCCTCACCTGCCAGTCGGTCTCCACGGCGCCCACCCACTGTCACAGTTCGCATTTGCTTTGGACTCCATTTCCCATGATCCTCCCCGGCCAACACCTGCACTCACTCCACCACTCAATAGTCACCTGCACCTGTTCCTCATCATCACCAATCACCACCAGATACTTAAGCACAGCACTCACCTCAGTTCACGGTCCGGTCTCGTTTGATGAAAGGACTTCTACTCCGATGCTTCCGCTCATTGTGAATAATTACCTACTCCACTCCAGCATGCTTCCTAGTCTTCGTGCCAAGTGTCTGTGTGTGTGTATCCCTACCGTCTCTGTGAGTTCACTCCATCACTTCATCTTCAGTCTTCCACGAGTCATCCACCTGCAAGATAAGGACAGTATTATCACTCCAGTTTCACCATCGCTATTACCAAGATAACCATTACTCGCCTGCTCATGTTATTCCCTGCTGTTTGTCAATAAACACATTTATATCTGCAAACCTGTTGTCTCCTACCTTTCTGTCCGTGACAACAACCATATTTAAATTAATAACAATAGCCAATTTCTCAAAAGCATCCTCTACAGGATGTTAGTCAAATATAGCCTTAATATTAAATTATCGAATTTAACAAAGCCCAATTCAATTTGCTCAGGAACAAGTAATAGATTAATAAGACCAAAGATTGCCCATTTTATGTACCCAAAATGAATTATATCTCATGTTTTTTCCTCTATATGAGACAGCGGCAAATCCCAGAAGCACTGGCCGAGATGAAGCTGTTCTCGGCGGGTACACGAGCACTGAATGACCACTGACGACCTGGAGCTCGCATCTCCGAAAACGTCTATACAAACTGTAAAATAGGCGCTATGATTAAATATGAGTCACATATTTCAGGTCTAAACAACTACATTCTCGCCTAAAAAACTCTTAAAACTACTGTTCATAGTACAACAAGTGTAGTATTCGTAAAAAATACAGTGGATTTGCCCGGCCGCCATGACAGTCGCCGTTATCACTAGAATATCACACGGCTATCAACCAATCAGATTCAAGAACCAACTGTTGTATAAATGTTCATATAATAACTTGCAATAGCAAAGATTGGTTGCTAGTTGTTTGTTTACTGCACTTGTTAACCTCTATATATGGCTTCCTGTGGGACTTTTTCACTAGTTTTCTGGTCTAGCAGGTAAAATGTTGCATCTGATCACTTAGTAAAGAAGCAGCACACCTTTCGTCAACAACACACATGATTTGAGGAAGCATTCAGTACCTTGCACAAATGATTATGGGCTGAATTCTAAAAAAAACTGACGACTGAGCAACAATAAAAGTAGCAAGCAGCACGGATACTGACCTGTAGAGGAAGTTCCAGAAAACAATTGCATGCTGTTCATTTATATTACGCAGTCCATACTAATCTTATTACACTGTAACATGAACTATATAATGTAAAATGAAATATCTCAAAAGTCATTTGTTTGATTCTTTGCAAGCAACAAAGCCTGACATGCAAGAGCATCAGAAGGGGTGTTTGGTTTGAGTTTGTTCTGGCTATAATGGGTCCATTGAAACCCACAGAGGAACAGTGCCATGCATTTTTAATCAGGTGGCTTCTGAGGTCACTTTCTCCATTCTGAGGATGTGAATTATGAGCAACTGTGGGATGAAAACCGAACCAAACTGAGAGAAAGACAATGACATTACCTCGTGACAGGAAGACTGTGATTTTATTACATTGATCTGTGATTTTCACTTCCAATAATTGCTGTAAGAAAGAGCAGCAGAACTCACATCTCCGAACAGCTGATGGGGGCTCGTACGGGATTGTGTGTGGTGTGAAAAAGTAGGAACAGAAAAACATTTCTTGGATTATATTCTCGGTTGGGCTGCAGCAGACAGCAATTCCTTCATTGGACCACATTGGTAGAAGCATGAGAGTGAGGACATGGCTGAGTGTTGCGTCCGGGTTAATGAGTTTCTCCTGTGAGGCTGTGCGGAGTTGTGCAGAGATCCAGTGTGATGAAGACCAGCGATGCTGCACTCAGAACAGCAGCAGCATCACGGCAGTCCACTGCTGCAAACTCCCTCTGCACGCTTTCCTTGACAATCTGGACTGGATCATACGGAGGCTGTCGGGACTGCTGATCCTGCTGTTGCTCTTTGTGGTGGGTTATTTCATCCAGCGTGTCGTGTGTCCACGTCCTCGCCGGCAGACACCAGAGGAGCCGTCACTTCTACATGGACACACGTCCCAGGACTCCCTCACTGGGGACTCCAGCTCCCCGGTGCTGCTGCTTCCCACATACGAGGAGGTGAAATATCTGCCCACATATGAGGAGATCATGATGGAGGTGAATAGAGACAATCTGACCTCGGAGGAAAGACGCACAACCTTGCAAACATCTAGAAGAGCCAGAAACTCTCTATAACTCGCTGTGTTTGAATTGATTCTGGAACAGCTAATGCATTTATAATGTGTGACTGACTTGTCATTAGCAGCTTTACAAGATGTTTTTACATTCAGGTTTGTCTCTTCTATCGCATCCTCACAAATATACAAAAATGTGTTAGTAACTGATCTGTGCACATGTGCCTGCGTACAGTCTGCTGAGTACAATTAAAATTGCTTTTCTGGAATTAGTTAATCTCCATTTACTGTATAAATTCAACAAATATTAAACAAAAGCTGGCCCTATATACTTTCTCAAAACACATTGCTGGTGTGTTTACTGTGCACATTGATAGAAACAATATGAGAAGAAGATGGACCGCTCAAAAAATGAATGGGAGAAATGCACATGTGCATTAGCTGGAACAGCTTGAAAAATAATTTTTAGCATGTCTTCAGTTAAGAAGCACAGTTTATGAGACCATTTTTGACAGATTTTAAACATAATCTTGAAAGAAAATAAGATAGATTTGATCCTTCCCGCATAATTTTAATGTTTTGCGCATCATAAATGAATTCATAAATTCTTTTTCTCCAATGTCATAAAATCCCTCTTATTGTCATCAGTGTTACCAATCTCTGCCATTTTATCCTCATGGATAAAATCAAGTCCTGCCCTAAATTCTTTCTTGTTGTACAAGAAAACAAAAGTAAGAATTGTAATGTTTTCCTATGAGTCACATCATATGAATTTGTACAAAATTTTACTTTGTTTTCTTGTGAGATCTTGTTGGCCTGGCACACGTTTGACAGACTATTTGTTTAGCATCATGTTTGGTGTGAAAGTCCCTTAAGGCTGAAATTAAAGTCAACTCATGTGATGTGTTTGAAACAAAATATTCAACAAGAAAGAATGTATGGTGGGACTTGATTTTATCCATGAGGATAGAATGCAGGGATTGGTGACATTGATGACAATAAGAGTGATTTTAGATTTGCTAACCCCTAAACCTAACCCTCAGTGGGGCGTGAGCAGGTCGTCGCACGAAAACGTGTGAATGAGATTTTGTTGCAAGAAAATGTATGCAAATTCATTATCAATTTGCCAAAACATAAAATAGTTACAAATTGTCATGAGACTGTTGGCCAGGCTAACTGACAACAAGTTCTCCACTTTCCTTTTAACAAAAAAACAACAACAAAAACCCCACAGATGTGAGGTTTAATGTAGTTCCAAACGTAGATTCAGGAGGAGCCTAAACATTCAGTCCTGTCAATCATCATTACAAGGGTATATAAGCAGCAGTCACTGTGTCATCCCAGCGACAATTCTTCCAGCATCCCTCCTCCTCCCCATCTCCGCCTCTACTTGTCTTATTCTCCCTCTGCGCAGTACTGTTATAGGGGGTTTAACTCGGAGCTCGAGCCGAGCCTCGGGTTCGAGCCTCCTTCGAGGACAGCAAGCCAAATTTTTTTACCATGAACTATTAAGTCTGAATGTGCACCCAGAAGACCCTAGCAACTACCAAGCAAACATCCAATACATTCTGGCAACTGCACAGCAACACCCTAGCAACCACCCAGAACTTCTAAGCAACTTCATAACAACCACCGAGAAAACCCTAGCAACTGCCCTGAAACCATCCAGAACAGCCTTGCAACCACAAGAAGACCCTAGAAACTTCATAGCATCACCCTTGGAGCCATCCAAAAGACCCTAGCAACTACCTACCAACCACCCAGAACACACTGGCAACCACATAGCAACAACCTACAGTAGCAACCAACTAGCAACCTCCCAGAAAACCAAAAAAAAGAAAACAAAGCAAATGTCTGTGTCTGAAATTGCCCCCTATAGCCTTAAATAGGGCACTATTTAACAGTACTTTGTAGTGGTGTCCAAAACCATAGTGGACGTTATCGAGTGCACTCATTCATCCCATAATGCACCACAATAACAAGTGAACAGCTGATGTATGCTCAACAGCTAGAGAATACCCAGCTAGGGAATTCTGGGCCCTCTGAAAAACCACTGATGTGGGCCCCTACCGTCCTCCACTCATAGCATATATATAAATATTGCTTTTGCTTATTTTATATACATTTATATACAAAGTTGATATAAATATTGGCATTAAGTGAATAGTAACTTATTATGAAACATTATCATGTCATCATTAAAGTCATGTTTTTGTTCACTAGCTGGGGTCGGACTTGCAATTTTATTGGGTCTCTCTGGTGTTTGTCGCTGACTGAGCTGAAATAATTAATAACAATCGGATTAAACCTGGTTTGTTTGGAGGAGACAGGAGATTTTTGGAAATTTGGTTTTCATTAAACTCTCAGGCATACAAGCTGATGCTGTAGTATATATACTACACTGATTCATAATATATAGCAAAACTACTCAATTTAGTGGGCCCTCTGGGCAGTGGGGTCCCCTGCAATTGTCACCACCCTTCACTCCACTAGTGACGTCCCTGAGAATACCCATAATGCACTGTGATGGTCACACCGAATGAATTTGCTAAATCATGCATGCATCCATTTTCAAAACCTTTTGTTTGAAAATGGATGCATGCATAGATAAATGCAGGATAAATCTTTAAAAAAATATTTTACATATCTTCAATATATATTTTTTAATATACATCCCGAAAGAGATTCTCACTGACCGAGGCACAGCATTTATGTCACACACTCTGTGCAAACTATACAAGTTATTGGGGATTAAATTGGTTCATAATAGAGTTTACCATCCTCAAACTGATGGGCTGGTCGAGCGGTGTAAAGGGGTCATTACATGACAAATCAAATTTTCCTTGATCTCTTGAAATACAAGAGGTCTTTGTAGTATTAAAACATCCTGCTTAAATTTATTTTGGAAGAGGTACATGACACTCACAGTATGAGAGGACTGAATAGTACACAACTCAAGATCACAAAAGAAAGAGGAGAGACAGCATGATGATAAACAAAAGCAGAAAATAATAAATGAGAAAATGAGTAGAACAGGGAAAAGTAAATGACTCAAGTAACTTACAACAAAACATAAAGGAAATTACAGCTGCAAGCAGCGATGAAAGGGCCTCACACCCGGGCTCACCGCCACCCGCTGGCCTCAGGAAAACAGCGAACAGTGGGCGACATGCATATTAGCCAGTAAATACAGGAGAATAGGCAAATGAGTCATTTCGACGTGCCACACTTCCTACTGCCCACAGGTGGCGCTATGACTAACTGAATATTGGCATGTAGATGTCTTCAGGCCAGGACTCTTATCAAACGTGAAGTTTGGGGCAGATCGGACACTGTATGCCCGAGTTACAACAACTTCCTGTTTCATGGCGAAACATCAAACTTTGTCAGGCCGCCACGGACACGCCCTTCAACGAAAACTCAAGATCTTTGCAATTTAACATCGCAAAGGCCTTTAGATTAGACTGACCAAATATGACATTGATCTGATTAAAGCTCTAGGAGGAGTCCGTTAAAGTACAACGTCTGTAAGTGACAAAAACTGCAAAAATTTTGCAGAGAAAACTCAAAATATCTCACTTCCTGTTGGGTTTTCAGATTTTGCACCCAGGGACTTTTTTGTAGGGATTGGGCTGTTACATGTGTCTACCGAATTTCATACTTGAACGCGAAACGTAGCGCGAAGGGCGCTTAATGGAGATCTTGTAGGTGGCGCTATCGAGCCGTTTTGCCACACCTAATTCTGAAACCCATATCAGACGTACATTTTCACCACTTCATGAAGTTTCATGAGTTTTTGAGCATGTTTAGGCCCTCAAAAATGCGATTCATTTTGGAGAAGACGAATAATTGGCCCGGCAATTACAATACGGTCCTCACACCATCTGTGCTCGGGCCCTAATAAGTGCATGACAAAAACTGAAAGTAAATAATATTGAAATCAAGAATATGCATAGTACAAGTCTATAAAAGATGACTGGAGAATAATTAAATGAAATGCTAAAATAATTTAAGTAAATACTAAAATAAAATGAAACGAGAAAAAACAACTAAATCAAAAGAGAGACTAAGACGTGACTTCAGCATGTAGCACAACAAACGGTCTACATGTGCCACAAAACGAACCATGAAAGACAGCGAGGAAGAGAGCACAATAAATAGGGAGAAAAGCACACAACGACCAGGTGAGTGTAATTAGTGAAACGAGGACTAGACAAGAACTAAACGAGGGGGCGTGGTAAAATGAAAGGAAGAGCAGGACAAATGGAGCACATGGTTAACATAAAAGTTGTGTTCAACAGACTGGTCTTAAAGCAGTGCATGCTGGGTAGAAATTTTGTCTGACTTGGGGCTGAGACAGCTCCTGCGTCACGTGACTGTGACGTATGGCGTCAAAGAGAGGATAAGTGATGCCACAAAACGGTTTCAGATTCAATTTTTGTACTAGTTCAGATCCAGGCGAAATGTGTCCTTTTTTCTAATCGTATTTTTTCCAACCCCAGGGGTGTCCAAACTCAGTCCTGAAGGGCCACTCTCCTGCAGTGTGCCTCAACACACCTGCCTGGAAGTTTCTACAATGCCAGTACTGTACGATATACAGTACTTACATGTTGATGTAGTAGAAGATGCCACCCCCCACGTTACACAAGCAGAAGGGACCTATTTTGTTGTGGTAGTAAACTCGCAGGGGCAAACACAGAGCGTCTGCCAGGGAGACGTGCCGCATGTATACAGCCATGGAAGAGTCTGTGTGTGCAGAAGGAAACATATGTAAAGGATGACGGTGTTGCAGATCAGACCGATGCAACAGATGGCCAAGAAGGGTGAAAGTATGCCATCGTAATTCTTGCAGGATTCATTTGTGGTTAAATTGCCTTCCTGCAACATTGTCCAAAAAATTGGTGTACACTTGCCGTCCACTGCTCCTCAAAAATCTTGACAGCAGAGATGTTTGCTGGTCCTAATGGAGCATAGGGGGAGAAGGTCAAAGAATGGTCTGTATTTTGACAGGTTCCTGCTTGATCTTTCCTACAACTTGTTGCACATTTCCTTATCAGACAGCATCTACATACAGGAAATTCTAGTTGCTGTGGCTGATGCTGTTAAACAGTATGACCTGACCTGACAAAACTCACTTACAAAACAGGTTATGATGTTGCAAGGTCTTATTCTATTGACAAGAATGTTGTCGTTTTATTTTAAGAGCTGTGTTGGTGGTTAATAAAAAAATAAAATATGAGTTTATTAATGTTGCCTTTATTAATGTCTTCAAAATCTTAAAAATGCATCTTTTACTTAAACAGAGACTGAACTGTTTACTGAATGAAGAAATTTTGTCGGTTCTACTTAAATTTATTTTGTTCATACAACTCAATTGTTATTGGTACAAATTAGTCAGTATAGTTGTGTGGAACCACTTGACACTGCTTTAAGTAAATCCAACAATTCATTTTTATGGAAAACCCCACTAGCAAGAGCTCTTGCGGTCACCGTAGACGTGGGTCTGGAAATAGAAATACTTACTGCAGGAAATGACAAGCTTACAGGAGACTGCTGAACTCTGTCATAGCGGAGATAATAGAGAGCATGCATGGCACACACAAGACAGGAAAGCAGATTAAGATGGACTTCTACACTGATTATGCTTGTCATTTTTTACAACAGCTTTGAAAATGTTTGAAGAAAAACTGAATCACAAGGAAATCATTCAGAGGAGGAGGAGATCTGGACTGACTTGTTGAATGAATCTGCTCTGTGGCTTCAATAACACTTTAAATATTGTTTTTAACTAATTCAAAGTTATGTTATTAACTTAAATACAAAGGCCGTCGCTGTCTCCTTACTCGTAGACATTGAGGGTCAATTGAGCGATTTTAGTTATGAATGTAGGTTCTGCCGACCAGCAACCCTATAGAGGAAAGCGGTGTAGAGAATGGATAGATGTTACAAATCTTTGTCACTGTATTTAAATTACTGAAGATGAAAATCCATAAAGACGATTTGCATGGTTAACTATAGGCCTACTTGAATGGCAGTCTGTAAGCTGTTGGGAAGCTAGCAGATCAGCTGTGTTTATGCCCCAACAGATGACTTATAACAAAGTGGTGAGTAATTTACTCCTTATTTGTTTAATAAAAGATTGCATTGAGAAACACGTTATAGAGCATTTTCCACACGTTTAGTCCTGTGGCAAAATAGGTTTAGCACAGCTTTTGAGTAATGTGCGTGCAATGTATCTGGATGCCATTACAACCTTGTGATCTTGCCGCTGCTCTCTCTCTCTTTAGGCTACATATTAAGCCTTTCGGTAACCTACTGTAAAGTAAAAAAGAGATTTTAGTGCCATAAAATAATCCCCAAACAGTTGTAAATATCAAACAGAAATATTATATTTGATTCAAAGTGTTTTTTTATCACTAACTACATTGGCACAATCTTAAGAGATGAACCAGTCAAAAGTTCTTTGCGAACGCAAAGTTTCTCGGGTGAACGCTACACTATGTCGTTTTTCCCATCTCATATTCCTTCTATCATCATGTCCCTTTAGGGGCTCCGTAGAGCACTAGTAATCCAGATTTGGTGATCCAGTCCAGTTTTGCTTTGAAAAGCCAGCACAAAAGTGAGATGGATTACCTGATCCTGGATAGCAGAACATGGGATTTCCAAATCCAGATCATTCTGATCCAGATTAAACTTTTATGAACAACTGGTCCATAATTGTCTGAGCTGATAGTCTCATATGCAGTGCTCTGACATGTAGTGCACTTGTGCTTCCTGAGTTTGAGTCCTTACTTGGCTTAGGATAGCTGATACGGATCAGTTAAAAAATGGCCCAGATACGGATCCTTGAGATCGGCTCGGGACATCCCTACTTTTTCTACTTCCAAATGACTCAATGCACATGGAATTATATTCTGGACATTCTGATTTTCACAATTTTTTGCTTTAATTCCCACCAATGATAATGTTTGAAATTCCCAGGTCTCAGTTACTCTATCACCAACACCAGCTTTACTTCAAATCTGCATTTATTGCATAAACATAAATCAAACTTGTGCTGTACAAAAACAAGACATTCTTGTTACAAAAATCTTTATGAAATCAAGAATAAGATATAAATAACATCTGAACTAAACATGATGTCTGCTAATAGACTGATGTGTAGTTGTCAGGTGCTGAGATATGAGATATGAATTCATACGCCGGCTGTAAGTCAGTGTTGAAGAGTCTCTGAGATCCAGACCTCAGTTCACCTGACCTATGTGTTCAGCGGCGTACAGACACACTGCTTCTGACGGACGAGTTGGCTGCTCTTTCCCGCTCTTTAGCAAACTCCATTTCAATTTTAGCCTGGATCTTCTCCCAGTCCACTTCCACCTGAGCACAAGCAGGGCAGAAACATTAATACATTACAACATAAAACACACACAAAAGAGCCCTATAGAAGGGACAAGGTGAGGACAGTCAAACATCTGAATAGTGCTCCAGATATGAACATACTCCCTCGGAGTACTGCAGGAATCTCTTGTTGGTTTCCGGTTTTCCGAAGTCCTGCAGGAACTTCCGTCTGTGAGCGAGCACCGTGTCCACGTGGGTTTTGTACTTCACCGCCAACTCCAGAGCCCTGTGAAGAGAGACGCACATGAGCACAAAACACACACGGAG